>NW_024121876.1:24994265-25091807 GCF_016745375.1 Pimephales promelas | reverse complement strand
TTCATTATTTTATGACTTACAGGGGTTAGGAATTGATAATCGATAAATGTATCCTGAAATCGGACATCCAAGGTTAGGGATTCGGATTTATTGTTATAAAATTAAAGTGCCGATTCCTCTTATTGATTTTTTCACGCTTATTTTCGTGTAAATCCTGACCTGGCGTTCTGCCATTATAACGTTAACGTTACCTTCAGTGATAAAGTTGGACGCGGAAAGCGCCAAGGTGTATTTTTGTCCAAAATACAAAGCTATGTATGTGTGACATTTACAGTATTTGTTGTGGTCTTTGTTAATCTTTGGTTATCATTAACGACACATACACGAGGGAGTTAGCCTGGTGTTGAACACTTTACTAGCGAACTTAGAATCAACAACAACAAAAAAAAACCCGGGTCATACCAACTACACAAACTGCCTGGGGGTGTTCCGGTAGGAACCATTCACTGCATATACTACAGTATTGTCGGCTATAATATCTTTTTTTTTTTTTTTTTTTTTTTTTTTTACTATGTGTAAACTGACATGTACTCATTTGAAGGGAACGATGCCTTGTCAATCTTTTTTTAAGTCATGTAACTTAGTATCACACAAGCAAGATTTAGCCTACGTTTTCACGTGATCGTAAATGAATTGATTTTAAACAACAGTCCAACAAACAAGATTTTAGTATTAAATGAATTACACTTTAGACATCATTTTGTCTGTTTTTGCTGTTTAGCCAAAACAACAACAAAAACGTACTATATTTTAACTGTCTTGTCTGTTCTCCTTTTCCACAGGTGTGAGCTGTGCATGTTAAGAAGACCCCTATCCATCTTGACGACCGATGAATTGTAAATCTAATCTAATTTAATTATTCTATTTATCTAACTACTACTACTATACTTGGTCCAGTACTGACCCACTGAGAAACATTTTAAACGGATTTTTATCCATCTGTGAATTTTGTCTATCTGCAAGTTGTTTAGAATTGTTGTGTGAAAATAAACGTTACAGTACAGTTTAAGGTTTAATTGCATAAAAGCTTGGATAGAAAACTTCCTATTGCAAAAGTTAGAACATAAGTCTGCATATAAATAATTATTGATACCGTAATGCAAGTTTTTCATGGCACATGTGCATGATGAGGTTGTTTTGTGTTTTTTTTTTTGTTTTTTTTTTTAAGGACACTGGATAACTTGTCATTTTGTTATACTCATCTGGATTGGTGGTTTACTCGTCAAAGCTTTTATAGTTTATACGTTTATATGTGTCTCCCAGCCCTGCAAATCTGGTCCCTTAGAAAGCAGCCAAAAACCCTTTAAAATCAGCAACTGACCAGTTAGACAGTCTATCTCAAACCAATTGACAATCTTAGACTAGTTTAAGCTGTTTTACCCCAGCAGGGAGTGGGTGGATGAGTTGTTATGAACTATCTTTCTAATAGATTGATCAGATAGCACCCCTTTAATCTTTTCTATTTTACCTGTTCATGATAATTTTTGCATGTATTTATGCATAATTGTTCATGATTGTCATGCATGATTTTTATTGTATTATATTACATTTTTATTATTAATGTATTTAATTGTATTAATGTATTTAAATGTATATTATGTAAATGTACTAATGTGTTTGAAAATACACAATAAACCTTGTGCAGTTAAAGCTTCAATTGTTCTTTTTTCTATTTCCCATTAACAGTTAAAATAATATTTCTACGGATTTTCTACAGGTTACACAGTAGCACTATAAAATAAATACAATAACATTTCATACTATACAGTATTATTAAAAATTAACAGTGTAATTCTGTACTTTAATATGGTAAGAAATTACAGTAAAATAATGTTATTTAATTTGCAGTATGCTTAACAGTACTGTAGTTAGTGTTACGGTAATTTTACTGTTAAATGAAATACAGCAAGTACTGGATAATTGTTGCCAGTAAGTTACTGTTAATTTGACAAGAAATTTTTTACAGTGTAATAGATGAGTGTTTATCCATGTCTGTGTTCCTGTTTACACCTGGTATTAAGATGCTTTTTGGTCGATCAGATCACAAGTAGACAAGGGAGACACATTCCCGGTTACACCTGGTGTTTTCGTCTCTTTTTATCCACTTCTGTCCTGATTTGTTTTAGGGGAGGCTCTATGGGTGTGTAAATATGGGCTTTTTCATATATTTCAATTTAATAGACAAAATAAGCTCACGCAATTGAACTGCACTTCTACAGCATTTATTAATCTTTGTTAATTTCAACATTTACTAATACATTAAAATCAAAAGTTGTATTTGTTAACATTAGTTCATGCACTGTGAAGTAACATGAACAAACAATGAACCGCTTTATCTTTTTTTATCTATCGCTAATAAAGATTAACGAATACAGTATCAAATGTATTGCTCATTGTTAGTTTATATTGACAAATGAAACCTTTTTACCAATAAATGAACTTGTAATTTCTTTACTGCTGTGGAATAGTGGTGTAGTCAACACCGTATTGTTAAGGCCAAGAAAATTAGGTCTTAACAACTAAATCAAATATCCAATATCTTTCATGAAACCCATTCAAATATGTGAATACAGAAAATAGAAGAATGAATGAACTGCTTTTCTATTATCTTAACAAATGTACAAATTCAATTCTGTGTGTGTGTGTGTGTTTGTGTGTCTACGATCTTACACTCAAGTCTGTTTGAGTGTGTATCTGTACCAAGGTCATTTAGCAGTTTACAATCCCTATAGGTGATTGTGTGTGTGTGTGTGTGTGTGTGTGGTAAATGGTTTAGAAGTCAGTATGTGTTCTCCACTGGCAGATCAACTCTACACAGCATTGATCTCCTGTCCTCACCATCATTACTAGCATGATTAACTGTCAGAGAAAAGTGGAGAGAGAGAGAGAGAGAGAGAGAGAGAGAGAGAGAGAGAGTGTGTGTGTGTGTGTTCACACCCAGTCTGAGGAAGCGAATATGATTTCCATTTGGTCATATAAAACTTGCCATTTTTGTTTTATTTTAGAGTTTCTGACATAATTTTTTTGCGGGAACAGTGAAGAGCACAACTTGTGCTCTACCTGCCAGACAACAACTCAAACAAAAAGATATTTTAATCTCCCTGTTGGTTCATTCTGCCAATTAAAAAGTTTGGACACACTTGAGTGAATTTGTGTTTCTTATCATCTTAAAAGCAGTTTGATGTGAAGGTATTTGCTTATTTAGTAGAAACATTATTTTATTTATTTATTTATTATAATTTTTTATTATTTCATTTTACAAGAAACACATACTGTATAGATATTTGCTCTCTTCATAATTTCTATACTTCATTATAGAGACAATTTAGAAGTATATTTTGATGACTCTTATCCTAAAATGTTGAAAATGGTAATAAAATCTGAATATGGGTGAGCGTGTCCAAACTCTTTACTGGTAGTGTAAATGTGTGTGGCGTATAGATTTAATATTTGTGTGTCACAAGTTTCGATTTTAATCTCCAGCACAGTTAATATCATTTTGCACACTGGCAATAATCTTTCACTTTACAGGATTGTGTAACTGTAACCGGCTCCAGCTCTAATTCCCTGATACCATGATTGTCTGACAGGCAATTAAGCTCCTGCCTGCTCAGGCGACGTGAGTGATTTGTGCTGTATAGCGCCGGAGCCGTGAAGCTCTGGCCTCGTGAGTGTTGAGGTTTTACTAGTGGACCTTAGCAGTGCTGCGCTTTATTGATTTCAACGCACACAACAACAAATCAATGGTGAACAGATGAATATACACTCACCTATTATTAGGATTATTAGGAACACCTGTTCAATTTCTCATTAATGCAATCATCTAATCAACCAATCACATGGCAGTTGCTTCAATGCATTTAGGGGTGTGGTCCTGGTCAAGACAATCTCCTGAACTCCAAACTGAATGTCAGAATGGGAAAGAAAGGTGATTTAAGCAATTTTGGTTGTTGGTGCCAGACGGGCTGGTTTGAGTCTTTCACAATCTGCTCAGTTACTGGGATTTTCACGCACAACCATTTCAAGGGTTCACAAAGAATGGTGTGAAAAGGGAAAAACATCCAGTATACAGCAGTCATGTGGGCGAAAATGCCTTGTTGATGCTAGAGGTCAGAGGAGAATGGGTCGACTGATTCAAGCTGATAGAAGAGCAACTTTGACTGAAATAACCACTCGTTACAACCGAGGTATGCAGCAAAGCATTTGTGAAGCCACAACACGCACAACCTTGAGGCGGATGGGCTACAACAGCTGAAGACCCCACCGGGTACCACTCATCTCCACTACAAATAGGAAAAAGAGGCTACAATTTGTAAGAGCTCACCAAAATTGGACCGTTGAAGACTGGAAAAATGTTGCCTGGTCTGATGAGTCTCGATTTCTGTTGAGACATTCAGATGGTAGAGTCAGAATTTGGCGTAAACAGAATGAGAACATGGATCCATCATGCCTTGTTACCACTGTGCAGGCTGGTGGTGGTGGTGTAATGGTGTGGGGGATGTTCTCTTGGCACACTTTAGGCCCTTTAGTGCCAATTGGGCATTGTTTAAATGCTACAGCCTACCTGATCATTGCTTCTGATCATGTCCATCCCTTTATGGCCACCATGTACCCATCCTCTGATGGTTACTTCCAGCAGGATAATGCACCATGTCACAAAGCTCGAATCATTTTAAATTAGTTTCTTGAGCATGACAATGAGTTCACTGTACTAAAATGGCCCCCACAGTCACCAGATCTCAACCCAATAGAGCATCTTTGGGATGTGGTGGAACGGGAGCTTCGTGCCCTGGATGTGCATCCCACAAATCTCCATCAACTGCAAGATGCTATCCTATCAATGTGGGCCAACATTTCTAAAGAATGCTTTCAGCACCTTGTTGAATCAATGCCACGTAGAATTAGAGCAGTTCTGAAGGCGAAAGGGGGTCAAACACAGTATAAGTATGGTGTTCCTAATAATCCTTTAGGTGAGTGTATTCTGTGGATATAGACAAAAGGGAAGCTTACACTTATTATTTATTTAACTAAAAAGATAGATGTATTTGTAATTTATTAAAAAAAAAATTTAATAGTTTTTTCGAGTTTTATTTCACAACAAACAAAAAAACATTTATTTAAAAAATTGTTGCAAAATTAAATTAGAAAAAATAGGGTTTTTAAAAAATAAATTTAAAAAATATTTATAAAAAAATACTATGTATAAAAAACAGTTTTAAAATCCAATTTAGCCTATATAAAAATGTATATTAAAATGTGTTTTGGGAAAAATATTAATATTACTTTTTACTAATATTACTAATATTACTATTAACGGCAGGTTTTCCATGCATCTCTGCCCTTTGTTTCTATCCAAGTTTACCAAGAGTGTGCAGTGCTCAATCAATCCTTTGCTATGATGCACACGGCCCTGACTACTCTTGCTATCTGCAGATGAAATCAGAGAGGAGACACGAATCTCCTTTTAGGACCCTGCTGTGAATTTGAGCTGATGCCTCTTGTGAAGGCCATTTACAGCCCTTGTAAGGGTGATGTTTTAGACTCACTGTAATCGATAAACGCGTGTGTGTGGGCTTAATGCACTCCTGTGTAACACTGATTCTGTCATAGCCCCCAGCAAAGCATGTTTTACATGCCAGTCTGCCAATTTCTTTATGAGCGTAAATCGTTATAAAACCTGTTGATTAATGAGAGAAGGGGGAATAATGTATTGCTCAGAGGTTGCTCTTTCATTCTTCAGGAGATTTAATAGAGTTTGCAGTTATGTTTCATATTGGTGTCAACTTTGTTTCAGAGGTATCTCCAAATATTCTTTCATAGATGCATGCATTTGCCTCTTTGACAAAGTTTGAGACATTATAGAGCTCTCGACTGAAGTTCTCCTTTGCTCTCCGTTTAATCTAACTGCAGATTCATTGGTGATTTTTCTTTCCTCTTTCTCTGCAATGATACAAGACATAATGGTGATCTTTATTGTGTTTCATTTAAGCATTAATGTTGTCTCACTTGTTACTGCATTTTTATAGCAACAGCATTAAAGTAAATCTGGACAGAGGATCTCAGATAACTGGAAAATCTGAGTTTGTGTTAAAATCTGAGATTTGATTCCAGACCTTTTTGTACATTTACATTTATTCATTTAACTGATGCTTTTTATCCAAAGCGACTTACAATTGCTATATATGTCAGAGGTCGCACGCCTCTGGAGCAACTAGGGGTTAAGTGTCTTTCTCAGGGACACATTGGTGTCTCACAGTGGATTCAAACCCGGGTCTCTCACACCAAAGGCATGTGTCTTATCCACTGCACCATCACCATCCCCATAATGCTCATTTTTGTCTCAAAGAAGCATTCAAAATAGTAGAGAGAAATCCTTTAGGATTGACAAATCCATTTTATAGGGGGAAAACAGTTAAAACGGTAATATTGTAAACTATTATTACAATTTAAAATAACTGAATATTTTTGTTTGAATATTTTAAATGTTCAGCATAATTTTTGATGCTTGGTCAAGCATCTTCAGTGTCACATGATCCTTCAGAAATCATTCAAATATGATGATTTGATGTTATATAGATGGATGGATGGACATTTTTTACCTTTCAAGCAACATTCAAGTTTATTTTGTTGAGCTTTCTTTTCTAGTTTGTAATGGTTTCTGCTCACCACTTGTTTGATTCTGCCTCTTTGTTTTGTGACAGAGAGGGGAAGATGGTTGTGCTGTCCCTCGCGATCGGATTGGCTGAGCAAGATGACTTCGCCAACCTTCCAGATCTATCAGAAGAGGTACCAGCGAACCAGGAAACACCTCCCACCGACAAAAGGTAATGGCTTGTTTCAAGCATATAGTTTACTTTCTAAATAGGTGTCAAAATAAGAGATTTGTTAGTGTTTGACAGTTTGCCCCTGCTGGTACTGTAGATGCAACTACACCATTTGGGGAAAATATATCTCTCCATTGCTGGACATTTAACCCTATAAATAATGTGATACACAAATTTCTAAGGCCTTTAAACTGTCAACCTGATCAAAATGTTGCTGAAAAAACCTGTTGTTCACTATCTATGCCTTTTGCCATCTGATTGATTATTCTTTTTTCAAGTTAAGGGCCTTTTAGTATAATTGTATTTTATTAGAAACTTAGATTTACTTGGTTGTCCATATATTTAATCACATATTTAAAGTGATTAAATATGATACATCTGGCTTCCGAGGAACATTTATTTGTTCATCTTACTCAATCGTTATTTTATTGCATTGTTTTGTCCCCCCACAATTAAAAACTACAGACTTTGATGATCATACAACTAAGAATTATATATAGCATCTTACATTGACATATTATTGTAAGATATGGTGACAAAAGAGTGAAATGTATTCTATGTAATTAGTCTGCTTTACTGTTAAATATCTTATTGATTCACATAACAAGCTATTGGAATTTCATCTTACTTCTTGTCCATAAATAGCAACTGCAGTAAATTGCCTGTTTTTTATGCTGCATTTTAAATTAGGCTTTTAAATTACTCCTCGAGTTTAATACTACTGTATATGAGCCATAAAAGCCTGATCAATTACACAACAAAAACACATATGCAAACATTTTTGTAGATTTTTTGTACCATTGCATTAAAAAAAAAACTTTTCAGACCATTGATTCATATTTCAGGCTTTACATGGTTATTTAAGTTCAGTGCATTATGATGAAAAATTGTTTTGTGCAAATATTTAATTATCTAATAGACGTTTTACAAGTTCTAAATCACGAGATCTGTTCTTTGTCAATCAAGTGCTCAATACAAGCTCATCACAAAATCAATGAATGTCCTTGTGTAGCTTAGCCGGTTATCAATCAACATGTCAATGAGTCGTAGCAGTGAGTTTACTCCCACTGCTCGCAACGTTTGACTTTGTCTATAGTGTTAGAATGGTGCTTTCCATATGCAGAAATAAGAAACAAATGTGGCGTTCCTGTAATTTGTTGGTTAACATCACAGAAGTGCTAGAAATATTCAAATGGGTTCATGCTAATGTTGATTTTTATTATTCATGTGAGTAATCCTATTGAGTTTTTTTTTTTTCTTTCTTTGGTTTGTTTGTTCTTGTATCCTCATCCGTGTTATTTGGTCTGTCATTTTGAACTTTTTTGCTATCATCTTGCATTCCCTTTTGGTAGCCCCCCTCTCTCTCTCTCTCTCTCTCTCACTGTGATCTGTGTTTCAGTGAGGTGTCGGCATCACAGTGGGGGTTTGCTCATTATAAGAGAGTGTAGTCCCAACTAAAAATACACCCTCCTCCGTCTGGTTGAGACACGTATCATGCACACGCACGCACATGCACAGCTCTGGCTTCTGCCGAGAGAATAAGTCTTGACTCTTTAAACACACATCAACCCACACAAATACACACACAGCACTTTATAATCAGACACACTCAAGAGTTCACAGCCTCTCAGCTTCAGACTTAAACTGGAGTGTAGAGTTCTACACACAACAACAGGATGGATTTTTTCCATCCAACTCCAGCAAGTTTCATTGCGAAGGCCCGGGAAAAAGACCCGGGAATTTTACTTCACGTCCATCTGCTCACAATTTATAATCATTTTCATCCCGTCTGCTTAAACAAGGTCCATTTCTGCAATCTGCCATGATTAGGGAAAATCTGGAAAAATGAGGTGTTTTTTAAATAGTAATTTCCAGGAAAAAAGTAAAATAATAATTTAATACTTTTTGAATATTTATAATTTATAAATATAATATAATTAAATAAATAATTATTACATATTTTTCTATTATTAAATTATCACAATAATAAATATGGTAATTAACAACAATAATAATAATAAGTATTATTATTATTTTAATACAGTTTTGAAACCATGAAAGAGTCATAGAAAAATTGCCCCAAAAATGTTTTGAAACACCCCAGGCAAAGTGAGGTTTTTGGATCAAATCAGCATGGTATGAATATACAAATATTTTAAATGTAGTAATTAATAAAAAAAATGTTGCACAAATGCATAAATAAAAGTATATTTTTTTCTATTTATACATTTTTTGTCCAATTACATTTGTTTTAATAGTTTGTTTTTACCTTTCAAGGCAAAAAGATTTATGCTGATATTGTCCAAACCCCAACTTTGCCTATAGGGCATTTCAAAACAGTGTTTTGGAGGCACATATTTATGCATAGCAGAGTAGTGTGTTGTTACTTTTGCTTTATCTCTATTCAAATCAATTTTTAATGTCATCCACTCTATTTCTATGATATAGAGGGTTTCAAATCACTCATTTTTAAGGTTCCATTTCAGGATGCTCTCTTAAACCAAGTCCACACTAGGGGTTTCACAACTACTGATTTTTGCTAGTCGACTAGTTTTGCATAACAGTCGACGACTAGTCGACTAGTCGTTAAATGGTTTATTCTAGGGGTGTGCAACAACACGAATAGTAAATGTCTCCACGATCTGCTTTTGAAGAAATATGGTAGTAGTAGTATCGTGTTACAGTGCATTCTATCAGTTCTGGCGCCTCTCAACTGTACAACGCGACGTAGCCTACACATCACACGTTAAGGAATAGGTACGGGACACTGCAATTCACAAAAGTTCATTGTTTGCATAAGCCTTGCCGGTTAAACATTTAATTCACGCGCTGTTCTAACGTGCGCTTTCCTGAGCGCGCGGCATATCAGGCATTAGAAGCCTGTCAAACAGCGCCTGAATACTGGACTAAGTTATCTTTCAAGTCTTATTATGCTAATACTGTTAAATACACACAATGTTTACATAAACAGAATTGGCTATGTCTAAAGTGCAGCCTCCCCATATAGAAAGTGAAAGCAAACATTTGAGAGAAAAATCTGTTGTAGGCTAATATGCGTCTATATTAAACACGTCGCGTGCTGGTCTAAAAGCGAGAGTAGTACTCGTATTTTCCGCACTATAAAGCGCACTTAAAAGCCTTTAATTTTCTCAATCCGGCCTTTTCTCAAGCTTTATAATCCGGAGCGCATTATATATGGATCAATTGCTCGCGCTCGTGTCCATGTTATGCCCGCTTTGTCACACGGCCAGTTCAACCTCGTATAAAATATCTCCCGCTCACGAGCGCTCTCTCTAACACACACACGAACAGACACTGCTGTCAGCAGGCTGCGAATGTAAGTTACGTGCCCGCCCCAGCGCGCTCACGCTTACTAAATAAACGCCTCACCTCCGACGCCGCGCACTCGCTGCATTCCCTTTAGCACATCTAGTGGATGCATAATGCAAACCCAGTCAAACGTTTGAAAAATGTTCTAAAATTGAAGGTGCGCCTTATAGTGCTTATAGTATATAGTACTGCCGCTTGTATTTAAAGGGATAGTTAACAAAAAAAATATCTATATATATGTCATCATTTTGTTTCCGACTAGTCGGCTAAGGCCAACAGCGCCAACTAGTGGTTGTGACAGTCGACTAGTCACTCATCGTTTTCATCATTGAATCATTTTAACAACCATCTGTAAACAACATGTTGTTCGCTGAAGATTTCAGCTTATTGACCATCTCTGCTCCATAAACTCACCTCTTGTTGTTCCAAAACCAAACACTTTCTTTTATCGGTGGAATGCAAGAAAGTAAGATAATTTGGATATTAAATGGGTCTAAAATAACATTGGACCCCACTGAATTTTTTTTAAGGACAAAAAAAATAAAGTATCCTGAGACATTTTCACAATATCTTCTTTTACATTCCACTGAAGAAAGAGAGTTTGAAACAACATGAAGGTGAGTAAATCGTGGCAGACAGTTCATATTTGCGCTGTCCTTTTAAAAGAACTGAAATATGCAGTTAAATAAATGTATTCACAGAAATGTGTCTGAACAACACTACAGGGAACTATGAACTTGTTTCTCATACGTTTCATTGAAAAACTAACTAAATAATAACCACTTAACCGCCGACAACGGAATACCTTCCATATATGAATCATAAATTTAGTCCCACTATACAACAAATCTATTCTAGTCCTACGAGAATTGGTGAGTGTTTGGAAGTCTTGACTAGCTCCATCCTGCCTCAGTGCATTTTCACAATAGAAAGTGTGTATTAGGAACCTACTGCCCTCAGCTATTGTTTTCCACAAACCTATTAACAAGCACAGTCATTTATTCTCAAAGGAAGTTTGCCTCTTGATGGCCTGTCTGTCTGCCTTACGTTGACGTATTAGACTCCCTAAAGGAAACACACTAGCACCACTGTAACATCCAGTGGCCTGTAGGAACACAGAGTGAGATGAACCGGATGATGTCCATGAGAGCATCACTGGGACACGCCCACTTTTAGGTTCTATGTCCAATCACGCTGAAGAATGACTGTGTGTGATGACATCTGTTCTGAGATTCTAAATATTCCAATCTCTGCTCTGAGATTCTAAAGCTGCACTCCGTCAAACAAAACTGTTGTGAACCCTATTGCGCTGCCGTGTTTCTCACCGTCTACTTTCTCACTTAAATAGAAGCTCATGAGTCATGATGGAGCGGTGGATGGTGGATGTGGGACACTACATGGGAAGCAACCTTCATATGGTCAATCACCACTTTTGTTATATACACTAAGCTCCAAATTTGGAGGTCAGGAAGATTTTTAAAGGTATAGTTCACCCAAAAATTAAGAGTCATTAATTACTCACCCTCATGTCATTCCAAACCATTTAGTTTGTTAATCTTCGGATCACACATGAAAAGCTTTCTGTACTCTCCAGACAGATGAACAGATTGAATTTAGGCTTTTATCCACATATAAACATTCATTTACACATTCACACATCAGTTGAGGTAAACATGTTCGCTTGACGTGCGAGAACCAATGAGGTTCATTCCCGTTTGTTACGCAGCACGTTCTGTAAAAACCAATGAGGTTCATTCTCGTGTTACGCAGCACGTTTAAGCTTCTGAAAGAACCAATGAGGTTCATTGTCGTTTTACACACACGTTTGAGATTCAGAACCTCATTGAGGTTCATTCTCGTGTTACACACACGCTTGAGCTTCTGCAAGAACCAATGAGGTTTTACGCAACTGCGTAAAATGAGAATGAAACGTTTGAACGTTTGAATGAAACGACTGAATTACGTTTGAACTTCTGCAAGAACCAATGAGGTTCATTCTCATGTTATGAATCACGTTTGAACTTCTGGAAGAACCAATGAGGTTCATTCTCATGTTATGAATCACGTTTGAACTTCTGGAAGAACCAATGAGGTTCATTCTCGTGATACGCAGCATGTTTGAGCTTTTGCAAGAACCAATGAGGTTCATTCTTGTGTTATGAATCACGTTTGAGCTTCTGAAAGAACCAGTGAGGTTCATTCTCCTGTTACGCATCACGTTTAAGCTTCTAAAAGAACCAATGATGTTCATTCTCCTGTTACGCATCACGTTTAAGCTTCTGAAAGAACCAATGAGGTTAATTCTCGTGTCTTATGGAGCACGTTTGAGCATCTGAAAGAACCAATGAGGTTCATTCTCGTGTTACGCAGCACGTTTGAGCATTTGCAAGAACCAATGAGTTTCATTCTCTTGTGTTATGGAGCACGTTTGAGCTTCCGCAAGCACCGCACCGATATTTTCAATTCAGAATATTGCTGTTTTTACTGTAATTCTGATAAAACAAATGTAGCCTAAGTGAGATTAAGACGCTTCATTCAAAAAAATCTTACTAAACATCAAACTTCTCAGTGGTACTGTATATTAGGCTGATTATAAATTATAAAAATTAGTTTAAAATAATATACAAAAAATAAAGATGAACAAATAAGCAAGCTCTGTCTTTGCAATCCTCAAACACTGATATGCAAAAAAAATGTCTCTCTATGTCTTTCTCTTCTGCTGTCTCGCGCTCTGTTTGGGTAGGGAGCCTGTCAAAGTATCAGACTGTGATCAAAGCTCACCCTGGCCCTCCGGGGCCCGTCTGGAATGGTCGCCATGGAGAGTGTCCTTGCTCTACTAATAACTGCCTTCAATCATTCCACTCAGTAACCAGACCACTGTCACTAGGGCAACAGCAGGGTCACACCCACCCAGCCCCTGGCCTTTAAATGAGCACGAGAACACATAATCATATAACTCATAAACCACACTCTTCGTTAATCGACACAGGAGGATAGGAAAGTGTTGCGAAGAAAGATCTTTCAGTTTATTAAGTAAGTTACTCCCCAACCTTTGTTTCCATTGATTGCAGTATATCCTCCTGTCTCTCGCTCGCACACACAGCTCATAAAAGCCTACGTCATATGAAAAGATAAGTGCGAGCCGAACTCCGTGTCCTCTGAGGATAAAACCAGAGAGGAAGAGTGTGAGTAACATCCTCTCAGACGGTGTCCTGCTCCCCTGATACCCGAGCTCTTCATCAAAGCGCTTGTGCTCTCCGTGTTAAAATAATCATGCTTCTTTACGCTCTCATCCTTCGCTCTTTTTCCTCCGCCTTCCCGTGGCCCAGTTTGAAATGAATCATGGTGTAACAGCGCCCCGAAGCCTCTCCATCGACCGCCGCCACTCCCCAAGAGCTCCACCGAATCAATCTGTTTGAAAAACAAGCTATTCATCAGCATAACACCGTGGCCATATCGCTCACACAATATGAGAAATGAATCTGTATCAGTATCTACCTGCCACAGCTCAATTATATATTTCCATTATATTTTCCTGTGTGAGCCACTTATGAGTATGATTATAATAGCAGAAAGCTCATTCAGATGATGTGTGCTCATGAGAGGAGAGCCATATTACGTTTATGGATCGGCATTGAGTAGCAAAGGCCATTTGGTTTTGTGAATCAAGCAGCGAGGCGTCAGATGTAGCCTGTACAGCCAGTGGCCCCTACTGAGTGTTCATGCATTTGGAGCTTATTAGAGAAATATAGTTAAAGGGGTAGTTCACATTAAAATGAAAATCAAGTCTTAAATTACTTTCCGAGTTGCTCTAGCGCCGTATGCTTTCTTTCTTTTATGGGCCGCAAAGGGAGAATTTTTAAAAGGTTATGTCTTGCTCGCGCTCGTCCATATAATGGCAGTGAATAGCGACCAGCATCAAGCTTTATAAAAAAGACGCAAAAGTATCATAGATTGATCTCATGTGACAGGTGTTCTGGGGGAAAAAAAATTACGATATGAAATTTTATGTATTATTTAACGAAAATCCTGACCTTGGCTGTTGGTCTATAGTACACAACTACAGGATGTGTGGGTTTGTGTGGTTCACACAATTGAGCGGCACTTGTATGCTTATGCAGTGATATGATTGATGAGGATTTGAGCACAGTGATTGACAGGCATTTTGGGTAATGGTTAACCATTGGTTGCTTTCTTAAACAATGTGTCCTAATAATGTGACATTAATGTGTGATCTGAGTTGGCTATAACTAGCAACATATTCACATGGTTTTTACATATATTTCATAGATTTTGTTGTTTACAGAGATTTACAGCATTTCATCCCCACAGATTAAAAAAATGTACAGTTTCCCACCAAAATAAAATCTTGAGGCTTTTACTCCTTACCGTGAAGATATATACGTAATATTACCATTGTACTGTAAAAAAATATAATTTAAAGTATAATATTAATATTACACACACTCTGTGTGTATGTGTATATATATATATATACATCTTATTTTTCATTTTAGATTACAATAACTATTAATAGTTAATATTTGTTTGCATTCAGTTTTATTTTTAAATAATGAATATTAACATATTTATTTATTTTTAAATAATAATAATGCCAAAAATATATTGTGCATTACTAATATTTTACATATTGATATTGTTGATAATTATTTTAATTTACGGTATACTGTTATAAATTAATAGTTGTATTTCTCTTATTTTTAGTGTTATAATACTACTACTATTATTAACAATTATTATTATTTAATATATTTTACAGTACAATAGAAATCTTAAAATAATAACATGTCTGTTCTTTTAAATAATACACTGTAAAAAATAATCAGTAAACTAAAAAAAACAGTAAACTACTGGCAGCTGTGGTTGCCAGCATCATACCGTAAAAATACGGTGTGTTACTATTTTTTTAAATTAACAGCTAAATACCGTATTGTCAGCTACAGTATCAAACTTGAATTTAACAGCTATATGCTCTAACACAAAAATCGTAACACATCGTATAGTTACGGTATGATGCTGGCAGTAGTTTACCGTTTTTTACAGGATTATTTTTGACAGTGTAATTATAATGCTAAAAAAAAATTATAAATATTTTACATTATATTTGTTGTTGTTACTAAAGCAGTGTGAATGCAAAGTGGACTGAGACAGTACACAACTGTAGCGAACTAAAGAGATTTGAGTCTTTATAATTCAGATACAGTGTTACTGTAATTAGATTTACTGTATTTGTAGTTAGCAACAAATCAACTTTTTATTGTAAAAGACATTTTCCTGGGCATTATAATATCCACCTAGCAGGGTTGCCAACTTTTGAGTTTTGCTTGGAGTGAGATTTTTTTTTTTTTTTTTAGTGGAGTGGGGGGGGGGTCACAAGATCTTGTAGGGCACAATGTATATTTTGTCCAATTTTAATTTGGCATTAGGCTAACAGTTTTACTGATTAAAAAAACAGTTTTGGGAGTAAAGTTTATAAATTATTGTTCTTTCCCATATGATTTAGTAAAACTATATTGAGACCTCTGTCCTTCTAGGGGGGTTCGAGGGCATGCTCCCCCGTAAGAAAATTTTTTGCATTTTAAGGTTAAATGCATCAATCTGGTGCACTTTGAGAGCTTAAAATTAAGAGTTTTAACCGGCTTCAAATCATGAACTGTGACATTCAACAAAGCAAAAGCCTCGACTTGTACCTGGACATTAAAGAGGGATCAAACATCTTTTTAGTTATGATATAAAGTCTATGATATAAAGATATAATATAAATTATAATATAATATAAAAAAGATATGATATAAAGTCTCAGTCTCTTTTAGGATGCCAAACGATTATTATAATAATGTAATAATGATTTATATAATTATTCCTATTACGTAAAATCCATAGGCCTAGTCTATAAATGTAGGCTGCTGTATAAATGAAAATGAATATTTCAAAACAAAGTATATTTTACTTACACTATTGTATAGGAAAATTACAATAGTTTTGTCCTAATTTCTTCACTTGCAAGAAATAAACCCTTGAGCTTTTATTTTGGAGAAAACACCAGATGAGAAGAGAGAGTAAAAGGCAAAAGCCGGATTCGAACTCGGGTCGAACACGTCAAAGTTTGCTATCAGCACCTCACGCCCTCGCCCTACGCCACTGTAGATATTTAGTGAAAGATATCTTTTTTGCTCAAAAGATAGGCACGTAGTGCAAATGTACGCTCTCAACTCACGTTCAAGGTCATAGGCAGCGCAGCGTCTCTCTGTGCATCGCAAAAGCCCGTGTTGACAGTTTGTTAATATAAAGCGGGAGATTGCCAGATACAGTATTTTGCTCGTGCCCTGTGGATGTTGTAGCCTAGGCAACTGTATCACGTGCCGTTTGAACTCATGCGCTACTGCGTTCTGTCACATTTAAAAGCGCCAAAACGCTGCATATCAGGAGTAAACTTCTCTGTAGTCTGTCGATGTCAGTGTCATCTTTTTCTGCGATTTTTTTCTGCGTCCAATCAGTAGTTAAGAGCCTGAACTTGCTTCTAGTAATACAAAAAAATACAGCCCAGAAATTTAGCGTGAGATTTCTATGTTGAGCGTGAGACCGTGAGATTGAGGCTGAATGCGTGAGTGTCACGCCAGATGCGTGAGAGTTGGCAACCCTGACCTAGTATGATGCTGACATAATGATCTACAGAGTTGGTGTGTTCATGTGTCCTTATGCTCTGATATAGGTAAAGGAAATGAGGTTCTCTAGCCAGAAACCTGGGCGGCACTAGTCTCAGGCCCAGACGACCGCCCATGGACCACATGGAAAGTGTCCGTGACAGTCGATTAAAGTCATTTGTACGGCAACAATCAGAAAGGGTAGCATACATTTCACAGAAAAAATCTATTTTATGCCGTTAGTCAGAAATGTGGCTTGTGAGAAAAGAGCTGCCTGGTTTAGCCTGGGTCAGTGGAGAGTGAGAGAGAAACAAGAAACGTTTCCTCTTCAAGACGTCCCTGAAGTAGACCCCTCGACTGCATCATGACATAATGGATTCCAAGTGTTTTAAGGTGTGTCGTTTCCCAGTTTGCTGTTCCTGTCATGTATTTTTGTTTGTCTGTGGCGCTGGAATCATTGCAGCGGAGACGCACTGATTTGTACACAAGAGGGTACAAGTGATGATCCCTAGATATCCTGCTATTGTTGAGCAAACTGCAGGTAGGATTTAGGAGGATAAGAACAAAGGGTTGAGAACACACATCCTTTTACTACATTGTGGTTTCAGTGATACTTTCTTTCTTTTATTAAATCCAGAGAAGACAGAGGTAATACTTATCGGTTATAAAAACCGTCCACAAAACCTTTCGCAGCACGACTTTAACATATTAGGATGCCCTGTTACTTTATCCGGTACAGTAAAAGACCTGGGTGTTATATTAGACTGCAACCTGTCTTTTGAAAAGCACATTTTTATATGTTAAAAAAACAGCATTTTTCCACCTTAGAAACATCGCTAAGCTATGTAACATGCTATCTGTCTCTGATGCAGAAAAGTTAGTTCATGCATTCATGACCTCGAGACTAGTTTACTGTAATGCTTTATTAGCCGGTTGTCCTGCATCCTCAATAAACAAGCTACAGTTAGTCCAAAATGCAAGAGTTCTTACTAGATCAAGAAAATATGATCGTACAACACCGATTCTATCATCACTTCATTGGTTACCTATAAAGTTCCGTATTAATTACAAGGCATTGCTTTTGACTTGTAGCTCCTGTCTATTTAACAGATCTTCTATCGCCCTACAATCCATCGCGCTCTTTAAGATCACTAAATTCAAGGCTTCTGGTCATTCCTAGGATATCCAGATCCACCAAAGGAGGGAGAGCATTTTCACATTTAGCTCGGAAGCTGTGGAATAGCCTTCCTGATATTGTTCGTTGCTCAGACTCGCTCTCCCAGTTTAAAACTAAAGACGCATTTATTTAGCCTGGCATTCATATATTTTTTTTATCTTACAGTTACTGTAAATTTGGCCTCTAGTTCATAAACGCCAGAGGAGAACTGGCCCCCGACCCGACTGAGCCTGGGTTTCTCCCAAGGATTTTTTTCTCCATTGGGTCATCTGATGGAGTTTCAGGACACCATCGGGTCACTTGATAGAGTTTTTTGGTTCCTTGCCACTGTTGCCTTTGGCTTGCTCAGTTGGGGATATTCAAATTAAATGACCCATCATACCATTGATCAGCTCTACCAATCTTGATTATCTTTTTTCATGAATAAACAAACACTGTGATGTTGTCTTGATTGATACTGTGAAGCAGCTTTGATACAATCTGTATTGTGAAAAGCGCTATATAAATATATTTGACTTGACTTGACTTGATACTTGACTTGAGTGATTTAAAGGGAGATATCACCCACAAATGGGAACCTTGACGTCATTTATAAACCCTCATGTTGTTACAAACCATGATACATTTTTATTCAGAATTCATTCGTTTAAAAGAACAGCTTTTATTTGAAATGGAAATATTTCGTAATCTCATAAATGTCTTTACTGTCACTTTTGATTAATGCATCCTTGAGGAGTAAAAGTAATTTCATTTTATGTGTGACAGAAGCGTTTACATTTTGGGTTTTTTATTTAAGAAAGCCATACAGGTTTGGAATGACATGAGGGTGAGTAAATGATGGCAGTTTTTTAAAATTCTTTTAACACGGTCATAACTTTGTCATTCCTCAAGTGATATTAAATGTCGACACTTTTGTCTGCTTTGGCAATCCGATCAGTCATTCCAAAGATTGATGAAGGTCAAATATCCAGCTTACAGGAGATCAAACATAGATTTCATGAAAACTGCCCACACATATCCATATCCGGCCCCTCTCCAGGAATCTTCCTCACCGCCGTCTTCCTCATTGTTGCCAGATTCACGGCTGTGTTTCAGAAGCATCGTGCTGAGACGGACCGCTTAAGTCACTGTCAGACACACACACACATGTTTCACTATTTCCCTCTTGCATTCACACATACACACACGTGCACAGATAGCGATGGAAGCACTGAGCCAGAGAGGCAGGGCCGGGCTGGCTCAATATCATCCTCCTAGTGATATGGAAATAAAGACCGGCCAAGCATGACAGCATTAGTGAGCTTGTGCCTACAAACACACGCGCACACAGGACATAAATACAGCTTTAACAGTAACACTCTCCTGCCTGTTTGGCGACAGGGTTGACGGAAGAAGACGGGTCGCTAGGCTTCATGGTTCAGAGCTCCGCTGGTACGCGAAGCATATGTGTCCGACAGGCCATCGCCATCTTTTATAAGGGATGATGGTCTAGTGCACTGGACTGTATCAGTCTAGAATATACGATGAGCTCTGTTACATCATTCACAGCCATTTTCAAACTTTTCGGCACCTATGTGTAAACTGCGTGAGAAAAATTTCAAGTGTGATATTACTAAGGCAGAATGTTTCCGAAATTAAATATTTTTTTTAACTGTCATTGTACTAAAGCTGAAACAAATGATTACATAATTATCTGCAAGATTGTTGACAGCATTTGTAACTAATTGTAGAGTAATATTAGCTATAAATATTTTTAGCTTAACTGAAATTTATGTGTACAGTAATTCTTACAATAAATATTGTTCGAAAGTAATTTAACAGTCAGAGAATATTGCCTTGAAACCCCTGTGAGCAGCTAAAGGCGACCATGGCGAGGAGAAACTCCCTAAGATCCACAACAGAAGCACAAATGCAAACTTTTTTTTATGAATTATGTGTCAGAACGAAGCAGATATGAACAATACATTTTTATTTTTACAAGACTTATTTTACTGTAAAAGTTTAGGATTTTCAATAGAATAAAAAGTACAGTTTTTAATCTTATTTATCAGGTTTTTTTTAGCAAAGCATGCATTTAATAAAAAAATAAACTGTACAAATCAGATAATATTCGATATAAATTTTATAATATATTATACATTTTTTCCTCTCTTAAATTTTTTTGGTTATTTATCACTGTATCCCCATGTAAGCTTGTTTCCGCCACATAATAAAACATTGTAAAAAATGTTTGCAACTTTTTATCTCAGAATTTAGAGATTTAAAGTCAGGATTGCGTGATATAAAGTCGCAATTGCGTCTTGTAAAGTCAAAATTGCGAGATATAAACTGTACATACGTTTATATGTTTATATCAGGTAACTCTGCCTATAACACGCAATTATCTTGCAATTCTGACATCTTTTATTATATCTTTTATGATTAAAGTCGCCCTATCATACACACGGCTCAATGCGGCGCCAGGCACGATGCAAGTGTATTTTGCTAGTTTCAGCCCTACGTAGTTATCATTTTCATGTCCTGTGCCACGTTGTTTAAATGGCAAATGCATTTGCGCCCATTTGTGTGACCATGGGCATGCTGGTCTGCATTGTTGGTGTCCTGCTATTTTGAGGTAACTGAAATAGACTGCACAATTGGCCAAAAAAAATGGTCTAAAGTCAATGGTGCAGTATTTATTTAATTATTTTTGTTATTTAAAGGGCACATTAGTAATATGTGCCTATAAGTGGGTGCACAACACGCGCACACACAGGGATGCGCAGCAGCACACAATCTTATATAAAATATAAAAGGATTACAATGTAAAAGATTAATAATGTGTACATAAAGACATGGTGGCATCTGGCTTGTCCCGTAGATGGTGCGCTTTAACCTCTGTTTCCTTTAAGATCCGTTTCCTCGCTAGAGAAGTGTTCAGTCTTTCCACTTGCAAATTCCGCCATGTAAATAGCGAATACCCAAGGCGTGAATGCAACTGGTTTTTAAAGGGAATGAAAGATGAGACTCTGATTGGTTTATTGCATGTTACGCCCAAAACACACCCATTACTCATTAAGAGAATAGGGACAACCCTTTTAGACCAAGCGCCGGGCACGCCGACCATTTTTCCCATCGTTAATAGTGGATTTGGACACTTTGTAACTCCACTTGCGATTTGTGCTTTAGACCATGCGCTTAGATCGTTAAAATGGCGCTCATAAATTCCAATTCTAGGGGAAAAAAGACAGACTTTTTTCCTCAGAATTGTGAGATTTAAGCCGTTTTCCACTTTATAACCACTTTATCCACTTTATAACATGCAATTGTGACTTTATATCATGCAATTCTGACTTTATAACTTGCTTTTGCGACTTTATATCATGCAATTATGAGGGCAAACGTCAATGTTAAAAACCTAAGTGGTCTTAAAAAAAGATATTTTTCTTCCTTATGAAAGAAAGTTAAATGTGACCTGAGTATGTTTTTTTAATGTTATTCACCCTGTATCTGGGTTGCCAGGTTTGTGTAACAAAACCATCCCAATTGCTATTCAAAACTCACCCAATCGGGTTCCAGGGGTAAAAATTGCATTCTGTGTGTCGCATGTGTGTTGGTGTCAGAGGGCGTTTAATTGTGGAGGAACATAGACGAATTGAATTTAAAATGAGATGTGCGGTGGCAGCAGCTGTCCAGCTAACTAACAGTAAAGTGTGATCAAATGAAAACAGCAGACAGGGAGATGTCAGTCAGCAGCGTCTGCACCTGCTCTCTGGACACTTTCATCCAACACACCATTTAATAAATGAGATGGTGGCCACAAAATTATACATAAAATTTGATGCACAACAACTGCAGCACATGGATGTGTCACTTTTGATCGATTCTGGGTAGTTGATTGGCTGTGGTTGCTATATGGTTGCTAGAATGTTCTGTAGTTGGTAGGGTGTTATAGGTGGTTGCTAGAGTGTTCTGTAGTTGCTAGGGTGTTGTAGGTGGTTGCTAGAGAGTTCTGGGCTGCTCTGTGGTTGCTAGGGTGTTCTGGGAAGTTGATATTGGATGCTAGGTTGTTCTATGGGGTTGCTAGGTTGTTCTGTAGTTGCTAGGGTGATATAGGTGGTTGCTAGAGAGTTCTGGTGGTTATTCTGTGGTTACTATGGTGTTTTGGGTAGTTGATAGGGTGTGGTTGCTATTTGATGCTAGGGTGTTCTAGGTGGTTGCTTGTATGCTCTGTAGTTGCCAAGGGTGTTGTAGGTGGTTGCTAGAGTGTTATGTAGTTGCTAGGGTATTATAGGTGGTTGCTAGAGAGTTCTGGGTTGCTCTGTGGTTGCTAGGGTGTTCTGGGAAGGTGATATTGGATGCTAGGTTGTTCTATGGGTTGCTAGGTTGTTCTGTAGTTGCTAGGGTGATATAGGTGGTTGCTAGAGAGTTCTGGTGGTTATTCTGTGGTTACTATGGTGTTTTGGGTAGTTGATAGGGTGTGGTTGCTATTTGATGCTAGGGTGTTCTAGGTGGTTGCTTGTATGCTCTGTAGTTGCCAAGGGTGTTGTAGGTGGTTGCTAGAGTGTTCTGTAGTTGCTAGGGTGTTATAGGTGGTTGCTAGAGAGTTCTGGTGGTTAATCTGTGGTTGCTATGGTGTTTTGGGTAGTTGATAGGGTGTGGTTGCTATTTGATGCTAGGGTGTTCTAGGTGGTTGCTTGTATGCTCTGTAGTTGCCAAGGGTGTTGTAGGTGGTTGCTAGAGTGTTATGTAGTTGCTAGGGTATTATAGGTGGTTGCTAGAGAGTTCTGGGTTGCTCTGTGGTTGCTAGGGTGTTCTGGGAAGGTGATATTGGATGCTAGGTTGTTCTATGGGGTTGCTAGGTTGTTCTGTAGTTGCTAGGGTGATATAGGTGGTTGCTAGAGAGTTCTGGTGGTTATTCTGTGGTTACTATGGTGTTTTGGGTAGTTGATAGGGTGTGGTTGCTATTTGGTGCTAGGGTGTTCTAGGTGGTTGCTTGTATGCTCTGTAGTTGTCAAGGGTGTTGTAGGTGGTTGCTAGAGTGTTCTGTAGTTGCTAGGGTGTTATAGGTGGTTGCTAGAGAGTTCTGGTGGTTATTCTGTGGTTGCTATGGTGTTTTGGGTAGTTGATAGGGTGTGGTTGCTATTTGATGCTATTGCGTGCTCTGTAGTTGATAGGGTGTTATAGGTTGTTGTTATGTGGTTGCTGGAGTTTTTTGAGAGTTTGCTTTGTATTTTCTAGGGTGTTCTAGTTTGTTGCTCTGTGGTTGCTAGGGTGTTCTGGGTGATGGCTGGGGGTGTGGATGCTATGTTGTAGGTTGCTAGCGCATACGCGATTCTTTAAAATTTTGATGGTTCTTTATAGTATGTGGTTTTTTTTTTTTTCGATTAGCAGTTGCAGCCCTAGAAGTACTACAAGCAGTGGAATGCTTTTCTGAACACAGCCTTACACTATGTTTTCAGGTTTTAATGACTATCCTTGGTTTTCACCAATTCAGAATGTGCTTTATTTTATGTGTTTAGTGTTACACTTATTTTATGTGTTTAGCGTAAGGAAAGAAATAGGAGTTAAACACTCCACATATCATCCCATCATCAAGCAATAATGTGGTTTAGCAGTTTAGCACCAGTGTATCCAACAGCTCTCACATATGTGTCCGGCTTTCAGTTCTCCACAGGCGGTAGGACTTTCATTCGAACATCATCCATCATGCAGCGACGGCTCTGGCGTCTCTCCACCAGTCTGTCCACATGTTGACAGTTTAGCTCCATGCATCATGCACATGTGTATCAACAACACGCTTCTACATTGTCATGCTCATCTCTCACTACATCCCTGCCTCATATGTTCACTGTTTTCATTTCCTCCCACCCCATTGCCCCAGCCTTCCCTTCAGTCATCCATCCCGGTCTTCTCCTTCTTCCTCTAAATGTATATCATTTTCTCCCATTTTCTGCACGTTGCTACGTGGTGCATTAATATATATTTATGTTGATGTGTGTTAGCTATTTTACAGCTTCAAATGTGACTCATTTAACCAGAAAGTTATCTGGCTTTTCATGTCAAATCCACCAAATTTCAGAAACTTCACGGGCTCAAATTTTTAATTTTGTTCATATTTGTTTCTGTAGAAAGACAGACATCATTCAAGAAGAAAGCCAAAATACTAAATGTCATGAATGTTTAATGACTGATTAATCCACTCATTTGTAGAGGGCGTCAAAATGACAATTTTCACCTGAGCCAAATTACAGGGGTGTAAAAATAACTTTAGAAAGATGATACCTTCCTTATTTTATTTTTACACTGAGATTGGTAGGGCTATTAGTAAAATCTGCTAACGGTGACAGTTAAAAAATTGGATGAAGCACTTCTTGTGCACTCTACAAGACAGCGGATCGCTCAGTAAATATACATTTATGACATTTACTAGTTTGGCTTTCTTCTTCATTTATGTATTTATGTACATATGTATATGTTTTATTTCTTTATCAGTTTTCTTTGCTGTCTCTTGTCAGTATAATATATATATATATATATATATATATATATATATATATATATAGATAGATAGATAGATAGATAGATAGATAGATAGATAGATAGATAGATAGATAGATAGATAGATAGATTTTACAGTGTGCATATTAAGTAGCCATGTGCTTAATGAGTGTCCATTGGTGTATGTTTTACAAGTTGCGATTCCACGGCTGCCCAAGACTACATCCAAAAACATGTGTAGTCCTGGGGGCACCTTTTCACCCCCACTGTTAGGTGAACAGAGACCCTTTTACATGGATTCAATTAGACAGCAGGGCCAGATCGGGCCACTGAACTTGTCCAGGCGATCCCACTGCGGACTGAGAGGAGAAAGGGTTGTTGTAGAAGAAAGCAAAATCAGCATAATATTTCTAGAAGAAAGACATGCTGAAAGAGCAACATCTGAGCATTAAAAATGTTTCTCTGGGTAGCGACAGAAGACCGGCCAAAAATACAAAGTCTAGTGTCCAATGAAACATCTCAGTGATTTTTAACCACAAAAGACAATGGGGATGATGCTAAAAATTGTTGCTTTGATATTTTGGTCCAAAGACGAGAATGAATCCCCTATTCTATTGCAAACGCCCATGTGCTTAAAAGCTGGAATATTCTTAAAAAAAAAAAAAAAAAAACCCACAGCGCTTCCTCCCACACACATCCTCAACACTTCTTCACCATCCACACAATTATCAGCACGATTTGCTGCTCTGAAGAGCGCTGGCTACTCTAACGATGCTCTGGTTTGTTCCTCTGTTTGTCTCACCCACTCTCTCTGACATTTGTTTCAGAGAAATGATATCGCCTTTCTGCTGTGTGGCCGAATTGCCTGTAATGATGATGATAATTGTAGACTGATTTACTCCCTTGAATTAATGATTGGTGGGTACTTACTTCAAAGTAAATGTCATGAAAACAACATTTGACTAGTGGCCAAATCTCCCTGGGATGGAACAACTTTCACGGCCTGGTTTCGGTATGTTATGGAACAGTCTTTAAAAGGTGCAGACAGGCTCTGAAATTAACTTTGTCATACCAGCCAATGACAGAATTGAGGTATTTTTTTTTTTTTTTGCTATGATAGTGAGATTCTGCTGTTCTTCTTGTACATTTGTGCTGTTTTGGAATGATTGTTTGAATGCATTTGCTTCCTGGATCATTGGACTGAAAACCTATAAGTTTACCGGCTTAAAATGTTCAGATTGCAAAGAAACATAATCGTTCATCAAAATAAACAAATCTTTTTTCGAGCCATGACTCAAAGGGTCCTAGATAAGACCCTTATTCACCATCTGGTGTCGTTTAAAGTCCCCGTGAACCGGAAGTTGCAAACGATTTTTCTCCAGTGCTGTGACGTATTTCCAAGTGAAACGGAATATTGAACAGAGGGCAGGGTTTTACTCTAGCGCTCCTCCTCTCCATCTCTCACTCATAGCAAACTAACGGTTTGAGGGGAGTGGTTAAGCGTTTCCCCACCCAAACTGTGAAACCTACGTCATCAGAAAAAGAAACCATTCCAGACCGGAAGTAACTTTTCAGATTTTGATTAAAGATTATCTAGGTAAAAAATTTTTTTAATATATATTTACTTGCACGGATTAATTGTTCACCACAAGACTAGTAATATGCGCTAACAAAGTAAATAGGTTCAATTTTGATTTCACGGGGACTTTAAAACCCTTTAAAGCTGCACTGAAACTCTCATTTGGACCTTGAACCGTTTGGTTCCCAATGAAGTCCATTATATGGAGAAAATCTCGAATATTTTCATCAAAAACCTTAATTTCTTTTCTGACATGGAGATCTTGGATGACATGGGGGTGAGTAAATTATTAGCAAAAGTTTTTTAAAAAGTGAACTACTCCTTTAAAGAGTCTTTTTGTTTAGCAGTTTTTGCAAATGCCGCCAGAGCAATCTAACATCAGAACAATGTTATCTCAAAGCTCCTGTATCTGTCAGACGCTAAGAGCTTATACCGAGTTAATAGCAGCCATGCGTTGATATTGTTTTGTTGTTGTTTTGTAGAGAGATTTAGAGCTCAGATTTCGATGGAAATTATGCTAGGCGTGTCGCGTGTGCATACGTTTTATTCTTGTGATTTAGGCCTCAGTTAAAGCCTGGAATTGAGATAAAGGGGCTGGTTCAACAAAACCATTTACTCTGCTTCATTTTGTTTCAAATCTAGATAATTCTTTTGTGAAAAATGTTTTCCAGTTGTTGTTTTTTACAGGGCTTATATTTGTAAAATTAATACCTGAGGTTGATGATCAATATTTTCTTGATGATTTAGTGCCTCCTTCACCGACCATTTGTTGAAATTATAGAAAACATGCAATTAGAAATATTTACAATCTTTAAGAGTTTCTGACTATTTTGTGTCGCTATCATTCTGTTAAGGGTTTAAAAAATGGCACTGTCATAATGTCGGGCTTGTTCTGTGTGTTTTTGTGCACAACACAGGTTATAAATAATCACCCAGCTGGCCGTCTCCTGTCACCCAGAGAGGCTTACGTCAATCTAGACCCAGACTGTATTTTGTACCTGATGTAATTGTCATAGTACAATATATTAACATTCCTGTAGGTCACTTTGGTAAGAAACCACCCGCCAAGAAAATGAATATGAATGCAAATGCAATCGTTTTGTTTAGCTTTTAGTCTAATGTTGACCTTAGCATCACAATACATCCCTGAAACAGTCTCTCGAAGGTTATAACAACCTAAGCAGAGTGCGCTAGTTAAAATCTGATGCTTATACAATCTCCATCCAACCCTGCGGGAGACATTAATTCAGTGAAGGCTGATGAACTCCTGATCTTCCACCAATGGAAGGAGTTTAGATATGAAAACCCTAAGTAATAAAGGCTGCGTCTCTTCCAAGTTGCCCTACAGATACTCATTCATGCTTATGTAAAACTCCACATGCAGGAAACCTTGGATATTGCATAATTGATATAGAGGAAGGACACTTATAGGGACTTGGGATGTGTTCAGTACACTGATGTGCAGCTAAATATACAGTGTGTTTTGGAAAGTCTGAAAGGAACATTGTAAGTAGGCTATATGTAAGAATTTTCATGTATTAATCGCTTTTTGTTTTGCAAATGTGTGAACAGCTTGTAAAGAAACGTAAAAAATGATGACTGATTTTTTTGTGAAGGACTCCCGGTTTCACCATGGGAAATCCAAAGGATGTGACATTTACGGCGCGCCTACAAAACCTCTCTTCTGTACAATGACATATGAAATGAATGCGTATACAATGTTCAGGATAATGCTGAATGATCCATTCTGTACTGTAATATCATAATTTATCATGCAAAGAAAAGCGATTCATTCAAACTTTAGTCTCACTGTTAGGTGTCTGGTTGCAGCAACAAGGAAACTGGATCTCTATGCAGCACTCTATATTAATTATAGACTTTAAACTTACAGAAATACTCAGGAGATTAGGAAACACAGGCGAGAACAACAAGGTCAACATCAATGACGACAGATAACTAGACACCACAAGACTGAGACTTAAATACACAGGTGATAGGGAGGAAATAATTAGAATGATTAACAAGATAATGAAAGACACACAGCTGAACCAAATTAACTAATGAAGACTGTTGGTCATGGAAACAAGGAGTGGCGGGAAACTGCACGAATTGAACACAGAAAAAAAGTCCAAAAACAAACAGACGTAACACTCACATAGCCAGATCTAGGGTACGTTTACAAGAAAACGATATGCTTAAAACGCTTACGTTTTCCTCGCACAGGTGACATCATTGTCAAAACAATCCCCATTCTCACGGATCCGCGGAAATGACTAAAAAAAAACCTGTATTCTGCTGTCAGGCCACATCACAATGAGAAAAAAACCTTGGGAGAACCCAGGCTCAGTGGGGGGGCAGTTCTCCTCTGGCCAACGAACGAACAGTGTATGATTATGATTCAGACAACATTAGAGGTCAGAAGTCAGATTGGATCAGAACATTAACAATATTTATCCAGTTCCATCTGGTTGGAGGTCAGAGTCATCATGCCGGTATGGAGATGAGTTTGTTGAGGTGTCCATGAGGCCTTCACAGGGCTGATGAGGCTGGCACTTCAGGGATGTGTTGTGGTCTAGGCGCAAGCCCACCATCTGATCTGGATTCGGCCCGTGTCCAGCTGATTACAGTTAAAGGAGCTATTATATATTTTGATTATCATAATTCATTCAAGTTACAAACTCTTAAAGGGACAGCTAAATCAAAAATGATAAGTCTGTCACCATTTTTTCTGTGTGAATTTTTTAAAAATTCAGTGAACTATTTCTTTAATATTGATTTTAAGGATCCAAATAGAGTTAACTACATGTAGGACTGATTAATCTGAGACTTTTGATGAATTTGTCACTCTGAACGTAAGGAAATTTAGCCATTTAGGATTTAGGATTGGGCATTTAGAGATTTAGGATTGGGAATTTGGTAGTTAGGATTGGGCATTTGAGGATTGGGGAGGCGTGGCCCAAATACTGGAGGCTGGGTTTGAAATGGCTGATGCGCAGAGGCACCTTATGGACAGCAGAGGGCCCTCCCAATCCTAATTACAAATTCCCAATCCTAAATCCCTAAATGCCCAATCCTAAATACCAAATTCATTTTCGTTTCAGTTTTCAACTTAGAGTTTTAGTTTCAAATTTAGACTTTTAGTTTTAGACTTTTAGTTTTCAATCTGACCCAATAATCCCTCCATACCCTCGGACGCTGACCGTGCCGTACCAGTCATCGTTACAGGAAGATGAAATTACTCTTGCAGGATTTCTCTTGGAGACAAACTCAGACAGGGTGTTAAAAAAATGATGACTGTCGCTGACTTCTGTGTATGTGTTTATGGATGAGTGGATCATCACTCTTCAGACGGTGTGTCTGTCCTCCCCTCCATGAGTCTGCCTGTCACTCTCAAGCCAGCGATGAGCCGTATCTCCCTGCATTCCACACACCAAGTGCTCTTGCCATCTCTCCAGCCGTTGCCGTGCCAACCGCACTTGTTTCTTCTCCCTTTCTTTCCCCAGGGACAAAAAGTCAAAGGCGGCTATTCGTCTCCCCCCTCTGGCAGCCATATAACTACAAACTCATCATAGGTCTATTAGTGCTGGACTCTTGCAGTCCCACTGTGACTTGTAATAACCGGAGGGGCGCCATTACTGTTAGCACACATTTGCTCACCGATTTTTCTATATAATGTGTCAGTAGGGTTGAAAATCAAGAACCTGTTCTTTTTAAGAGCTGATTTCAGTTTAAAAAAATAAATGGTTTGTGAATGTTGTCATTTTAAGGAAATATGAAAAACGTTCCTCGCATTCATTTGGGAATGAATTGTTTGCTCGAGTCTCATCTTTTATGATTAATGAAGCATGATCGCACTGAATGAAAGGTCATTATTTTATGATCACATCCAGCTAAAAAAATGTAACTACAACCATTAGTATATTGTGTTTTTTAAGGCGTGTGACACTCACTGTAATTCAGGATAATTTCAGACTGGTTTGTTATGACAGTAGTTAAACATTCAGAACAGAGTTTTGAGATAGATAGATAGATAGATAGATAGATAGATAGATAGATAGATAGATAGATAGATAGATAGATAGATAGATAGATAGATAGATAGATAGATAGATAGATAGATAGATAGATAGATAGATAGATAGATAGATAGATGGATGGATGGATGACAATTCTGTAACAATTACATATAAGGACTCACTAGGTTTTGGAACAAAACCCCGATGTTTGTCGGAGTAATTCACTCAAGGTTATATAGGGCTAATTACTTCCTCAAAAGCACCAAAAAAGACCATTAATTAAGTCATCATGGACCCTTAATGATTTTCATTGAAAACCATTAAGAAATGATTAGGCCCTCAGTGAAATTGGAATATGTAATAGAATCATTAAATTGATTACATTTCCCATCCTAAAGAGTCCGGTCTATACTTTGACCTACATGTGTTACATTCTGATATACCAATTGTTTTTTACTTTATTATAAATAGAGAAAAGCACCACGGCTCAACTTACCGCCATGGCCTCTGAAATCTCTCCCATTTTCAGACTCCATCCATCCACATCCACTGCTGTTTTCTCTTCAAAATTCATATGTTAGACTCTTTTGCTATGATTATAATCTTGTTTGTGCTTTGGCTTTCTTTTGATCTGAAAATTCTGTAATGGGAAAAACATGTTTTATCTCACGGTTTTCCCATCCTTTATTCTGCTCGCTTTTCTGAACTGAGTAAATACTGAATATAATGCTTTATAGTGGATCTACTTGCCTCACTGCACCTTCTTTTTTGCGTCTTTTCCTCCTAGACTTAATCTCAGTTATAACATTGTTGGCTTCACTTTTTTATGTTCTTTGTCTTTCCTTTATTATTGATTCCAAATCTCCACAGAACTGTAATGTTCTTGTATTACAAATATGGATTTATTACAATTACATTTTATGGATGTATTAAATTTTTTAGCTTCCCAGTGAGGACAAATGTCTGACAGTAACTCATCACTGAGGCTCTGTTCCAAACCTTTTTGGAACTCAAATGAAACCTTAGTTAGTAATTTGGGACACTATATGCAGAGAGATTGCTGTTAGCTTTTTGCTAAACCAGTGGCACAGTTCTCTAATCATATAATTTTTTTAATTTGATTAATCTTTTAGAATTGTTTTTTGTATTTATTGAATATATTCAATATATCTATCATTTCTTCCACCATTTAACAGCTTAATAGTCCTTGAGAAAGATGTTTAAGAACTAGGGTGACCACCATCAAACAAGCCAAATGTGGGACGATTACTACAGTAAGTTTATGTGGGACAATTACCAACAATAAAACATACCCTGAAACTTTTATATAATGTCTATCTAACTTAATAAAACATTTGTATTCTGCCTTTCAGCTGATAAAAAAAAACCCAGGTATATGTCTTTACTAATATATATATATATATATATATATATATACACAGTATATATTTTTTTCTTTTTTGTTGCCATTATGCCGCCTTGTAAAATTTTAATTTACCAAATTATCCATTTGTTTTTTGACAGGGAACACATGGAACAAATCACCGCTCCACATTTTGATTGACAGCTAAAATAGAAAACATTCATTTTAAATTGTAATAATATTTCTAAATTTTACGTTTTTTACTGTATTTTTCATCAAATAGCCTTCATTTTAAAAAATCTTATTCATCCGAAACTTTAGAAAACAAGTACTGTAAATCCTGCTTGCTATATATTTTATTTTAGAATATTTTTTATTCATATAATAAAAATATTTGCTAATCTTGAATGGCTGAATGGCAGCCAAACCCTGTCTCATACAAATAATAGCACCACAGAGTTACACTTAAGCAGAGTCAAGCAATGGAAAGCCTACAGGTGGAAATGAAGTAGTTTGATAGGAGGAAGTATATTGCTATCACTCTAAGAAATAATTCCGTAAAATAACAGAAAAAGTACTGGCAGCTCATTACCCGGACTTTGTCCCGTTAAATAAAGACATTAGACAAAACAAAGACATTAAAGACATTTTCTGTTAATTCACAGTATGCCCACTTTAAATAAAACAGAAATTTTCTGTTATTTAATGGTATATCTATAGTAAAAAAACGGAAATATTAAATAAATCCGTAAAATAACAGAAAATGTACTGGCAGCTCATTACCCGGACTTTGTTCCGTAATTAATGAAAGATTTCTGTTAATTTATGGTTTTCCTACAGTAAAAATAAAACAGATTAATTTATGCAATATACCTACAGCAAATAGAAATTTTACTTTTCTGTTAGTTAACAGTGTAATGATAACTCTTGTTGAAAACATTTTAAACAAATCTTCTGTGATTAAAAAATATTTTTATTTACTTATAGATCTACAACAATTCCATGAAAACTAAAATACAAGGGAAAAAAAAAAACACAAAAGGGAAAAGTATATACATGCTATAAAAGTGACACTTTTCTCTTGTGGTTCTTCCTCAGATCTAATAAACCCGGCAGCAGCCCCAAAGGTCAGACCCCAGATGAGAGCAACCGCCGGACAGACGCGAACTCTTCCGTCTCAGACCTGGCCAACTCTGTCACGAGTGATCTGGTGATGGTAATGTGAACCTGTGGCTGCTGTGGACTGTTTTCTTTTTGTTTTGCACTAGTTTTGGTGGGAATCCTTTAAACGCAGGGATGCATTGTGTGTAATTGGTGCGCTCCATTACTGCAGTCAGTCACACAGACAGATGTGTCAAAGGCAACTTACCTCTAAAAAGACGGTAATTAGAACTGGTACAATGTACAGAAGGAACCGCGGATGAAGGCCTTCGCAGGGTCTGTGTGTCATTACGTGGGTGGTAAGGCGTTTTTAAAGAGAAGTGATGAGTGCTAATGATGGTGCTTCCTCTTTAAGAGGGCACTTCTCGCAGCTTTGAGTCCCACTGGGGGGGATCCAGGCATTGGGGCATGGCGTGTCAAATTAAGCCCAACTTTCAGCCAAGGTCCTGACACGGATGGGAGTTCATTAGTTCGATATGCCGCTGCTTGTCAGACCGCTTTAAGTGATGGATTACTAAGTTGTTTGTAAAGACCACCAGCCGGTCGCCAACTTTTTGCCCTTCACCACATATTAATGTTAGAATATCACCACCTCCCGCCATAATTTTTGTCTCAATGTTTTGTTAATCATGTTTATGTGGCAGGGTAGTCCGTTACATAAGTTAGCCTGATTCAAACCAAGCTACTAAATAACTAACATAAGTACAACTCACAGTTGATTTTGATTGAGCACGTTAGCATGCTGTTAATCTAATTCTGTGATACTCTCATAAGCAAACAACATACATAACATAAATATTGAATTTACAATTAGAAATATATTTATACAGTTGTGCTCAGAATTAATGGCACCCCTGGTAAATATGATTTAAAAAAATGCCTTTAAAAATTAAATCTGCATTGTTTACACTTTTGATCTTTCATTTAAAAAAATGCAAAAATCTAACCATTCATTGAAGTAAAATAATTAAAAGTGGGGGGAAATCATATTATGAAATCAATGTTTTTTTCTCCAAAACACGTTGGCCATAATTATTGGCACCCTTAGAATTTGTAGGTAAAATATCTCTGAAGTATATTCCCATTAATATTTGAAGAGTTCAGATGCAAAAGCCTCTAAATGCCATTTGAAATTTTCGTCTAAAATGACCGTTTTTATGAAGCTTGTATATATATGTTCAGTAATTTCACTTAAATGACAATTAATAGGTAATCTTCATTGCCATTTAAGTGAAATTACTGAACTTAAATATACAAGCTTGATAAAAATGATCATTTTAGAAGAAAATTTCAAATGGCACTTAGAGGCTTTTGCATCTGAACTCTTCATTTACCCCTTTTTTAGCACAGCAGTGTGACAAGCAGTGTTGTAGTCGAGACCACCTCACTCGAGTCCGAGTCGAGACCGAGACCAGAGAGAGTCGAGTCCGAGTCAAGACCAAGTCCATAGAGAGTCGAGTCCGAGTCGAGTCCGAGACCAGAGACGGTCGAGTCCGATTCGAGACCGAGACCAGTGAGGGTTGATTACCTAATTTACTTTTATTTACTTTTTTACTGAATTTACTTAGAGTTTAAAAAATATGATCAGTTTAGGGTAAAAAGGCCACATAGTAGGTGGTGTTAAAAGTAATTTTATTGCAATTTGTCATGCGCAGTTGCGCACTAGAAAATCACCAATCACTGGGCGTGTCAATCAATTTAAAGAAATATTTTATTAACATACATTAATAATCATGAAAAATATTTTGAATTGAACTAGAGTGGACTCGGAAATAGCCTAAGTCTGAGTCCTAAAAGAAAAAATGTTCGAGTACGAGTCAATTCCGAGTCCAAATGCACACGAGTCCATGACAAGACCAAGACCATTAAAATATGGTCTCGAGACCGAGTCCGAGCCGAGTCCGAGTCTCGAGTACTACAACACTGGTGACTAGGAACATAAAATTGTCTTGCTAAGACTTCTTGTTTCACTGGAGTTGATATAATGATAAATATGAGGAAACGCATAGGCCAAATTCCCTTAATCATCTATCACAATGAGTAAAACCAAAGAATATAGTTCTGATTTGCGTCAAAACATTGTTAAGCTTCACAAAAGAGAAAGTAAGAAAGAAAATAGTAAGAAAATAGCTAAAGAATTGAAAATCCCCATTTTGAACATCAGGGCAAAAATTTAGATGTCCCAATCAACTAAAGATGTTAGGAAGAGGACGTGGTTCTATATTTTCTTATTGTACAGTACGGTGAGGAGGAAAGATTGAGTGGTCAAAGACTCTCCAAGGATCACAGATGGAGAATTGCTGAGATTAGTTGAGTCTTGGGGTCAGAAAGCCAATAAAACAACATCACCAAATGTTGTTTGGGAGGGTTTCAAGAAAAATCCTCCTCGCTCCTCCAAAAACAAAACTCCAGCATATTCAGTTGTCAGACACGACTGGATCTTAAACTTTATAACTAGTTAGTTTGTGAGTGATTATGAATGATTTTATAAAAATAACTGGTTCTTAAAAGTCATGAATCAGATTCAGGGGTACGTTTATATGACAATGATGTATAATTAAAAAAATATAAAAATTATTGTCAAAATGATCCCCTTTCACACATCTGCCACAATGACTAAAAACTGTTTTATGCATGCCAGGCTAGTATGGGCTAGTGGCGATGTCTCTTTATAAAGTAATATGTATGCGGCTGATGTTGCCGTTTTCACAAGTTCACATTTTTGTAGTGTAAAAAGCTTTGAAACATGTTTTCAGAAGTTTGTGATTTCAGGCCCCTGAAACAGTTGTCATGTAAATGAACAGCAAAAATGCATAAAAAGTTTTGTTTTTAGTTGAAAATGCTGTCATGTGAAGGGCCCCTTAATCTTATTTTACTATTATTTATATTCTAGTTTTTATCAATATTTTGAACTAGCTTTTATTTTCATATTTTCAGTTTAGTTTTTTATATATTCATGTTAGTAATTTGGTTAAGTGCATTTGTTCTATTAGTTTTTGTTTTTTTAATATGTTTCTTTTTAGTTTTAATGTTTTCTGGACTTGCAAGGAAACATTTCTAACAGTTCTATATTTAAGTTTTCTTTAACTTTGCTTCTAGATACAGGTATGACACACTGCAATGTGGTTTTGGTAATCATGATTTAACATAGATTTTAAGCGGCCATTTAATGACAATTTTGTCCACTTTGGTTTGTAAGTTGTCCCCAGGATCTGAGGAAGAGGAACATGAAGGACCCGTGTGTGAAAAGTTGGGACGCATCCAGTTCAGCGTGGGATACAGTTTTCAGGACTCCACACTAACAGTAAAAATCCTGAAGGGTCAGGATCTACCTGCGAAAGACTTTTCTGGAACTTCAGACCCATTTGTTAAACTCTACCTTCTGCCAGACAAGAAGCACAAACTTGAGACCAAGGTCAAAAGAAAGAACCTCAACCCTCATTGGAACGAGACCTTCCTATTTGAAGGTCAGTTTGTTTTTACATCTCTTTACATTATGTATTTTGAATTCCTTGTCTTTAAGTAATTTAAAGGTGGTTTTCCTCGTCTAGCCAGACTTTTGACTCGGTAAAACTAAATTCACATCACAGCTTGTTGCCCAAGACTGTTTAAATATAGATTGTGAAAAGCCTAGAAATCTGAAGTTTTTGTCAAAACATCAAAAGATGTTTTCATGTTTTTGAAAATGTTTTGAACATTCTCTTATGCTCACCATGCCTGCATTTATTTAATCAAAAATTTAATCGAGATTAAAGTCGAAATGTTTCGAGATTAAAGTCGAAATTTTTCGAGTTTAAAGTCGAATTGTTTCGAGATTGAAATCGAAATGTTTCGAGATTAAAGTTGAAATGTTTCGAGATTAAAGTCGAAATGTTTCAAGATTAAAGTTAAAATGTTTCGAGATTAAAGTCGAAATGTTTCGAGATTAAAGTCAAAAAGTTTTGAGATTAAAGTCGAAATTTTTCGAGATTAAAGTCGAAATTTTTCGAGATTATAGTCGAAATGTTTTGAGATTAAAGTCGAAAAATGTCAAGATTAAAGTCGAAATGTTTCGAGATTAAAGTCGAAAAGTTTTGAGATTAAAGTCAAAAAGTTTTGAGATTAAAGTCGAAATTTTTCAAGATTAAAGTCGAAAAATTTTGAGATTAAAGTCGAAATGTTTCAAGATTAAAGTCGAAATGTCAACATTTTTAGAATTGCTTTTTTAGATTTTCGAAATGCTCAGGTCTTCCGTAAAAAAACAGTAATATTGTTGTATTATCCCTGCTGTAACCACACCACCATAACAGCTATTCATTATTAGCAAGTATTTTTAATTTATAATATGTATTGCAAGCAAACATGCACTACCATTCTAAAGTTTGGGGTGAGTAAGATATTTTACATTGAAAGAAGTCTCTTATTCTCACCGAGACAGCATTTATTTGATCAAAAATACTGTAATATTGTGAGATATTATTACAATTTAAAATAACTGTTTTCAATTTTAATATATTTTAAAATAGAATGTATTTCTGTGAAGAAATAAATCATTACTCCAGTCTTCAGTCACATGATCATTCTCTGATTTGTTGCTCAAGAAAAAAAAAATTAACATTTTCAACGTCTTCCATCAGGTTTGCAACAATTACCTCAAACAAATGTGTTAAACCAAATTAAATAAATAATCGTTAATGTATTACTTCTTCCTCGCAATTGCACAAACAAAAGGCTTTCCAGTGTTGTATGCAGTGTGCATCAGATGGTCAATGAACACCCTGGAGCCGGTCCACAGTATTTTTGGACCCCATATTGAGCTGTAAATAATTTGGGCTAAAATTATCCCCCCTCTCATTTCTCTCACAGGGTTCCCATTTGAGAAGGTGGTGCAACGCACATTGTACCTGCAAGTGCTAGATTATGACCGTTTTAGCAGAAACGACCCTATAGGAGAGGTGTCCATCCCCCTGAACAAGATGGATCTGGCCCACATGCAGACCCTCTGGAAAGAGCTGAAACCCTGCAGTGATGGAAGTGTGAGTAGATCTGTACTCAGTTACCTTCCTAGCATTATGAAATTTGTAGAGCTTTTGGAGAGTTTTGAAAGGAGCCAAAGACACCAATGCAGGGACAACAGATGCCAATAATAGTCAAAGAAAAGCAGAGATGAAGTGACGGAATGGGGTCGGCTAGGGAGTAGGGATAGGGACAATGCAACATTAATTGTGCAGTGGGTTGATTATGATGTGCAGAGCTTGTCATGCCTCAAGTAATGACATGCTGGGTGCTGTCAAACGTTTTAGCCCTTTTACACAAGAACAAAAGGGGCACAAATGTGTCTTTGAAGTTCTCCTGAAAGAGTTTTCTGGCATGGTGCGTCCAAAAGATCACCCACAGATTCATTGATTCCTGTGTGAAAAGTCTATCGCCTGTGATTTAGTTAGTGTTTGAAGCTGCAGGGTTTCCACTAAAACTTCATAGTTCATTGAAACGGTCCTGCCGTGTGACAAATCCGCTGTTATGAGTACAAATATTTCATGAAGTCACTCGACTGGTGTGAGGTGAATAGAACTGCATGTGTGATCAATATAGAAGTTGGAATTAGTAATAGGCATATGGTTCAGATTAATCAGCTGATATATAATGATTTTTATTTATTTTTCAGCCAAAGTTTGACCAAATATCACAGTGCACATTTTCATTTTCAATTTTTTTGTTAATTTTGTTTTTAATTTAAGCAATAAAATGTATCTATTTAAAGATAAAAATTGAAAGATTTAAACTGAATCTAATAATAGATATATTTAACTTATCAAAATGTGTGTTGGTCCATCCCAGGTAACTTTATTTAATTTTTACAAGGTTTTTAAGTGGAAGATGGAGTCCTTTTTCTCAGTCCTGTTACCAAAGCTCATCTGACTGTCATGTATTTAATGTTTAATAACGTATATTATTTTATTATTATAATATATGTATTATTATATATTTATTATTTATTCTAACAGGTAGACGCAAAAAGAGATGGTAACATAAATTATAAATCTGAGACACGCAAAACATTATGTAAAATAGATATATGATATATGAATTACAGAGGTAAAATGAGTAGAATAACAATCAGAACACTAATTAAATATTATATGGGATATACATAATTTATACAATTAAATATATTTAATATAGTGTTTATAGTAAACCACAAAAATATAATTAAATTACATGTATATGGTACACCATATTAGCCTGACTACGTCAGACTTCCTACTTTCGCTAATTTCATTTCGCTCCTGTAATCTACAAAGCAAAGTGAAGAAGCAGAGTCTGGTATTACCAGGCTAACACCATATAGTGTGAGATATACAACAATGTTAAATAAAAATTTAGATTAGATAATAAATTATTGAAAAAATACTTTTAAAAAGTACCAAAATAAAAAGAGGTTTGGGTTTGCCTGGTCATTTCACATAGAAAAATTGGAACCTCATATGAACCATCCGCTTGCGTGACCAATGAACCAGTCCGGTACTAACCTTACTGTGTTTATTTCTTCAGGGGAGTCGAGGAGACCTCCTTTTGTCTCTGTGTTACAATCCCACTGCCAACACCATCACTGTGAGCATCGTCAAGGCACGCAATCTCAAAGCCATGGACATCGGGGGAACATCCGGTATAAATACATACACTCATAAAACCGCATAGATGAATCATAAATATAACCTTATTGCTCAGCTAGAATATGAAACTAGCACACCATCATGTGTTAAATTCTCACAGGACACACTGTATATGTGTTTACCTTGAATGCACTGGAAGTTATTTTGCAAAGCATCTGCTAAGTGAATAAATGCAAATATAATATGGTGATATTCTGTGTATGTGGGATTTCTGTGGGAATGAAGTGTCCTTGTCAAGATGCTGTCTGCACAACAATTATCGCGAATGAAATTTTAGAATTCATCACAGGAACTCGCTGTGGACTTTTGCCTGTTTACGTGCGTTTCAGACCCCTACGTCAAAGTGTGGCTGATGAACAAAGATAAACGAGTGGAGAAGAAGAAGACGGTGGTGATGAAGAGGTGTTTGAACCCAGTATTTAATGAGTCCTTCCCCTTCGATGTCCCCGCTCACGTCCTCAGAGAAACAACCATCGTCATCACAGTCATGGATAAGGACAGACTGAGCCGCAATGATGTCATAGGCAAGGTGTGAGAAAACTAAATTCTAAATGTATATATACATATATACACTCACCTAAAGGATTATTAGGAACACCTATTCAATTTCTTATTAATGTAATTATCTAATCAACCAATCACATGGCAGTGGCTTCAATGCATTTAGGGGTGTGGTCCTGGTCAAGACAATCTCCTGAACTCCAAACTGAATGTCAGAATTGGAAATAAAGGTGATTTAAGCAATTTTGAGCATGGCATGGTTGTTGGCGCCAGACGGGCCGGTCTGAGTATTTCACAATCTGCTCAGTTACTGAGATTTTCACGCACAACCATTTCTAGGGTTTACAAAGAATGGTGTGAAAAGGGAAAAACATCCAGTATGCGGCAACCCTGTGGGCGAAAATGCCTTGTTGATGCAAGAGGTCAGAGGAGAATGGGCCGACTGATTCAAGCTGATAGAAGAGCAACTTTGACTGAAATAACCACTCGTTACAACCGAGGTATGCAGCAAAGCATTTGTGAAGCCACAACACGCACAACCTTGAGGCGGATGGGCTACAACAGCAGAAGACCCCACCGGGTACCACTCATCTCCACTACAAATAGGAAAAAGAGGCTACAATTTGCAAGAGCTCACCAAAATTGGACAGTTGAAGACTGGAAAAATATTGCCTGGTCTGATGAGTCTCGATTTCTGTTGAGACATTCAGATGGTAGAGTCAGAATTTGGCGTAAACAGAATGAGAACATGGATCCATCATGCCTTGTTACCACTGTGCAGGCTGCTGGTGGTGGTGTAATGGTGTGGAGGATGTTTTCTTGGCACACTTTAGGCCCCTTAGTGTCAATTGGGCATCGTTTAAATGTCTTGGCCTACCTGAGCATTGTTTCTGACCATGTCCATCCCTTTATGGCCCATTAGCACCATGTCACAAAGCTTGAATCATTTTAAATTGGTTTCTTGAACATGACAACGAGTTCACTGTACTAAAATGGCCCCCACAGTCACCAGATCTCAACCCAATAGAGCATCTTTGGGATGTGGTGGAACGGGAGCTTCGTGCCCTGGATGTGCATCCCACAAATATCCAAAAACTGCAAGATGCTATCCTTTCAATATGGGCCAACACTTCTAAAGAATGCTTTCAGCACCTTGTTGAATCAATGCCACAAAGAATTAGGGCAGTTCTGAAGGCGAAAGGGGGTCAAACACAGTATTAGTAGTGTTCCTAATAATCCTTTAGTGTATACACATATATTTATGTGTAAATTTAATGGAGAACACAATACTTATTGTTTTGTTCCTGTTCTTGTTTCTTCCACCTTCTTCTTCTCTCCATCTCTTCTTTTCATGCTATATTTCTAGATCTATCTCTCATGGAAGAGTGGCCCAGCAGAGGTAAAACATTGGAAAGACATGATGAGTCGTCCGCGCACTGCTGTCGCTCAATGGCACGCTCTCAAAGCTTGAAGGACCCGCCCACCAAAAGTAAACAACACCTTCAAAACCCTGTTGATATGCACAAGTTTAAACACGGGTACCAAAAGCCATCCAACTATCTTTCTTTCCTTTTCTCTCTGTCTCTCTTTCTCCCCTCTCAATTTTTTTTCCTGCAGTTTGTTTATGGAGATTCTTCCTTTATTCACTGCTTTTATTTTTTCCCACCAAAAAGAGGCTAAGCACTGCCAAGAAGACTGGGAGAGAAAGTCTTGCATAACTGAGAGAGGTAAACAGACTCGTTTTCCTTGAGAAAAAAGTTTGACATCTCTACTGTTCTCTGAACAGCTGGACCGCGGAACAGGGTGACTTCTATCAACTTCAATCGCTGAACTTGAAACGGCTGAAAACAATCTCCCGAACAGACCCCTATATTGCCATTTTTGTGTCTCACCTCCCTCGTGCCGTCCCTCTGAGCGTACGGAAAGATCCGGAAGGATCGCAACCACAGTGCAATACCTAGTTGAAGGAGGGATGAACTTGTTATGTGTTGGACTTCGTCACCTCTTGATGTTTTTTTTCTCGGAACAGTGTAGAAATTCGTTGGAACTCTTTGTCGTCTGTATGTACTGTGGGTGCTGTTATGTGACAGAAAAAAAGAGGTCTTGTTAAAAAAAAATGGGAAAACATTAAAATTTAAGCTCACTTTATTAACTGGATCAGTTCAAGTGCATAGAGGAAATATGTTTAAATAATTTTAGGACATTCCAATGAGTGTATAAAACAGAAAAACGAGAATTTTTAGTGGGTCTACGCAAGTATTTGAATGCTTGTTGTTTCTAGCCATGTAAGCATGATTTCATGCATTGTTGCGTCAGAGTAGAATTAAGTCCCGTTTCCACCTGGTATTAAGATGCATCTACTTGTGTTTGGATTTTGTCAAAATGACACATTCTACATCACTTTCAAGGACCGCCAAGTACTGTGCGCGAATACAATTGAATGAATGAATTATGCTGCTTACCTTACGAGTGAGCTGAAAAGGAAGTAAATCGTAACAGGGATTTCAATTGTTTTGGTACGAGTTTGAAAGTGAATGTTTTGTCAAACATGTCCTTTCTTAAAACATGTCCAGTAATGCTGACACTTTTGTGGCTGTGTGCGAGCGACTACTCTACAAAAGCAATCTGGTTGAATGAGTCAAAAGTAGACTAGCTCGAAACAATTTAGACCCCATTTATACCTGTATTTAGCATTTTCTAATTGTGATCAGATTGACAAATATGCATTTTAACATCAGGTGTAAACGGGGACTTAGTAACGCAATGCAAGAACGTGTTGAATTCTCAGTTTTACCACTAGAGGCGCTATGTGCTTTTTATTACCGCAGACATATGAAGGGAGCTCTTATCACACTCCTGAAGTTTGTTACCACGATAGAACCCATAAGGGTGTGTTCACACCAAACCTGAAGATACAAGACTTATATGACGTATATTTTGCGACAGAACTTAAGGAGCATCTAAAACAATGCCGTGTGCTGACCTAAATGCGCTCATTGTATGTGCGTACGTACATATGATGGTATTTTTACCAGCTGAGAACTCATGAAAAGCTCATAACATGTGTAACCGTACCTCCGTTACACACACAAACGAAGATCTGCTCGAAAGTGACGGTGCTTCCGACACCTGTACCGAAGTGTAATAGGCAACGTGGCTTTTATGATGAGAAGAACCTGGTGTTCTTGAGCGTTCTTTCCTTTTTAGGGTCGCATCTTGTGACATCACGTCCTGTTTTGGGTTAGTTTAGATGTGTTTGGTCTGTGTTGTGCTCATATTTCCACCACAGTTCATTTGGAAGGGCGCAGAGACCCATATTTTCCTCGGTCCTCTTGTTTGGTGCGCACCAAGATTCGGATGGCAGCGTTTACACTTATTCAAATAAACCAAACTAACAGAGCAATCGCACCAGAGTTCATTTTAATGGAACCAAAGCTGCCAAATGTGAACACTTCCTAAATATGTACATTAGGATTGAACGCTTGCAATGGACTGGCCAAAGCATTTGTGTACTTGCGTAGACTAGAGTACGTTGCTAAATTTCTTCCAAAGCAAAATGAGATTAGAGAGGAGTGTGCGTTTGAAGCGGGTGTATCGACATATTTGTAGAAACTGAACCACAGAAATCCTTTTATCTAAACTAGCATTCCTCATGTAACGTACACATCTTGCAGAGGATTGCATCAACCAATTAACCAGTATGCAATGACACTGCCTATGTGAGTTCAACGCTGCCAAAACGCTGTTCATTTCTTTTCATTTCCAAAAGGGCTGAAGAAGTTCCCTCCAAAATAAGACGTGCAATTTAGAACTTAACTAAAGGAATAGAGCGGAAGCAGAAAATATAATGTAAGTCATGTGGTTGTTGTTTGTGCATCTTTGACTTGGTGTGTGTGTTGGTATGCGTTTGTTGCTGTCTGTATTTGTGTATGTGTTGATGGTTGGATCATAACGATCATACGATTGATTCCTCACAGTACTTATGCTGCCTTCAAGTCTTAATGCAGTTTGAGACATCATAATTACACAGGATTTTGGCTAGAATAAAATAGACACAAATTGAGTCAAATTTTTGCAACAGCTTAAAGTCAAATACACAAGAAACAATTTTCACTAATAATTACCAAGAAACATTAAGTAACATTAAATTAAACAAAATGATAAAAGACATAAATAATATTTTCTTGAAAAAGGTATTCCAGTAATCGTTTTTTTTTCTTTTTTTTCACAATGTTGCAGAGGTTCCGTCCACATATTTTAATGCAAAATTTGGGATATTTCATCAAATTTTTAAATGGAAGCTTCAAAAACTTAGGAGGATACATTTTTATTCTTTACAAAGACTTACATTTAAATTGCTTAAATTTATTCAACTATTTACTAACATTTACTAAATAAATTCTTAGATATGAATCAGAACATTCATCAAGTGTTTATTTTAATTAATTTAATTTATTACATTTAAGAAAACTGCCATAGTTTTTCCTTGAAAGTGATGATTTTGTTCTCCACTATTTTTGTTCAAAATTAGTTCACTTTATAGGCATAAATGAACTTGGATAAATGTGTTTAATTGATTCTTTTGAGCAGGATTTCATAGGGATGCTTCACGTAAATATTTAAGGTAAATAAGGGATACACTGACAAAAAAAAGTTTGTGAATCTCTGCTTTAGAGAATGATGCGCAATTTAGTTCCACAAGCTTGTCGGCTCATAATCCGGTTAATAAGTAGTATTTTGTGGCAAGCTTTTTGGTTATTCCTCATATCCACAAAATGTGTACAAACTGAATTGTGCCATCCACATTCACAATTACAGCTTATTATGATAGCAATTAGCTTCTGGCATAATTCTTGAATCAACATGCTCTCAACTCACAAAGTCTGTGCTCAGTGAAAATAATTATGCTAATTGCGTCATTGCGATCTTGCTCATACAGTCTCATCTCTTAAACACGATCATTCCAACATGACTTGAAGGCAGCATTAGCCTGGCGTCGAGGTTAGTATAATGTGAGTTATAAATGGCAGGTCTGCAGGATATAATAGCAATACTATCACATTTTGTTTTCCGAATAACATTTTGTACGCTGCGTTTGCTTGGGATTTCTGTCGCCTCTTAATGTGTTACTTGTGTAACAGAGAAAAGGCAAATATAGAAAGGGAAGGTTTCAAATTGTTACCATGTCAACAGTTAAATTAGGAGAAATATCTATACTTATTATAACAGACTACAAAACTTCATTGAAGAAGCAAACTCCTTACTTGAAATTATAAGGCAATGTACTGTAGATAAGCAATATTTATGTACAACAGTGAAAACATTTCTAGGTCAATGTAAGGGTTAACTTCAGGGTCAGGACATCCGTTCATATTCGTTCGACTTGAAGCACACATACACACACGCGGTCCTTCAGTAAGTGAAACATCCATCACTTTTGTCCCCTCCACATGCATGTGCTCTTAGTGTCAAAGCAGACGTTAGACGTGAATATCACTGCCAGACGTTTCTCGCAGCTTGTCCCCCACCCCTCGACTAACACGCTGTGACAGACGAGTCCTCAAAGACACAAAGAGAGTGGGAGGGAAGAGTTCAAAGACCAAAAACAAGACCAAAGTGAGAGCAAGAACTACAAAATATTCAAAACTTAGTGTACTTTCTCAGTCATTAAAGGAGTAACTAAAAAAGGATGGATGAAAATGAGTGTGGATTCTTTTATTTGGACTTGTAAGCAGGGTCGTCGCTTGAATTCATGGTTGATAAAGAAAGCATCAATTGATAAAAGATTTCTGTTACATGATCTTCTGAATTTTTGTCATTTGTTTGCTATTGAGTCATACTGTGAAGTCTTGCCCAAGGTGCAATCTTATTAGTCCAAATCTGGCTTTATTTATAGAAATGTTCTATGGTCACACTTTATGTTAGGTGTCTTTAAGTACTTTGTACTTGCATCAATAATAAGTAATGTATTTATTGTGTTCATATTGTATTGCAAAACAGTTTTGCTGCTATTGCGGTGGGATACGGGTAAGGTTAGGGACAGGTTTGGATGGATGGATAAAGATTAATTATATGTAATTACAGTTGTAATTGTATGCAGGTAAAAGATAACAGCGTAAAAAACATGTACACAATAAGTGCATTGTATCAAATTATTAATTTAACTATTAGTACATAAGTTAAAGACACCCAATATAAAGTGGGACCCATTAATACAAAAACAATTAATATTGACAGCATTTGTGGCATATAGTCAGTTACCAAGTATAATTGGCTAGACAATAAATGTAAAAATACACCTTATATTAATGATAACAAGACGTTCATTCACCTAGAAAAGTAAGACAAAGTTGCAGATTTTAATAAGATTTTAATAATCAATATTTTTTTAAAAAAATTAAAATGTCCAGGGATTTTCAAAGTTCTTCACTTTACATTTTACTGTACCTGTTGGTGTTATTATTAATACTAAATTAAAATTTTAGTATTTTGACACATTATATCCCAAATTTTGTTAACAGTTTGAACTTATCCTGAACTCTTAAAATGTCTTTAAACACCAAATATTTTCTGACTGGTTATTATAATTATTATTTAATATATTTATTCATTTATTTAAAAAATATATATAATAATTCAAAATAATAAAAGTATAGATGACTACATTTCAAAACAAAAAATTCACATTGTGCCCCATATGAGTTGAACTTGTACTGAACCCATAACATAAAATATTTTTTTATTGGCTATGATTATGTCTCATCTTAACATTTTTTCGATTGAAAACAAAATTGTTGTTAGAAACTTCCAGGTTTTGACGGTCCTGCTTTTAGAGTGCACATTTTAGTGAGTTTTGCTTTGCGAGTTGAAACCGATGAGCTCCTGACGTGAAAATGATATAAATGCACCGGTGAAGCGGCATGCTTTGTCTTGTCTCGTCTAGTTCTGTGACTCGCCACGGTGAGGCTGCTAATGTGAGCTTGTCTGTTATATACTGTCGTATCCACACATTTCTCAGCTGTTGGATTGCGGATATTTTGGCCTTATGAAACAAAATGCCAAACCAGGTTTGAAACAACCAGCATTTGCATGGTCACGTCGTTACGGACATCAGAAAGAGGAGGCGGAACTGAACTTTGATGTGTGTGACGACAACCCATCTAAAGACGTTGTGTGAACTTGTGTGTGTGCTTGTAAAAGTTAATGTTATCTGGGGAGTTCTGACGAAGACCCCTGATGTTTCTCAGCGTCGCTGTGGTGTGCACAATATAATTTGACATACTGATGATTTATTTTGGCATAAATGTACAGTGTAAATAGATGTAAACCTGTATATAAAAAGGAAACTGACACGTTTCTTGGAGTCTCTTGAGAGAGAATGAGTTCATTTGCTTTAAAAGGCAGTTACGATAGTAATTCTATGATAGAATGGTTTTTGACTTGTTTTTGTTATTGTGTAATTTGATTTTATCTGCACAGATTTAATGTTCTGTAGGGTTTTTATAGCCAAAAAAAACGTTGTTCGGTTTAAAAAATGATCTGTGTGTGTGTGTGTGTGTGTTCTGACTCAACAAAGTAAGACAATTGTTGCGATGTTCCCCCACATTTTTCCGTAAATCGACTCTTGAGTTCTTCTGATTAATTTACAGTGACCCAAACTGTAACCCCTCAACAGTGCTACCAGCATCCGAAATGAATCAGAGTTTTTGTCTGTCTTTTGTTGAAAGAGAATAAAATTGATACCAATAAATGGAAATGGTGGAAAACACACATCCTCTTTTAGTTTGTGAGGAATGGCTTTCATCTCACGATGGTCACCTGTTCCTCTCTGACACACAGCAGAAGTAGAAAATAACCTCAATAGGAAAGCTTTATTGCTCAGAGGTTGTAATTTATCTGACATCACAAATCCTTAGTATACTCTTCTTCTCCAACCATCTGACATCATTCTGGTATTGTAACAGTCGCTTTTCACAATTCAATCGATGGGTAGATGGATAAAATCAAGTTCAATCTTACATTACCTGAATATTCTGTTGTTTTATTAGGAAATTCATTAAATTATGTATATTAAATGGTTTGTGAAAAGCATTTGACCTTGAATGTCTGATGTTTCAGATGTTTCTCCTAAAATTCCTTGGTAGACATTCAGTAAAAGTAGGCACAGATGAGACAACACTCTTAGAAGAAAAGGTTCTATATAGAACCTTAAAAGGTTCTATCAGCGCTATGTATTTGGAACCCCTTAAAGGTTCTATACACTCTTAAAAAATAGTTCCTCTGGGTTCTATATAGAACCCTGGGGTTCCGTACTTAGCCAATAGAACCTTTTACCAAAAAAATGGTTCTATATAGAACCATTTTGGAGTTTCATATATGAAGCGGGGGATGGAACCATTTCTGGTTCTAAATAGAACCATTTCTTCTATGAGTGAATAGTTGACCGAGTAAGGGGCCGATCACACAAAATGCAAATGAGAGACGCAGGGCAGTGGAATAAAAAAAGCAAGTTCTAGAAACACGTGTTTCAAAGTTGAACTGCTTTTGAACCCCCTCTCCCGAATTTCAGCTGATCTCATCTGGTCACCCTACTCTGGAGTGACGAATCACTAGTTCTGCCTGGCAATCCAATGGACGAGTCTGGATTTGGCGTTTGCTAGCTAGGAGAACAGAACTTGTTTGACTGCATTGTGCATTTTGGTGGAGGGGGGTTTATGGTGTGGGGTTGTTTGCAGGGGTTGTCTTGGCCCCTTAGTTCCATTGAAAGGAACTCTTTATGTTTCAGCATACCAAGACATTTTGGAAAATGTTATACTCCCGACTTAGTGGGAACAGTTTGGGGATGGCCCCTTCTGGTTTCAACATGCACCAGTGCCCAAAGCAAGGTCCATAAAGATATGGATGAGCGAGTTTGGTGTAAAGAAACTTGACTGGCCTGTACAGAGTAATGGCAATATAGCGTACATCCAAAAGATAATGTATTTCCAATGACAAAAAACTTTATTAATATAGGAGTTTGGTGTAAAGAAACTTGACTGGCCTGTACAGAGTAATGGCAATATAGCGTACATCCAAAAGATAATGTATTTCCAATGACAAAAAACTTTATTAATATAGCACTTTATACAATACAGATTGTTTCAAAGCAGCATTACAGTGATAAACTAACAACTTTAGTTTATCTAAAGCTAGTTTATCTAAACTAAGAACTAACAATATGCAAACTTCAACAAATATGAGACTAATTCTGCTGTAAAGCACCTCAAGGCAATAGTGGCATTGTTATAGTTGTATACATATATAGTTTTGTTCTCGTAGTGTCAGTCAAATCAATAATATTTCGGATTATTTGGTGTTACCTACAAAAACTTGATTTTTATCCATCGAGAATTGATTGGATCATGAAAATTTGGTGGTTAGAAAAATTAAGAACACTTCATAATGTCAATCAAAAACTTTCTTTGGAATAAGAGCGTTTTGTCCATTTTAATTTCATGTTGATTTTAGGGGTGAAACGCAGCTTTGCACATGAAGAGGAAATCGACAAAAGCCTGCGCTTGCCCATACAATCACTAACGTTATGTTTTGTGAGCGCTGGAGGAGCATCAACACCGTTTAGACTAGTCAAATGGGCAAAGAGTGCTGCAGATTTGTTGCCAGAGAGGAATAGATGAGCAGTTTTGAGAGCATGAAATACACGGCTGTCACGACTCAAACACAGACCACGCACATGCTCGACGCGGTGGTGGATGACAGAAACATGTCAGAGAGATGTGTGGGCGAACGGCAGATCCACACACCAAACGAGCTGGCTTTCTCCATGGATACTGAACATTTATGTAAAGAGTTTGCGCACACGATTGTGTTAAGTTTGTTAGTGCAGAAGTCTAACTTGCCCACCAGCTGATGTCTACAGCTCCATGAAGACGGGAGCCTGAAACCTTGGAGACAGACGATGTTTAAATTGGAAGTAGCTGTTATTATTGCTTATATGTGGGTTTACTGATTTGAATAACCCAACCAGATCTCACCCAAAAATAAACATTCTGTCATTATTTACTCATCCTTATGTTGTTCCAAACTTGTATGACTTCCTTTCTTCAGTAGAACTTGGAAGAAGTTATTTTGAGAAAACAACGTCATTGGGATCCAATGTTGTTTGAACCCATGTATTATTCAAAATATCTTCTTTTTCTTTTGCAAAGAAAGAAAGTCATAGCCTACAGGACTGGAACGAGAAAATTCTGAATCATGACAGAATTTTTATTTTTGGGTGAACTATCTCTTTAAGGATTACGTAGCCTACTTCCAATCATGTGGCTTTTCAAAGAAATCTGATCTGTATTATTTATATTCTGTTACTTTATTTATTCATATTTGTAATTCGTTTTATAAATATTCTGAGCAGTCATTTTATGAGCTGTTTGTAATTTTTACAACTTTTTAATTTTTATAATTTTTCTTTATAGCTTTAATTTATTTTTCAGTATCTAATAGATACATTTTACTTCATGTCAGCTTTATTTAAATTAATGTAAATGATGTAAATAGTTTTAATTAACAATAAAAATACTGGATATGTTGGCATTTTTGTTGGCAGACAATGAAACTACTTTAACAATAAGACAAAATCTTTTATTCATAAAAAATTGTCTAATAAAATGCTTTGTGGAATGAGAAAAGTCTCCAATAGCATTCACTATAAAAAAAATGATATGATCAATAAGTCGCGCCTTTTAAAGAGACACTTAACCCATTTGCATTAAGCTTTGTATTTTTAGAAACCCCGTCATATTTTTGAATGGTCATGGTTTATTCCCTTATTTTCCCCTGAGATGGGATTTAAGTGTTTTACTTCCTGCTTATTATGACGTAAAAATCGTCATTTTGCGTCATAAGCAGGAAGTCACATTTCATTAAAAAGTGTAGAGACTACAAACATTAGCTATGAACATTAGCTCATTATTATTCAAGGGTGTGGGACCCACTCACCCTACAGGCCTATTACAGATCAGTGGGTGGGACTTCACTTGCAGATACTGAATCAATATCCGCCATCTTGTTTGGAAGCTAAGCTAACAAGCGCTGTGGAGATATGAAGTATGATAATGAAGGAAGAAACTAAACCTGATATGGAAGAAGAGGATTTTGCAAGTTCTGCTGTTCGGATCCGATGTTTGTGGCTATCTTTACGAGTCGCAGTATAGTGAGGAACAGCTGAGGCTGATGGAGGAACAGGAGGCGGCTGCCTGTCGCGGTGGAGGAGCTGAGGCGTACTGCTGGTGCCTGTGCTCTCGCTGTGAACTACGAATACAGATAGAGTCCGTCTTCTGCAGAGAAATTCAACGATGGCAATTTCTCCTGGACAAAATCTCTGAATCAGACGAGCACACGGACGTTTGTGTTGTGATGTGAACCATCCTAGTTTCGCCTGACTGAACATCCAGGTATCATGCAGTAATTCACCATATAGAAATAAATACAAACGAGGAGTAATTCACTAATGAGTTTGCCAATGTAACGTTAACAGGGTTTGTTGTTGTGGGAAGAAGGAGGCGGCAACCGGGGAATATTTAAACATTTTAATAGTAAAATGAACAAAGTAAACACAAAATGAAAGTATAAGCCAGCAGCCCCTCATTGACGACTGCTGTGTCGTTACACACAACAGAAAGAAAAAAAACAGAAATTTTTTTTTTTTTTTTTTATTTTTATGGTTTTAGTTTTAGTTCATGACATGTATGTTCTGTTTTGGTTCATGTTTATTTTGTTCCGGTTTGCCTGCCTGCATGTTCCATACAAGTTTCCTTGTTTGTTAATTAGTTTTACACACCTGTTTTTTTTATTCAGTTGATTACGGTCCCTTGTATTTAAGCCCTCAGTTTCCTTTGTTTCATTCTCCAGGATTGTTTATGTGTGAGTTTGTTTATTTTCTGAGCTTCTTCTGTGACTCTCCTACGTGGAATTTTAATTAAAGATTCATTTTGTATACCTTTGTGATCATGTAATGTGTTCCTAAAATTGAGGATGCAGCAGTCAGAACATAACCTTTAAATAACACTCGGTTAGTCAGGTGGGCTGCGGTGTGTCTTCAGTGGTTATAATGGGAATGTTTGCAGTGTTGGACGTGTTATGCAGCAGCTCTGGTCGGCTCCGTTTCTCCTCATCTCCATAGAGACAGATGGCAGAGGTCAGTGAGATCACGCAGCAGGCTCTTTCAATGCTATATAAAGGCAGAGCTCACCTGTGAGCCAGGTATCACACAGTCTCTCTGTCTGAGGTGTGTGTGTGTGTGTACCGGGTGTCTATCATCAGTCTCTCACAAGAGCAAATCTGAGTGTGTCCTTTAAAAGACAAAGAAGTCTCAGATCATGTTCTTCACTGTGAAACATGTTAAAGACAATTTTAGCCAGGATATTATACTATACTGTATTGCTCAACTGGCAGGTCAGGACCAAAGGCTCAAAGATATGTTGGTTCTAGCATTTGTCCAATCAAACTTTACAGTATTTTGCTGTCAATTCATCAGTCACTTGTCTGTTATGCACTATTCTCAAAAAGGAATCTCCTTTAGTTTTATGTTTGGCTGGTAAATCGCACTTCTTCTGTACTTTCTGAATTTACAATGGTCAGTTTTCATATTTAGTCTTTGTCATGTTAGTAATGTTGCATTTTGTTGGTTTTATGCAGATTATGGTAATATTAATACGTCTAACCCCTGGTTTTACAGCTGTTCTATCTGAAAGCAACTTGCAATGACATATCTTACAATGTCAGTGCATATGTTTTGTCTCAAGATGCACACCAGTAATGTTTTTTTTTTTTCAATTTACATTTATAAAAGCTGTTTGAATGTCTTTGAACTAAGGCCTAATCCTGGATCACTTCCGGCGCTTGTGCAAACCGAAGCGCCCGTGCTTTCAGATCACTTGGACGTGGCTGTGGTTACAAGAGGTAAAAACAATATAAATACTGTTCGTTTTCTCACACAAACCACTAGTTTCATGTCTTAGGCCATCAATGTGTATTTACATTTACGAGTCATTAAATCATGTTTAATTTGGACTTCTCTGTGCATGCTCTTTGAGGTGGACCCCATAGACCTCCATATGACTGACAGACAAGAACGGTTTGACCTAAAAATATCAAAATTGAAAATACTGTGGAAACAAAGACACCTACATCTTGGATGCCCTTGAGGTAAGCTAAAACATATCAAAAAATTAATTTCAAAGTCAACTATCCTTTTAAGTGTGAATTAATTTGATCAAAAGTGACATTACAGGCATTTACATGTTACAAAAGATTCCTATTTTATATTAATGCGGTTTCTTTTTTTGTTACTTTTCTAAATTTCCATAAAAAATATTAAGCAGCACAATGGTTTTCAACATTGATAATAATAATAAAAAGAAACATTTCTGGAGCAAATCAGCATATTAGAATGATTTCTGAAGGATCATGTGACACTGAAGACTGGAGTAATGATGCTGAAAATTCAGATTTGCATTTTAAAATATATTAACGTAGAAAACAGTTCTCAAATCTATCACTTTTGAAAGACAGTATATGTCTGCCTTTGAAATTCAAAAACTCTCTATCATTTTCCTTTATATGGTTTCCTTTTGCTTCATTTCCTCCTCCCTTTTCTGTGGTTCTAAGGATTGGCAACAGTTCTATCAGTTCCTTTTGAATATGACAATTTTATCGTTCCCTTCATGTTCTTGTCCAGGATTCAGGGTGATGTGTACAGCATAGAATAACAGCAAAAAACACAAATAAGTGACTGCCTGTTGCTTGCATATTTTAACTGTTAAGGTATTGTGGTTGTTTCCTGAGGTCTTTGGAGTGTTTGCTTGACCTTTATCAGGGTCGTGCCATACTTATGAAAGAGGCTCTGGGAGAAAGAAGCCTAAAGTGTTCAATGGACTGATGAAAAATCCTGATGATGAATACTAAGTTTCCCCACACAACCTTGTTTTCATCAGTGTTAAATTCAATATGGCGCCTAGCCTAAAGGTCTATTAGGGGTGTGTGTCAATCAACTCCCTTGTTCAGACATTACTAGTAGAACTGGAAAGCCATGATGAGATTTGGGAAGTTCAAATCCCAAAACCCACTGGGCAAAAATAAATAGTCAATCGTTCCTTAGCAAGCCAAGCAGCACTACTCTCTCTCTCTCTCTCTCTCTCTCTCTCTTTTTTTTTTTTTTTAAGAAAGAGATATATTGGTATAGTCACACTGAAACCTCAGCTTGTGAACGAAAGTGCCACAGCCCTGTGGCATCTGTGCTTTTTAGCAGCGAGAACGCCTGTGTTTAGTCATTTTTGAAAATGCAGGCTACACAGGTACACAGGACACATATCTGGGACATTGCTCGCTTAAAGGAGAAAACTGTCATGACTAAAAGCTCACTGCCATCAAATCGCATGCCCTTTGACGTCTGTGTACCTCAACATTCAGGACAGTGTCGGATCTGTTTTGGTGAAAAGTGCACTCGCTCCTGCGGCGAACAACCGCTAGTTGAGTGTGATGTTAAAGGACTCGATTAGTCCAAATACTTGGATGCATTTCAACAGTCGCTGCACACCTCTACATTCATCTTAGGTAGGAAAAGTCTGCCATCTTCTGGCTGAGATCTTTCAAAATGCATGTACAGTACGCTTTGGTTTCAAAACATAATAATGACATGGTATCGACGACTGACCAGCCACATTACACGAGCTAAACAACATTCCTGTCTGAAGTGTCTTTAGCACATTTCAGATCTCTTTAGCACGACTCGGTTTAATCTTTGAATACACACTAATGAGTTGTTAACCAAGCTACTCAAGTAAATAACATGATTCACTCTTTGTGCTTTTCAGTGCCTGTAGCAAAGTACTATATAACCTCTTAATGGATGAGCTCATGGCACATCAGAAAAGATAACTGGAAATAATATATTTCATTGGAAATAATCTTTTAAAATATTCTTCCAGTGGTGGTTATAAACCTATTGAGACCAACACATCAGTCATCGATAAGAACAAACTTTAATACAATGCTATTTTCACATCACAGTCACTGTACAGCGTTTATATGTATAATTTATGCGTGTATGTGTGTGTTAAATTACTGTATATATATCATATATATATGATTTCTGTAGAGTCTTGGGTGCTTTTATAAGCTCAGTTTTGGTTTTCTATGACAGTCTCTGGCAGAAGGCTGAGTTTTAGCTGCTCTTGTCCAGATAATCAAGATTAGGGGCATCTAGACGCTGCTCCATGTCCTTGTTCTTGGCAAACTCTTTGAGCATGTCCATCACCTCGCCCTGGTACACATCAGGTGTCGGCTGAGCATCTGAGGGAAGGAAGACGTGTGCAAACTCATTTCATTCCTTTATACATGTTCCCTGGTGTTATTGTGCACATTACACCACTACTGTTACTCCTCAGACAATATTCAATGAATAAAATCAAAGTCAATTTCATGCCTGAGCACCGCTCTACGCCCCTGAACATCTATTTTATTTGTCTGTTCATACCTGTAGCCCAATAGTAGATGTCCCAGTCATTGCTGGGTTCATTGATGAGTCTGTCATACTGCTTTAGCTGGGATTCACTCATTGTATTCAGGTACCGCTTTGCAAAAAGGCTGGAAACAAAACAAATAATTAAAAAAAAGTAGTCAGAGTCGCTTTCCCTTGATTTTGAATAACATGGAACAATGTTATTTTAGTATCACAGAAATACTATTATTATATTTTTTATTAATATTAAAATTTTAGTTCAAGTTTAAATCATTTATTGTGTTTTTATAATTTATATTAAACTTGTTTTATGTCTACAGTATATAGTCTTATTTCAGTTTTAGGTATTTTAGTACATCAAATTATAATTTTCAACCAATTAAACAATTTTTTTTTAGTGATTACATAAGACAATTATTTTATTTTACGTCAAAATAGTTCACCCAAAAATGTAAAATTGTTTAAATATCTCGTTGTTTATATGTCTATGTTGTGGTTTAATATGCTAAATGTGCAAATTCATAAGTCAACACCATTGAAAAGTCAAGTTATCTCTGTATATTTTTCTGTTGATATGAAAAATCATGTACATTTAGCATTATAACGGGTTTATGATGTATATTACAATGTTATGATGAACTATATGCCTTTCTCCAGTGACGTTCTCTTCAAAGTCTTTCTAAGGATGCTGATTGTTAGAAGGACAATGACAATGATGTCAGAGATGGTGACCCATTATTAGCTGTTTGATAACGTAGTCAAGCCAAAGGCTAATCATATCAGTTACCGTTATATGTCCAACATTGTAGAGAGCGATATATAAAACGCATTACCATTCTGATACAGCGACTTAAATACGATCCTGTCTAATTTAATCTTTAAGTCCTTCTTAATCGATTCAAACATATATGGCTGACTTAAACCAGTATTTCCAATTGCCATTGTGCAGCGTTTACAGTAATGACGAGCGGGCGAATCTTTGAGCTGGTGTGAGTGAGTGGAGGCAGGACTCATAAGCATATTCATGGATCTGTGCACTAAATGAAGCTAGAGTTACATTCAAGCTATTAAGCTATTGAGATTCAAGGCACGGTGAGCCTTTTTTTTCACAAAATAAAAACATTGAAATATGTAATTTTGGTGATCAAAGATGAGTTTTAAGAGATAAAATGATTGGCTACAGGGGGACTTTAACCTACTAACCTCAGAAGAATGCAGTTCTCCAGCATGCCTCTCTTGCGGCTCTCATACAGGAGTCTTTTCTTCTTGATCTCCAGGGACTCGCCTGTCCTCTCCTCCCATGGTGGCAGTGGGATCTCAATGAGGTTTGGCTCTGGGGCATCACCTCGGTAATCCCGAGAAATCACTGTGCCAGCAGCTGGACGCAGTGATGCTCGGCAAACCGAACTAACCACCTGGGATAGATCAAGATCAAACAATGTTAAAAATCTCCTCTGGCCTTGACTCTTATCAACATAAAGTATTTTACATGGCTGTGTAAGTTTTATCACACATAATCAAAAGTAATCAGCAATCCATGTAAGCATTATATTAGATTCATTTAATGAATTATATGAATGCCAATTAATAACGTCACAATAATCATCCCGTAAAAAGGGGGTTTGGCATCATTATAGTGTTTTGTCTCAAGACATATTACATCATATCCCATATCATATATTTTTGTAAAAAAAAAATAATAATAATACATTTCTAAAAAATAAAATATATCTATGACATTATATTTGGCACAGAAAAGAGGACATCTTCCATACCAGGACTTTGTATGACCCAGTGTTTTTTTTAATATCATCGATATTCTAGTGTTACAGTTTGTGTTTTTATAGTTTTGGTTTTCATTCTAATTTTAGTTAAATGATTATGCACACACATACTAAACCTGTAAAGCACAGGTGTCAAACTGTCCTGCAGAGTTTATATATATATTAAAACCATAAATATCTAGAAATAAAATATTGTTTTAAATCAGTACAGTGAGCAAAATTAATTTCTGTAAGTTATCTCAAGAGATGAAGAATCTGTTGCATTGTTTAGGAGACTGCATTATAACAAAGAAGTGAAATTAACGTTAGTCTTGTGTGTGAATTCAGGGGTTAGTTATACACTGATCTATATAGAATTACGTCACTATAGATCAGTGGTAATAACGCTGAAGATGTTATATCCGTCCTTGCTCAGACATTCAACACAAAACGACGGGATAAATATCCAACTTTTCAAACCCCTGGTATAATTTTAATTGTAACGTTACATATTAGCTGTATGATATTAATTTGTGATGAGCTCAGAAAGATGTCCTTGTTATGCCACTTCAGAATCGTGAGGTCAAATTAGATCTTTAAAACCTGTCGCCACATATGAATGCAAAGTAAATAAACGTACCTTTCTTGCAATAGCTGCTGAAAACATGTTATCGTGAAGTATCTTGTGTAATGTGTGACTGATCAAGTGCTTGCTTGGCTGACAATGTGACAATGTTTTATTTTGAAGGAGAGTTTATGCAACTGTTTCACAACAGAAGAACAGGAAACGTAGTGGAGCGGGCGCCATGTTGGTAAGGTCAATATCATTTTTCCATTTCATTCATTTCATTTCTATTTCGGTCAATATCATTTTTCTATCTATGCGGTGTAGGTATGACAAGTGTGTTTTTCAAACTTGAGTTTGTCCTTGACCAAAGGGCGGACACGTGGAACACAAGTTTAAAAGGTAAATCCTAATAAAAAATAAAAGCTATGGTGTTTCCTAGGGACTGTATTTCAGTGAACACTTGTGAAAGCGGATGGAGGTTTTCAGCTTTATATAAATATTTTAAAGGGACAGTGTTACTAATTATGAACGGTAATTCTCCTGTATGTTCATTTCTTTTACTTTTATTTAACCTAAAATATAAGCACAAAATCTGACTCTGAATGTCTAATTGAAAATAAAGTTATAAAAGTTAACACAGTACTTTAACACAACATGGATTTTAAATGTTTTCAGCAACAATTTTTACAGCAGTGTTATTTTAGAATTATATAAAAAATGTTAGTTATTAATATTATGAATTAGCCTTTATTTTTATTGTTTTAATACATTTAAAAGAAATGCGTCACTTTACTAGTTACTTGGAAAAAGTAATCTAATTACATAACTCTCATTACTTTTAATCGTTAACCCAAACACTGGTTCTTCTAACACTTGACCGGTGTGTCATTGCAAAGTTGTGAACCATTGTTTAGTAAAAAGCTGTGAAAAATAAATCTCTTCTTGTGTAAATGAAACAAAATGACAGCACTCAGGTTTAAAAACAATAACGCTAAGTTTTTAGAACGAATTTTTTTTTTTTGTACAAACAAACATGTACAGTAACTCAAATATCAAGATTCACTCTGTGATTGGAAAAGCGCTTCCCTTTCAGGATTCCCTAATTATTTTAATAACACTAGTTAAACACAGGTTCAGAATGTAATGATTGGTACAACAGAGATATTTCACTCTTTATTTAACAAAATGCTAACAAACAAAACGCTAATAAACAAAATGCTAATAAACATTCCACGTAATAAGTTTCTTCAGATGTATTTTAATGACCCAGGCGTGTTTGTGTTGAAGCCCACGCCTGTATATCTTCCATTACGGTCAAGTCTTTGAAAATACAAGAGGCCGAGCAGGATTTTCATCTTTAATTGCACAGAAAGCTCCTCATTTCTCCAGCGGTGCATAATTCAACAACTTCTCGATAAGATCCACATGGGCCAGAAGCATCCGGCGACAGCAGTATCTTTTCAAACCCAGAGCATCGAGAGCATCACTGTGAAAATGAGCAAAGAATGAGATTCAGTTCACCGTAAGACATGCAGAGAAATCAGACACTGATGGTCGTTTCATGAACTCACCCCTCTGTATACTCCGCTTGTAGAAGACCTAAATACGCCTCCCATTTGTTCCCAACGATTTTCCCACAAGTGAAGCAGCGAACAGGGATGATCATGGTGAAGGACAGGGGCCTGAGAAGAAGAAAAAGTAAGTGTTACGCCACATAAAAATAGCAGCTTGTAATTATGACACAAGTCAAAAAGTCGAAATTATGACAAATTATATGATACATAAGTTGAAATTCTGAAATATTACTTGAAAACCCATCATTTTGACCTTTTAGTTTCAAAATTGTCAATTTTAACCTCTCAAATATAAATTATAATAACCTCAATCAAAATTAACAATTTTCATGTCATATTAATGATATTTTTGTATACACTCTCTCTCGATTGAATTACGCCGAAAAAATACGATACTGCCAAGATAAACATGCATCACAATAATGCACGCAGAGATATAAACAAGCATATAATAAGCGCAGACTTACTAGTAACTCGTAGAAAAATATGTATTATCGAGGTTCGGCGCGAGGTAATTTCCTTAGTAACAAACCCACGACTAAACTTTAACAATTAGTTTATTTTATTATTACTCAAGATTGAACAAAATGTAAGAAATATTACCAAAACAACCTCACACGCTACACGCTTTTCTCTTGTGCCGCTAAAACTAGACGCACTTCAAATGCGTAATTTCCGCATTGCGTTTGTCAAATACACACGGGCGGAAACAAGATTATGACAACAAGCGTTCCGCGCCCTTCTTCATCTTCTTCTTCTATGGATTCTTCTTCTTCTTCTTCTTTGAGGTTATTGGCGGTTCGCATTCTTAAAAAGAGCATTACCGCCATCTACTGCAGGAATAGATCAGAGACACACTTATACCACAACTCCCAGAACAATCAGGACTTGTGCTTTCAATGTTGCTGCGTGTTCAGCTCCTCCATTTACAGCCAAAGTCCATCATCTTCCAGAGAAGGATACTGATACTAATAATACTAGCCTATCTATATTCTAAAGATCAAATTTGTTCTACTTAAAAACTTTATTATTAACCTACTCCCCTCTGCTGAGTTTAAAACCATCTTTAACGTTAATTGTTGATTATCTTTCAACTTAAATTCTTCAATCATTTTACTTCTTTCCTCAGAATATTTATTACACTTAATAAGTACATGCTCCACTGTTTCTCTGATTCCACACCATTCACATAATCCTGTAGGATGTTTTCCAATTATTTGCATTGTTGAATTAAGTCCTGTATGTCCCAGTCTTAATCTAGAAATAATACAGTCTTCCTTCCTTCTCCCAAATGAATTCCTTCCTCTACCTACCAATGGTTGTATTAAATGTAAATGTCTACCTTTTTCCTCATTATCCCAATACGATTGCCAATTTTTATTTATCTCCCTTTTAATTATTGATTTCATTTCTAATTTACTATACCCAATTTGAATATCTATATTTTCCTTTGCCATAGAGTGTTTTGCTAGTTTATCTGCTGCTTCATTTCCAGCCACTCCAGTATGTGCCGGAACCCATAAAAACTGAACTATCTTATTTTTTTGTTGCATCATAAACAATATCTGTAATATTTCCAACACAATATCCTGTCTAGTATCTGATTTTTGAGCTTCTAGGCACATCAAGGCTGAACTTGAATCTGAGCATATTAAAGTTTTATTTATCCCCATTTCACTTATTTTATTAATTGCTACCATAATTGCTAGTAGCTCTCCTGTAAACACTGATACATGGTCTGATACTCTTTCCCCTCTTGCCACTTTCAATCTGGGAATGATATATGCTACCCCTACTTGTCCCTTCTGTGGATCCTTAGATGCATCTGTGAAAACCTTTATATATTGTTCATATTTAATACCAATATACTCTTTTGCCATCTCTGCTTCCGACATCCTCTGTTCTTTTTCTTTTCTTGATTCCAATAAGAATAGATCTACATATGGTTGAGGTAAAATCCATAATGGTGTTATTGGTAATATTACTGCTGGAATAACTCTATAATCATCTAATTTCATACTCTGAACTAAATCCTTAATAATCCAACCAAAACTGTTAACTTTTCCTTTCCCATATTCCCAACATGTTTCCATTATACCTTTTGTTGGATGATTATCCTTCTGCCCTTTTAGGTTTATCCAGTATGTCAGTATCAATTGTTTCCTTCTTAAGTGAATTGGCATCTCCCCCATCTCCACCTGTAAAGCTGAAACAGGAGATGACGGATAAGCTCCACAACATATTCTCAAAGCTCGTGATTGGATTCGTTCCAATTTTCCTAGCTGTGACTTAGTTGCTGTTCCATATGCGATACAACCATAATCTAGTACTGCTCTTATCATTGTTGAATAAATTGTGTTTAATGCAAACCTATCAGCTCCCCATTCTCGTCCTGAAATACACCTCATTACATTTAAGATCTTCTTACATTTATCCTCCATCTTATTTATGTGTACATTCCATGTAATCTTTGTATCAAACCACATACCTAAAAACCTTATCACTTTAACTTGTTCTATCTCTTTGTTGTATAAATTAATCTTTAGATCAATACTTGATCTTTTATTTGTAAAAAATATATATTTGGTTTTCTCTACTGAGAATTTAAAACCCCATTTGTAAGACCATTCCTCTACATTTTTTAAAGCTGCTTGCATTTTATTAACAATATACTCTACATTCCTACCTCTAAACCACAAAGCTCCATCATCCGCAAACAGTGATTTATTTACATTCTTATCTATTGTTGCAAATACATCATTAATCATAATAATAAACAACAAAGGACTTATAACACTACCCTGCGGAGTTCCATTCTCAATTATTCCTTTCCTTGATATATATTCTCCAATCTTCACTTTAATATTCCTTTCAATTAAAAACTCTTTAATCCAATTATATAATTTTCCTTCTATTCCAATTTGATCTAACTTTATCAACAATCCCTCCTTCCATAACATGTCGTAAGCTTTTTCAACATCAAAGAAAACCGCTATTAGAGTTTCTTTATTTATCAATGCTTTCCTTATATCTGATTCCAATTTAACAATTGAGTCCATTGTACTCTTTCCATGTCTAAAACCATTTTGATATGGGGAAAAAAAATTATTCTTCTCCATATGATACATTAAACGATCTGTAATCATTTTTTCCATAACTTTACCTAGATGTGATGTTAACGCTATCGGTCTGTAGTTTAAAGGGATACTTGGATCTTTACCTGGTTTTTTAATGGGAATTATTACTGCTTCTTTCCATCTCTTAGGTAAAATCCCCTCCTCCCATACCTTATTATAAAACTGTAGAATAATTTTAAGAGATTCATCACTTAACTTTTTTAACATTACATAACTAATTCCGTCCTGTCCAGGAGTTGAAGCTTTAGTGTTTTTTAATGCCCTCTTTAATTCTGAATATGAAAAAGGCGCATCTAGACAACTATTTGTTACTCTCTTTTTTCTAATATAAATGGATGTTCTTTTAACAACTTCTCCCTCTTTTCCTTACATTCCCTCATCAAATTATCTGAACTATTTATTTTTGAGAATTCTTTCCTAAACATTTCTGCTTTTTCCTCATCACTTATTGCTATTTCTTCCCCAATACATAACACAGGGTACTCATACTCTCTTCGAAGACCACTCATCTTTTTAATCATACTCCATACTTCCTCAATTGGAGTATTTTTCCCTATTTCTTCACAATATGATCTCCAATACTTTTTCTTCATTTCCCTTATTGTTCTTCTGGTTTCTGCTTGAGCTTTTTTATATATTATCATGTTTTCCCAATTATGAGTTTTCCTTAAAATTTTAAATGCTTTCCTTTTCCTTTTAACTGCTATTGCACACTCCTCGTTCCACCATGGAACTATTTTCCCCACCCTCTTTCCCTTGCTTTTTGGAATGCATTCTCTAGCAGCATTCTGTATCACTGATATTAATTCTGCATATATTCTTTCAATTATTATTCTTTCATTCATTTTGATCATTATTAATCCTTCCTCACATAATCTTTCAAATTTTTCCCAATCTGCTTTCTCATACTTCCATTTTCCTGTATTTCCTTTCTTTATATTCCCTACCTCCTTATTTACAATTGAACTTAATATTGGGAAATGATCACTACCCACTGTACAATTTAATACCTCCCAATTAATTATTCCCCCTAATGCATTAGAAACAATAGTTAGATCTATTGCAGATTCCCTGCCTGAATTTACATCCATTCGTGTTTTTGTTCCATCATTTATACAAACCAAATTATTCCTTTCCATCACCTCTTCAATGACCATACCATTTGCATCTGTCAATAAACCTCCCCATAAAGTATTGTGGGCATTAAAATCCCCGCACCATATTACTCTACTTCCTCTTAATCCCGTTATTGTTTCCATACCTTCTTGTGTTAATCTTTTACACGGATTATAAAAGTTAATTATAATGTAGCTTTTATTTCCAAACCATATTTCTACTACTATATATTCCATTGCTTCCCCCTTATCCAAAACTCTATAAGGTATTCCCTCTTTAACAAAATTAACACATCCTCCTCCTTTTCCTTCTTCCCGATCTCTTCTAACACTTATGTATCCTTTTAAAACAAATTCTAGTGTAGGATTCAACCATGACTCTTGAATACAAATTACATCTGGCTTATCTTTCATTTGGTTTATATATCCTTTAAACTCTTGACCATTAGCACAAAGGCTCCTGGCATTCCATTGTAAAATATTTAACATACTAACCAACCCCTAAATCCTGGCTTGACTGAAATTCTGTATTAAGATTTTTCATTATATCTTCACATTTCAATCCCTTAATATCTAGAAATCTCTCTGCTGCCTTTACTATTATTTGTAATTTTTCTGTTCTCCTTTCTGTTTGCGCTGTACAATTAATTACCTCCACCATGAATAGTACAAAATTTCTCTTACTTGCTAGCATTACATCTTCTGGTACTCTGTCTTCTTCTTCAATTCTTCTTGCACCTTCATTTCTTTTTCCATATTCCAATCTCTCAGTCTCCTTTTGCCTATCTCTATCTTTTACTATTTTCACAGCTTCGGCATAAGTTCGATTGTTTCTTGCCTTTTCTTGTTGCACTTCCACAGCCTTTTTCCTCACCTCACAACCTCCATATGCCACATTGTGACTACCTCCACAGTTACAGCACTTCAATCCTACTCCTTCTCCACACTTCCCAAATTCATGTTCCCCTCCACATCTCGCACACCTCATTTTAGATTTACACACTGACGCAGTATGTCCATATCTCTGACAATTATAACACCTCAAAGGAGGGGCTATATACTTCCTAATCGGATAACTAATATAACCCATCTTAATCCGATCTGGCACTTCTTTTCCTTCCAATTTTAGACGAACTGACAAGCTATCCATTCTTCTACCTTCTCTGTTCATTTGCAGTCGGACTGCATCTATGACCTTTGCCCCTTCCAGATTCTGTTTTAATTCCTCCATAGTAACTCCTAACGGAATTCCATTTATTACTCCATATACCCATGACTCTTGTCCTACAATCTTGTAATTCAATACCATCTGTTTCCCAACTGTCTTTATTTTTATGGCTTTATTTTTTTGCTCTTCATTCCTACATGCTATCATTAAAGCTCCATCTTGTAGCACTTTTGCGAAAGCTATCTCTCCTACCAGCTTTTTTAGTTCATATGTCAATGTCAATGGATTAACTCCCGAAACTCCTAACTCTCCTTTAAACTTCAATATTATCCTAACTTCATTCTTGTTATTACTTCGTTCCTCCCCATCTTCCTCACTAGCTATTGAACTGCTTTCTGATCTTTCCTCCTTATTTTTCCTCTTTTTATTAACCTTTTTTCCTGTTTTGACATTTGTCCATCCTACCTCCATATCATCTTCCTCTTCACCTGTTTCTTCCATTCGAGTCTCTGATCCATTCCCACTTCGATTTCCTCGATCTCTCTTATTCGTATTTTTTGACTTATTTGAATTGGCCGCCGCCATCGACTACTCGCATTGTCCGTCCCTCCAATAGGTGATCTGGTTACAAGCACAACACAGCGCAAGAGCTTCTTCTATGGATTTATTGCATACCAACTTTATGTTGCACACCGCCACCACCTGTGCTGTAGAGTGAAGTGATTTCAGTCTAGATGTATGTAAAGATGTCTATATTCTAATCCTAAGACCACTATTAATGATTTTTTAAAACCTAGGACAAACATGTATTCTCAACTGTTTCCTTTACTTGGCATATTTCACCTGTACCATGTTTCCCTATAATAGTGTAGAATTAAGTTTTGAATGTCCCATCTTTAGTCTTAGTTCAAATAACCTGATTATCTCTATTTAAATTTTGTGTCCATGTACTTTGTCTTACAGTATTATGTACTGTATCTTTTAAAAATGTCTTCCTGTTTTACATTCATTCCAATTTCTTTGCCATTTCTGGTTGCAAGCTTCTTTAATGATACTTTTTTTCTTCCAAATGCAACTGTAATAGTAGGGATGTTCAGTTTAAGTGACTCTTTGACCATTTTATCAGAGCTTTCATTAACTGGTATATTAGCAATGTGCTGGTACCCAAACAAATTGTATTATTGTTCTAGTTTGCCTAAATCGATACAAAATATTCAATATTTCTATAGATCTAACTGTTTTAGATTTGCTAATTCCCTGTTAAAAGTCACTGCTACATTTAGTAAATATAAAGGAAAAATAGCAAAGAAATCAGTCTCAAGTAAAAAAAATAGGCTTTAAGCAAGTTTTGAATTCAGCCTTCAAAAACGGAAGGAAAAAAAACACGGAGTCTGGGAAAATATAGTTCATTGTCCTTTAATAAGGCCATCAAGTCACAAGGGAGCCATCTTACTTTATTTCACACGAGGAACAGCAGAAAGGCAGCGGGCGAGGGTGTGTGTAAAATACATATGGCAGAAGGGAAGAGACACAGAGGGATAGGTTAACTTCAACAAATAAAATCATAATCATTCATCATAATCACCACCACCACCACCAAGACAACCACCATGTTGCCACATCATCATCAACATCATTACCATCAGTATCACAACTAATAAATAGTCTTCTTTCTTTTAAATACAGAGTTCTATTGGAATTATTGCATTATATACGCACTTTAAAGAAAATGTCATTTTCCGTAACAGTATGTCATGTGACGTGTAAGTGTATATTGTTCGTGTCTGCATGCATTTAGGGATTGTTTCTGTTGTGTAAGAGCGCTCATCATAGTGTAACTGTGAAATTGAAGCTGTTGGACAAAAGCCGTCATAATCTACGTTGCATCTATATTGCATCACACATCTATTTCCATTGGCCAGCTTCAGAAAATCATCAACATCGTTCAAACAAACAAACAAAACAAAAAAGATTTTGAAATGGCGCTATGCAGTCCACAGGCAAGGTTACTGAATTATAGAATGACTTACTTTTGGTTGGGGATGATGACAGATGATGAACACAGATCATTTACTGCAATTATTTCTACACCATCTCTCAACAATACAGGCCTAACTGCAATAGATGTTAGAGCCATGTACTTGTACACATGGATTTGCATTAGCATTTGAATATGAAACCAATTGCTTTATATAAATAGCATTTAATTTCCATAAACTCCAGAAAACCTCTGTTTTGTTAACCTTGAATCATGAATGCACTTTAATATTGTCTTATCTTACAATTGGCAGTTATGGGTTTTGAGACCAGCTTGGAAAAAACTTTTGTATAACTGTATTCACGTCATCATTATGGCATGGACGATGATGTAGTTTGATCATTGAACCAGCAGGCAGAAGTGACTAGTTGAGGACATAGATATGGAACTGTGTTGAATGCTATGTGAAAAAAGTGTTTGGCCTAAATGCATCTCTAGCTTGCTTTAGCTGGCGGTAACAAACTCTGAAATTAAAGCACAGCTTAAAATTAAGACACCTAGTGACTCAACACCCCCCTTATATAAACTTTAATAGTCTGTGAACTAATCAACCCCCGCCATTTAACAACCAATCACAGGTCTCGGGTCAGTTTTTCTTGGCTAATACGATTACGCCCACCAATACAGCTCCAAGGGCGATGACAGCTCCTCCAATCAGGAAAGGCTTCAAACTTTCTAAGGCTTCACAGCCACAGCTACTTCCTGCCGACTCCGTCGCCCCCTGTTGGTCGGTGGCTCCATCTTCCGCGGGCTTCTCGGGTTCCGCGGGTTCGGCAGAGACGGGGTCTGGCTTCGGCGGTGGGGCTGCCTCCTTCTTCTCTGCTTTGGAGGCAGACTTCGGCGCTCCTTTAGCTTTTGCTTCCATGTGGGAGTGGGATCAAGGAATATCGCAGGTGTTCTTGGGCTTTCTTTTAGGAATACAATTATAAAAGAGAGGATGAGATTTAGGTTTGAAATTCATACATATGCACAATAAAAAGTTTGGGTTCGGTACTAAGATAAAAAAAAAAAAAGTCTCGTATGTTGACCAAGTCTGCATTTGATAAAAAATACAGTAAAAACAGTATTATTGTGAAATATTGTTACCATTTAAAATAACTGTTTTCTATGTGCATATATTTTAAAATTAGGACTGGGCAACGATTAATCGCGATTAATCGCATCCAAAATAAAAGTTTGTGTTTACATAATGTGTGCATAGTATGCATGTATATATTCAAGAAAAATGTGAGAAAAAAATTATCTAATTTAAAAAAGTAGCATGTGTGTGAAATAGTAATCTTTTGTATCATTATAATTGTCTTTACTGTCACTTTAGATAAATTTAACGCATTCTTGCTAAATAAAAATATTAATTTCTTTAAAAATATTCGTACTGACCCCAAACTTGTAAATGGTATAGTACAGTAATAATAATAATAATAATTCATTACATTTATATAGCGCTTTTTTTTCTGGAAACTCAAAGCGCTTCACATAGAGGGGGGGGGGTCTCCTCAACCACCACCAATGTGCAGCATCCACCTGGATGATGCGACGGCAGCCATATTGCGCCAGAACGCTCACCACACACCAGCTACTGGTGGAGAGGAGACAGTGATGAAGCCAATTGGTGTATATGGGGATGATTAGGAGGCCATGATGGACAGAGGCCACTGGGCAAATTTGGCCAGGATGCCGGGGTTACACCCCTACTCTTTCGAAAGACATCCTGGGATTTTTTATGACCACAGAGAGTCAGGACCTCGGTTTAACGTCTCATCCGAAGGACGGTGCTCTTTTTGACAGCATAGTGTCCCCATCACTTTACTGGGGTGTTAGGACCCACACAGACCACAGGGTGAGCACCCCCTGCTGGCCTCACTAACACCTCTACCAGCAGCAACCTGGCTTTCTCAGAAGGTCTCCCATCCAGGTACTAACCAGGCTCAGCCCTGCTTAGCTTTAATGGGCAACCAGTCTTGGGCTACAGGGTGATATGGCTGCTGGCAGTAAAAAAAATCACATGCAGAGAAGTTAAAGGAATAGCCAAAAAATAGTGAAAAATTCTAAAGAATAATTTCACACTCGTTCATGGTGATGCACCAAAAAGCACAATAAAAATACCATAAATGTCTTGTGTACTATATTTAAACTTGCCTGACATTTTTATTAATGACACACGTGAGAACCAAAAGTAAAGACACCAAACATCCATTTTTTTTCTTTCATTTTTCTCATTTGTAAATGACATTTAAGAGCTTTAAAATTTAAGAGCTAACTGCATGTTTCTAACACAACTATAATAAATATAGTCATATGGACTGCTTTTATAATTAGTTTTCATTTATTTATTTATTGGACTGAACTGTCATTATATGAAGAAAAAGAAAACTGCTGAATAGTATTTTTATTATTTTTTAAAGACCCCACATGCATTTGGAATGTAAATAATATTAAATAATAATGACAGAATTGTCATATTTTGGATCAACCATTAGTTTTATTTTTGTCGCCCAAACGGAATTACATCACATGAAACATTTGAATCTTTGACCTTGATATGGCAATGACATAATATGAAGTGGCCTACTGACTGAGTCTGCCACATGCTTTCGACAGTCATTGCATGTGTGTCTTTACTCTTTAGTGTGTAAAAGCTCTTTTGTAGTGTCTGAGACAAAAGTGACAAGTAACCCTTAACATAAGTCAAGCCTCATCATTGCACCCACCAAACATAATGAAAAAAATGTTTCTGAGGCATTAAACATCAGAATGACATTTAGTTAATCTGCAGCATGCAGAAATATCCCTGTGAATCTGCATGAGTCATACAAGGGAGGGGAGCAATGTACATTAAAAATAAATGAACGCTAAAAAGAGGTCTGAGACTGACTAAGCCATGCAGGAGAATGCAGAGAAAGCATAAAAGAAGGACTGAAAAAATGGGTTTTTGGAGCATGTGATGGATGTGATTTCTGTAGTGATGCAGTTATGATGGCTGCACAGGCCACAGCAGCGCATCACATTCTCTCTCAGTTTTGATGGATATATATCTCCTCAGAAACATCATGATAGATGGAGCTTACCTTCTTTATGTTGCTTCTTGATCCTTGCTCACCTCTTCTTCTTTTCAAAGAAGGGTGGAGAGACGGAGGATGAGAGACCAAGAGATACGCTCTGCAAGAAGGCCCAAGTCCGTCCTCAAGGAGAAATAGAATCAAAGGAAATGGAGTGATGGAGGACACAGCAGCAAGAGGAGGAGGAGAGGCACTGGGATGTACCACTCCATCTGTGAAAACAGGGGTGCATATAGCGTAGGGTGTGTGTGTGCTCTCTTACAGATTGAATTGGTAAAATGGTTTTTGCATTGAAGTTTTATTTTATTTTAATTTATTAACGCCATATAGATGCCCTGAAGCAAAAAACAGACATTTATTATGCTTGGACAATAATTCCCTTATAAAAAACAGATTGGGGAGTGCTATAGAACAGGTTTCTCCAAACCTTTAGCTCACTTGCATTGTAATGCCAGTCAAGAAGCATTACGTCAAATTCCAACACACCTCAAAGACTGTTTGGTATGGACATCTATCTATCTATCTATCTATCTATCTATCTATCTATCTATCTATCTATCTATCTATCTATCTATCTATCTATCTATCTATCTATCTATCTATCTATCTATCTATCTATCTATCTATCTATCTATCTATCTATCTATCTATCTATCTATCAATCTATCAATCAATCAATCAATCACCTGGCAATTAAATGTTTTATGAATGTATTTATTAATTAATTGATTTCTTGTCCTTTTCTTTTGGCACACCCTGCTGATTACAAAGGGTTCAGAAATTCAGGAAATGACGTCGTTCCAGTTCCACGCCCGGCATACTATTTCGGAGTCTCCTCTGTATTCACCAAACCCGTCCCAGCACAGCGTGCCAGTGGTTCCTAAGCAGCGGAAAATTGCAGCGTCGTACGTCAGTAGCGCAGCGCCTCTTACTACAACCAATGGATGACGTGGGGTACGCCAGGAGCGCAAGTGGAAACGGGATACGGCTTCAACAGGCGCAACTGGAATTGAGAATCGCAACGACGGCGCTTATATGGAAAAAAGATCGCAGGGAAGATATACAGCAATCAATCTGACTGGGACCTGCTGCGGACAGTGCGGGCTCTGGAATCACCGCACGATTTTACTACGCGGAGAGGGAATGTCATGAGCAATCCTGGGGAATAAATGTTAGATTCGCGTGTAACGTTACGTGAATATTTTTTGTTTTTTTGCGGAATAGGGTTATGGAGCGGCTTTTGACGCGACGCGCGCCTGGAAAGGCGTGAACATATCAGTGACGTTGCGGCGAGTGTCAATGAAACTAAGGCGATCGATATCATTTAAAAATACGTGTATGGACCGCCGAAGCAACCCGAATTTAACACATCTCCACCCCTTAATGTGCATGTGAATGCAGACGAGACGCCGCATTTGCCGGACTGTTGCTGTTCTGAGACCTGTGGCTGGTTCAGAACCGTGATCTGGCTCGGTTCTGCGGTTCTGTGTGCGTGTATTTGCGGAGGATGGGAGATTTAAGAAAGTCCATGCAGAAGAAGGTCTCGGGAAGACGCGTTCATACATCAGGTGAGTCTGTACTGGCGACCCTTATGAAAATTTACCATGGTAACCGCAGTTTCCGCCTGAATATCGTAGTTAGTACAGTTAGTGCGCTAACGAAAAAACACAATGTTTTTTTTTTTTTTTGGATATTGTACAGGATTTTGTTTTTGAATTACCTCTGAGTACATACAATACCATGGTATTGCCATGTGTCTGTGTTTTTTGTAATAAAACATTTGATCACGATGACCACAGGTTTCCACAGAGAACAAAAAGTACCATGTTTTGCAGATATAGCCTGGCATTCTTTGAAGTACTTTGAGTATGTGAATAATAGGTAATCATTCTGTTTAATATTTCTCTTACAAAAAGTGATGCCATACCATTTAATGGAATTTATTGTACTGCCACTTGTTTTTGAGTCACATGTACATGGTATTACCAATTTTTGCATGTACCAGGTTACTAACATGGTAGCCTATTCTTGGATGTATATTGTCATTGAAGCCTTAAATAGTGAAACGGTAATGTAATAGTTTTTCCACCAGTGTAGTTGCACAAAATGTATTGTTACCATAGTATTCCCAATGTTATTTGAGCGTGGTGCATAGCTGTTTCAAGGTTTTCTTTTAATATTGATAAATTATTTGAATATAAATATATAATGACATTTGTAACTATGATATTTTGCTACGACCTATGGTAACCATATTATATTTGTGTCATTATGAGGTCATACCTTTTACAACCTGTATGAATAACAGTGCGTTTTTGCATTGCTGCAGGCATGTGAGCACAGGCAGCACACCCAACATTTCTTTCTGGTTCATGCCCAAGTGCCTACTGGATACTTTGGTGTAGAGTATGTTACTTCATTTCCGGTGTATGTCATACCTATCATTATGAAACTCGTTCTGAGCTTCTTTTATATATATATATACGACAGCAGTAAGGCAGATCTTGTCTACAATACACACAGTGTGAAATGACTGGAAAGTTCAGAACGTGAGGCTTTTGTTTTAATTCTTAATGGAGAGATTGTGGTTGCGTCTTCAAGGCTGGATGAAGAAGCCCATCAGTGGCTTGAAGGAGCCACTGATGCAAGAGGAAATTACTGTTAATTAAGAAGTGCAGCTTTTATGGACAGTGGTCATTTTGTTGATGTGTCTTCCAGATGAACCTAGGACAGATTATCGACCGATATGGGTTAGTGGCCGATGCCATTATCTAGTGTGCAGGGTGGCTAATGACTATTCTCAGAAGTGAGAAATAAGTTGCAAATAAGAACTTAAAATATTTAAAAACAGAAAAGAAACACTATCCCCATTGATAACAACTGTTAGAGAAACTATCCTGAATTATTAATCTGCTGGGCTGATGTACCGTATCACTGATGTATGATGCTAATGTGCATTTAAAGTAAACAAGTAATCAAATTTGACCTTACGTTTTTAATACACGTTCTTGGTCATATTGTGCATGATTCTCAGTTCATCTCAGTTCATTCGAAAACTCTTTCAGGTCTGGTTCCATTCTGATATGAAGCACCCACTTTAATACAATTAATACCTGATGGGTAAAATCAAATCTGACCATGTTGTTGTTTTGTTTGTTTGTTTGTTTTTGTTTCACTCGGACATAAATCACATTATGCAAAAAAAAATAAAAAAATGGATTGCTAAAATTGTTTCATGTACAGAAAGAAACCCAAATGTTTAATTTCACCTGGAAGTCTGCTAGACTGAATGAGATTGTTCAAATATGTTTGTTTTGAATTAGATAATCTTCACTTGGGCTGCATGATTAATTGTATTATAATTATGATTGCAATCTCTGTTTGTCTCAATAACTTAATCATAATTATTTGCGATTTCATTGATTTATCCTTGTTGTTGTTGTTTTTCCATTTGACATTTGCGTTGTCTTGCCTTGGTAACAAACCTCACAAGCATTCATGCTTGGGGTTGCCAGATGTTAAGAGCTAAAATCCCCTAATCAGAACTTTTCTCCTAAATGGATATATTTTCTGGCCATTAAAGGGATAGTTAGATTATTAATAATCACAATTATAATTTTTGTGCAAATAATCATGACCAACGGTTTAACCATTACTGTCCGTCATCCACCTTGACTAACAAGTAAGAGAATACTATTGAGGTGTAGTTTGGGGTTTTGGAATCGCCTGGAGGCTTCACCACTAGGCCTTTTAAAGCAGTGTCTAATGGAGTCTAATGTAATACTCAACAATGGACTTGTGTCACAACAATCATGCAAATCAAAGCATTGTTCTTTGTGGGATAATGTTCATGTAGAGTAATTGTTATTTTGCCCTGAGTCTTACTTTGCTCAAAATGATGCAATAGACAGAGTTGAGAAATGATTGCAATATTACAGTACACTTCCTATCTGGTGTGTCCTGCAGAAATAGTGATTGAGGCAGTACAGTGCCTTAATGCATTTTTTTTCTTTTGTTTACCGATATCTGTAGAACGAGAGTGTTCAGGGGCCCGTTTCAATAAGGAGGTTCAACCAACTCTGAGTTAAAGCTTGAACTCAGAGTTGACTTACCCTGAGATGGGAAACTCTGAGTTTTCGGTTACAGAACAGCTGAAATGAGTTAGTTCAATCAACTCTGAGTTGACCGACTCTGAGTTAAGCGCTTGCACTACAACTATAAAAAGCCATTATCAATGGAGCACAGATATTATGAGTCACCATGGCAACAGCGTCAGACAAAAAGAGGTGTTTATTAATTACCAAGTAATCTAAATATTGTAATTTAATTAAAGGGATTACTCTTAATTCTTCTGTAATTTAAAATAAAATATGATGCAATTACATTAAATAGGCTACTACATAAACCAATTAAGTATAAAACAATAGTGGATTTAACATACATTTTTAAAAGGTATATTTTTTATGTAACCTTCTCCCTCTACACACTTTGATCAATTCAAGAATAATTCATGCAATTGTATATTGTGAATTTGAAAGAAATAAAAGTGCAGTTTCTTGTCTCTCCTCTTTGTATTAATCAAGTGGTTGAGGTTGAGATTTAGCAATTAGTAATATGTAGACCAATACTTTCTAGAGATAGTAGCCTGATTATTACATTAATCTAACTACACCGTTGAAGATGTCAGTTAATAATTCATAACTATTTTAGAGTAACTTACTGTTATAATATAGTAAACTTACTGTTATTCAACCTAAAGTAGGCTACTATTACTTTGATAAAATTTTACCTAAGTTAAAGTAAAAATACCAGTCTAAAAATCCACTCAAGTAAAAAGTAGTTAATTTAAAACATGAGTAAAAGTTGCTGAGTAACTTGTGGGGGTGGGGGACTCCCCCATGTGGGGAGAGTTGAGAAACATCTCAGAAAATATCACGGTTTATGGTATTAAAAAATTATTAAATATATAAACTGCATTCTTAAATTACGGTTATTATTATCATCAGTTAAAATGACAGTTAAATAAATTAAACATTTGTTCAATAAAACATATCAACTAACTTCAATAATTGATTATGAATAAGATTAACATCTTATTTTTTATCATTAATAACTTAATAAATTATGTTTGAAAAATAAGTGAGTTCTATTAAATGTTTTTTATTCCAATTTTTTTAATGATTCAATAAAAATATATTATCAAAAACGGTGGTAATCAAATAAAAGTTTAGCAAACGTTTTAAATCCTTTTTTTTTTTTGGCAAAGTGCTACAAAACAGATTTAGTCAATTAAACCATGGACAAACAATATATATTCCTTAAAGAATGTGTAAATACATTTTAGTAGTATTGTTGGTGTTAAACAGCACTTCCTCTTTAAAAAAGGGGAGGAGACCGCAAGAAACTCTGAGTTTACTGAAGAAAACCTGCTCCCGACCAGGTTAGGTTCACGGAGTAAGTTACCATGGTAACTGACTCTGAGTATAAGTTACCTCTCTTTCAGAAATGGGCTTGACTTACTCTGCTGTCTCAGGTTTAACTCACCTCCCTTTCTGAAACGGAAAACCCAGAGTTTCCCTCATTTCAGGGTTAACATACTCAGAGTTTTCACTTAACCTCCTTTCTGAAACAGGCCCCAGGTGCTTGTTGTGAGGGCCATTTATGAAATATTATTAGATCATCAACTAGTGTGGTGGAGAGGGGTTGTAAATTGTCCAAATCATGTTTTTATTTAAATCTAGTGGTTTGCACATGTTTCTGTGATGGGTTGGTTTAGCGGTAGGGGATGATTTAGGCCATATCATTAACCTGATGTAAAATCAACGCAGTCAACGTGAATCAAATATATGTGTGTGTATGTATATATATACACTCACCTAAAGGATTATTAGGAAAACCTAGTTCAATTTCTCATTAATGCAATAATCTAATCAACCAATCACATGGCAGTGGCTTCAATGCATTTAGGGGTGTGGTCCTGGTCAAGACAATCTCCTGAACTCCAAACTGAATGTCAGAATTGGAAAGAAAGATGATTTAAGCAATTTCGAGCATGGCATGGTTGTTGGCGCCAGACGGGCCGGTCTGAGTATTTCACAATCTGGTCAGTTACTGGGATTTTCACGCACAACCATTTCTAGGGTTTACAAAGAATGGTGCGAAAAGGCGAAAACATCCAGTATGCGGCAATCCTGTGGGCGAAAATGCCTTGTTGATGCTAGAGGTCAGAGGAGAATGGGCCGACTGATTCAAGCTGATAGAAGAGCAACTTTGACTGAAATAACCACTCGTTACAACCGAGGTATGCAGAAAAGCATTTGTGAAGCCACAACACGCACAACCTTGAGGCGGATGGGCTACAACAGCAGAAGACCCCACCGGGTACCACTTATCTCCACTACAAATAGGAAAGAGAGGCTACAATTTGCAAGAGCTCACCAAAATTGGACAGTTGACTGAAAAAATGTTGCCAGGTCTGATGTCTCGATTTCTGTTGAGACATAAACAGAATGAGAACATGGATCCATCATGCCTTGTTACCACTGTGCAGGCTGGTGGTGGTGGTGTAATGGTGTGGGCGATGTTTTCTTGGCACACTTTAGGCCCCTTAGTGCCAATTGGGCATTGTTTAAATTACATAATAAAAAATATAAAATTGTTAAACTATTTATCTTTAAATTCATTAAACTTAAGTAGAATGAATTTATGTGTAAAAACTGATTAAAACCCTTATCAAATTTGCATTAATGTATTTTTGCCTTTACACTTTACAGTCAAAAAGATTTGTTTTCTGATAAAACATTGATAGTACAGAATAAGATGTGTACAGGATATCCTTTCTCTGCTATAGAGATGCAGGCGAATGTTCTCCAAAATACAGCTCTCCGCAACAACAACGGGCTCATTGTCCCCTCAACATCCTGCAATCTGTCACAAAAAAAAGAGAAAGAACATCAAGAGATTGTATGTGGCCTAGAGAAATATAGCGGCTGTATTGTTTAAAATTGCATTAGTTTCTGTAATACATTATTGAGCAATGCATAGATCTTCAGGGCGCTTATTCTAAAGCTCAGATAAGTTTAACCACAGATCTTCCTTTTCTTTGTTTATGGCACTGCGAAAAATTTGCCTTTTAAAATTATTGCAGTACCATGCAAAGTTGCCTTATAAAGATCTATCTGAATAAAGCAACTAGGTTTATTAAAATGATTGATTGCATCATATATTCCTTTCAGTGGTTGACTGACCGATATGGGTTCTTTTAATGTGGGTCATTGTTTGAATAATAACAGGTTTAATAATCAGTCTGTTTCAGCACATGGTTCCTGTTCGGGCAAATCTGTGTTTTATGTTAAACCAATTCTCTCTGGGAGTTAATCATCAACTCACATTGATTATAACTGGCTCAGATTATTTCGGATTCCCACCAGCGCTGGCTCTTCTATCTCTGGTCAGGCTTTTCAGTCAATGTCTTGAGTTATTAAGTGATTCATGTATGAATCAGTCCATTGATTGACGTTTCTTTGGTGCTATCGTCGTCATGCATGTGTGAAAGTGCGTTATTGATCGATACGGCTTCTAATAATAGTAGCAAAAGCATTTATTGTGCGATTAGCAGAACAAGAGACCATGCATTTTTGCATTCTATCTGCACAAATCTTTAGATTTTTTTTTTTTTTTTTTGTATTTTATTGTTTATATACACGTGTCAGACAGACATCACCGATCATTGTGTTTTATCTGGCTGTTTTTCTTATCTTGCATAATAAGTGTAATTTTTACGACACTGTATTGAAGATTAATTTATGCCACCTGCATTTTTGCAAGTTTATGCAGCATAATGTTACCAAAAAATGGGCCCAGAAGCAATTGCTTCTTTAATGTCTTCTTTTGTGTCCATCATTTGCTGTCATAAAATGTTAAAATTTATTTTGCTATATGCTACATACAAATCATCTCCTTGCGAACTGCCACAAACTTGAGACAAAAAAAAAAAAAAAAAAAAAAAAAAAAGAAGTAAAATATTTTTTCTTCACTTTCAGGCTGCTTTAATTTATGACTCATTGGTATGAGGTGTTATGGATGCACAATCTCATAATACAAGCATTAGCATATCATTCATATTAAGGCCACTGAATGAGGCATGTACTTCTACAAGCATTTTACAAGCTATTATTTTGCTACCATAATGCAATGCCATTCAGACATTTTCAAGTGTGCCTCAAGTACTTTTCAGGGCCTCTGTAAGTGGGCGTCCTGACATCCCACCAATACCTCACTAAAGCTTTGTCAGGACATTGAAGTCATTTAAAACATCATCTTACAACAGGATGTTTGTTTGAAATATGTGTCTTCTGGCTGAACTAACTAGTCATGAGATTTTCTAATCATAAGTGAAGTTAAAGCACTGCAGCAGCAGCAGTAGATGACTTGATGATGGCATGTTATCAGGGTCTTGGCTGAGGCAAATATTTTTTGAGGCGTAGCAGTCTGAAGGTAATCGACAAGCCACAAGACTTGTGTTACAAAGTTATTCACTGTTGGCAATTTACACAGTCACTAGAGCACAACAGAGCACCCACTTCTTGTTGCTTTGCTTCTAGAATGATATTTCCTGTTTATTTTCTCCATAGGAATTTTTAACCCAACTAGTTTAGAGAGAAATCATAAAGTTACAATCTTTGATTTGAAGCATTCAAGTATTCAAGCTTGATCATGTTGTTGGAAAACCAGAAGAAAGACAAAGGTACAACAGATGAGTAAAGGTGATGATTTCACGGGGCAACTTTTTGAGCAATGTTGACAACATTGCAACCAGGTGAGCAACAGGTCACATGACCGATATTAGTATTCAGATGGAAATTTGTTGCCCATTCTGGAAAGTGCCCAAGCAGCATTGCTTACAAATTGTTCCTCTGTGTATCATCACTCAGGTATGTGCACTTAAATTAGGTAATCATCCCATGAAGCAATGAATGACGTAATTGAAACCAAAACGACACTAAAGTGGGTTAGATAGTTATACTATACTATAAAAGTTTACTATATATATATATATATATATATATATAATTTTTTAACTTTCACCTAAACATTGATAAGCATTTAAAAAACTATATATATATATATATATATATATATATATATATACATATTATATAAAAACTATATTTTATCTTGTTACATGTTTAAAAAATCCATTCACTTATAATAGTTAATAGATTTTTAGAAAAATATATAGCCTACATTTGTTTATTATTAAAAGTATTATTAATAAATATAAAAAATACTACTTATTTAATTTGAATTTTATAGCATTTAATTATTATTTTTTATTTAAATGGTTAAATCAATGTATAAAGATTACATTTTTAATCCCGTATCATTTTTACATCTTGTTTGGTGTAGTTACAGCCTACACAAGACTGTATTTGTCATATAGGTACATATATATATATATATATATATATATATATATATATATATATATATTCTATGTAATACATATTGTGTATCATTGCTTACCAACCTCAACAAAGATCATATTAGGTCTGTCTTGAAAGATTTATACATTATTGTAAAAATCAGTTTCTTTATGCATAATGGAGATGTTTGGAGATGTTTATCACGGCCCATTTGCTGCACTCTGTAATTGAGATGATGTGCTGGTTGTCCCAAGTTTAAGTAGTTTTAAATTGATGTGACGGGCTTATGTCAGGAGCCATTACAAAAAAACCCACAAAAAAACAGCCAAAGATGTATGCAGGGTAGCCCAGACAGAACTTGTCCGTCCCGTGTGAACGTCTCCAGAGCGCACACAGGCAAATGTTCAGTCTTACAGCAAGTACACAAGGATCCGGCATGAACACGGCTGACTGTATCCTGCTCTGTGCTGTCTTTCTATTCTCCCTGCTACGTGCTCAACACTTTTTTCCCTGTCATGCCCTATTTATTTTTCAACACATTGCGTTCCTCCTCTAGTCATTCCTCGGCATGCCAATACATAATCCCTCTTTTCCATTATGAAGTCAACACTTAATTTGATGCAGTTCAGGGCCAAACACTAAATGTGTTTCCACTTATAACCATTTTCCCTTAATGTTACCTTCAAATCATCAATTGTGTATTTCATTTTTTGCCCAACATTTGAATAATTGAGTATATTCAACCAAATATATATTTTTTCCCTCACCTGCCTCTTAGTTCTAATAGTGTTTTGCATGCCGTCTTTCTCATTATAAATCACACAGACTTTAATTTACAGTTAATCACTAACACAGCGATTCTTCATAACTTTTTGGGCATTTACGATAAACTTCTGATGGCACATTTTCCAGAGTCGGGAACAGTTGTTTTAACAGATGTTTACTGCTTTATGTCTTTGATTTGAGTTGTTGATCCCACTTACATCATTTTTACAATTTGATTTATGACTGCCACTGTTTAAATGTTTATATTTCAACAGCAAATTGAAGTAAAAACAATTATATCTTTTATATATTATATATTTTACAAGCCATGAAACTGTTTTTGCAAAATCGAGCAGACATGACACCAAATGTTAGATAACCAGACAAGTAATCAGATGTAAAATAACTCTGCATAGTCATTGTATAAATGAGACAGATTAATCCTGGTTAAAAAAAAGTTGTTCAGTCAAGAGCAGTGAGGGTCTTTAGTTGTTTGATTAACATTAAGGACACAGTTGGCAGCAGGTTTATTAGGCTGCTGTCACTTTAAGACCTGCACGGATCCAAAAACACCATCGTTTTCTGTCTCGGCTGTTTATGTTCACTTAAGACACAACTGACTATGTTTATGAGGATTCTCGCCAATGCAGTTCAGTAATGGTGCTGTCTGAAATGCAGATTTCTTGGTGTGTGGACTGTGCGCTTGCACTTTAATGTGAACGCGATAAGGTTACCGTTTGATTTATAGTATCGACCAGATTTAAATATCATCTGGGTTCATCCGCACTTGACTAATTTTCCTTCCTTTTCATTTCTCCAGTGAAATGTCCTTGCGTTTTCACCATAGCTGCAGTCCTCTTTCTCATCCATACTCCGAGTTTAGCTTCTACCGCTCTCATCCTTTTTTTAGATTGAGGACCATGTGCTACACACACCCACTCTCCCCTGCCTCTCCTCTCATCTCTTGCTCCAGATTCTTCCTTCTCTCTCTTCCTCCTTCACTCACCCTTGCTCTCTTTTGCCTTCTGTCTTTTTTTTCCTCCCAAATTTCACGCTAGTCCTCCTTTCCCCTGCATCCTCATCATGTTTCACTTTCACTGCCTCCCACTCAGTCCTTTCAACATCTTCCAGCTCCACCTGCAGTGTGTGTCCTTGTGTTTGTCGATTCATGATGAGTGTGTATGCCCGAGTAAGTGTGAACACGCTGTTTTCTACACTGATTTTGGGGTGAAATCTTCCAAATGGATTTGAAATTGTCATACCCTTTATGCTAACAGTGTGATATGATAGGCTGTGTGTTCTTGTACAGCTGCTGTGAAAACCATTTGCAATCTGTCGCTATATCAGGTCTGTTGGGAAGGAGAATGATTAAGTAGTATTACTATTTTAAAGGTAAAGTGTCATTTTGATGTTAAAAAGTCCGCCATACATGTTGATTTTCGAAATTCTTGCTATATTTGTTTAAGGGGTTTGCCATGTCAACTTCTGGGCCGACCAACGTCTCAAGTTTGAGGCGGAACTATTTGTTTAAACAAATGAAGACAAAACTCATTGGTAAACCTGTTTAAAAATGATCGTTGGTCAAAGCATCACAATTACTATCTTAGGGTTTAGGGTTTGGGATTTTAACAAACTTGAATGGTTCATTAAAATGGAAGTAAATATTGATTTCATGTTGACTTTAACCTCTACTCCACACCACCCACATAACAGCACAAATGTTTTGGGGAAGTGTTTTGCCAGGGCGTATTCCTTTCCCCCCCGATCCATAAAAAGATCAACAAAACACATGGCCGCCACATCCTGTTTTATCATCAGCCATCTAGTTTTGTCTCCACAACACAGTCAAACAAGGACATCATCTGTGTACTGAAAGTACCTTTTGATCGATTAAATGCTTTGAGTGAGATTTATGTAAATAGAGCAATTTTGCCACACAATGAAAGTTTGCTTGGTCAGAGCGTTAAAGTGTCTGGATTGGAATTGGTATCCATGGCAACCATCAGTAGCCCTCACTCTATACTCACAATCCACTTAAAACACCAGTAAAAACTAAAAAAAAAAAGTATGCTTAAAATACTGTGCTTAAACATTCTCATTCATGCATTAACTCTCATTACAGTTACCAAATATTGGTTTCTTCTTATGTAAACATTCTCCTGGGTCACTTCCTCTTTGACTTTCTTTTCCTCTTTAAATATTGTCCACTCTCTTTCTGTTGCTCATGTCTTATTCCTATATAGAAGCAGTTTCAGTCTCTGATGCACAATTATAGAAATAGTTCACCCAAAAATGAGCTACTTTATAATACTTGAAGGGTTTCGTATATTGATGGTGAGGGTGAGTAAATAACAGAATTTTACTTTGGCCTTGTGTTACTCTCTCGTCTTTAACGCACAAATGAAGAAGTGGTTTCTGAAAAGTATTTCTGTGCGTGTGTCGGGCGGTCTGTAACTGGAGTGTGTTTGTGTGTTTATGTGTTTCAGGGCAGTGATGCCGGGCATGGTACTGTTTCGGCGACGCTGGTCAGTCGGCAGTGATGACCTGGTGCTGCCGGCTTTCTTCCTGTTCGTACTACACTGCATATGGTGAGTCTGTGTTTGTCTCCACAGCTTGTTCTTCTACATTTGTGAATAAAATGAAACAATCAACTGAAAATAACAAGCTCTTATAACCAGACCTGATGTCAATAGAAGTCTTTAGAGATTCTGTCATGCAATATAATAGCAGTTCCTGAAATAAGTTGCATTATAATAAAAATTTTCAGCAACTGCTGTTATTTGACGTACACCAAAATGATAATTAATGTTAACCTTTCAAAATATAGTTTTTTTTTACTATTTACTATTTTTTACTTTTTACTAAATAAAAATGTAAAGTAAATAGAAAATGAATTCTAATTAAAAATTAAATGTATGAATTTTGGTTTTAAATGACAATTTAAAAAAAAAATAATTAATTTAGCTTGTCAACCCCTGTTTGAGAAACCCTATAAAATATCAAATCAAATGATAGCTTGTTACGATGTCTGTTGGACAGATGAAATTTATGTTTAACTTGTTAGTGAATCAATTCTTACGTATATTGTACCATATAGCTAGTTAAATGCGGCATATTACATGGGAGAAGAAGTGGTTTTACAAATTTTTTGCTCACAAATCAGTTCTGCTCGTTCTTTATGAAACTGGTCCACTGATGGAATTGCATCAACAACACACAAATAGCAACTTGATCCTTTTAAAAGTTTTTCAGCATTAAATATTATAAATATATATTTTAGCCCTAACTTGACTTGAGTCATTTTAATTGTTGGCCAAAATAAGTTTGAATTCATATTGACAGTACTGTTTATTTCATACACATATCGTGCACTGTTAATTAAAATTAACGATAAACGCTGGGCTGGGGTAAGAAATCTTGATTTCTCAATTTCATTTCAACTGATATTGATTCTTCCTAGAAGGAACTAAATAAAGTTTTAGTTTAAAAAAAAATAGACATGTAATTGTTCAGCATGTCCAACATGTTCAGCTTTATTTCAAAAATCACTTTAAAGGAATAGTTAACCCCCCAAAAATGTATTTGCTAACAAAACAGTTGATGGGCCCCATTGACTTTCATAGTATTTATTGTTCATGAATTCAGTTTGGTTACCGACATCTTCATTCAAGTTTTGAACAATGTGCGGGTGAATAAATGATGACAGAATTTTCATTTTTGGGTGAACTATCCCTTTAATGTACATGATACCATAAATATCTGTGGTCTGTGGGATCATTTGTATGTTTATGTGATGTGATTGCTCTTTCGGCAGGCTGGTGGTTCTGTCCTTTGTTCTCTTTGGGCTGCCGTACAGTTCAGAGCAGTCATGCTCGGTCACACTAGTGGATCACGGACGTGGTTACCTCGGCATCCTGGTCAGCTGTCTGATCTGTGAGAGCGCCATCATGTGGCTGAGCATGAGAGGCAGCATTCTGTACACACAACCCAGAGAGGCAGTGCAGTACGTGCTCTACATACGGCTGGGTAAGACTCTTGCACACTTGCACTAAGACTGGATACCACAAAAAAAACTTCCATTAGTTCTTTCAGTACGCTGGATTTCAAATGTCAGCATGAAATGGAAAGTTGTGAGTATCCTTTCTTCCCTATTGTGACGTAAATCCAGCTTCTCAAACAAGAATAAATGTATGGCTGGACTTGATTTTGTTCATGGGGAATTGATTGAGTGGTTGTGGTTTGCTATTGGTCAATCTCATGTGAGTGACAGGTTGTCCCGCCTTCACGCCAGTAAACACATCATCAGAGAAGACCATCATAGGCACCATTCTGAATTCAACATTCATTGCTTCTGAAGCAAATGCTGTTCCACATTTTAAAGGGTTAGTTCACCCAAAAATTAAAAATTCTGTCAGTATTTACTCACCCTCATGTTGTTCCAACCCAGTGAGACCTTCGTTCAGCTTCGGAAGACAAATTAAGAAATTTAAGATATTAAGATCGCTCCTGCATACTAGTCCATAGGCTTCTTGAGGGAATGACTTGCTGTCCTCAAAGTTATTAAAGACATCGTTAAAATAGTCTAAGTGACTACAGGGGCTCAATCTTAAGTTTATCAAACGACGAGAACACTTTTGTGTGCAAAAAAACAAAAATAACGACTTTATTTCAACTATTCGTTTATTTCTCCCTCTGCGCGAGTCAGGTTACTAGTTTAATAGCGTAAGCTTCTGTTATTGTACGTCACACGCATCACACACATGACCAGCGTCGGCCAATAGTGAGCCTACGTGTGACGTAGCTTTACGCAATCACACTACGTTAACTGACTACAGGCTCATGGAGAAGGAAGTGAATAGTTGAAATAAAGTCGTTATTTTTGTTTTGTTTTTGCGCACAAGAAGTATTCTCGTCGTTTGATAAAGTTAAAATTGAGCCACTGTAGTCACTTGGACTATTTTAACGTTGTCTTTAATGACTTTTAGATGCCAGCAAGTGTCATTCCCTCAAGAAGCCTATGGACTAGTATGCAGGAGCGATCTTAATATCTTAAATATCTTAATTTGTGTTCCGAAGATGAACGAAGGTCTTACGGGGTTGGAACAACATGAGTGTGAGTAAATACTGACGAATTTTCATTTTTGGGTGAACTAACCCTTTAAGGCAGCATATATCCTTTGTGGAGAAAGCAATCCCAGAATGCAATACAAAGAGCTCAGGGATAAAATCCTGTTTTATACAGTAACTGTGGACTTTTACCCCTTTTCTGACACACAAATGGTTTATCTGTAAAGGATTAGAGGTTTGAAAAGAAAATTGAAACTCATACTCAATGTGATTAGTCCTTAAATCAACACTTGTTATTCATTGCTCCTTCTCTCTGTAGCCATCCTTCTGGTGGAGCTGGTGTATGCGGTGGTGGGCATCGTCTGGTTGGTGCAGTACTACCAGCCCTGCTCCGACATCACCGCCAAGAACCTCGCCCTGGGTAAGACATGAATACAAATAATGTAAGGGTGTAGATACATTTTGACATTATGAGTAATTTGATATTATTGTAATATTATATAATATAGTTCGATTTTCTGTAAATGAAATGAAACCTTTGTTTATATTTGAATGCGTGGTAATGCCTATTATTGGATAATCCAGTAGATGTAAAGTTACACCCTGTAACTCTAGTGGTTAAAAACAAAACTGCATGCATTCTGCAGATGAACATTGTTTTGTTTGTGCTTCTGCTCATAACTTAAAATTAGGGCTGTGCAAAAGTTAATTGTGATTAATCGCATCCAAAATAAAAGTCTGTGTTTACATAATATATTTGTGTGTGCTGTATATAATTATTTTGTATATATAAATTACACACACATGCATGTATATATTTAAGAAAATGTGTTATTCATATATGAAATATTTATATCTATATAATATGGATTATGTATTTATAAATATATACAGAATTTAAGCGCGAATAATTCTTAAATATATACATGCATGCATAGGTATTTATATATACAAAATAATTATATACAGCACACACAAATATATTATGTAAACACAGACTTTTATTTTGGATGCGATTAATCGCAATTAATTTTTGCACAGCCCTACTTAAAATATAACTTAAAGCTACACTGTGTGATTTTTACCCCCATCCAGCGGTGAAAAGGTATATGACCATCCAGTGAATATTAGTTTCTGTTCCTCTCAATTCCGATTTCGTTATAACTCCTACGGTGGCCAATGTAGTCCAAGATTAACATGGCTTCCTGTTCGACCTCGTCCATGAGTGTTAACTCAAACGTAAACGTGAAAGGCGAAGCTTGAATTAACGGGTATGTCCCTCTTTGGCTAATGTACTTTCAAGATGGAGGGGCAACATGGCGACCGACATTAGAACCCCTTACCCATATGTGTTTTCAATGGCATATTATACACTTACGAGAATGCTTTATTACTTGAACAAAGTAAATGTACATTAATGAGCACATATATTTTTGAAAGAACTAAGTGTTTTTAGCTAAGAATAAACTAAAAGAGTTACACAGTGTAGCTTTAAAATTATCCTACTGCTCATAAAACATTCACTACTTCCTGCTATTAGATGGAAAGGACCTCAAGCTGAAGAAGCTGAAGATGTTACTGTAGCTTTACCTGTTAATAGACATGGCACTTCCTTGAAAATAAATTGCAGGACAGCGGTATAATGACCTTTCGCAATAAATAATGCTTTACTATGAACTCTGTTAGAGAGCTACATATGGCAATTTATCTGTATATCTCTTTTGCTTTTAAAACATTTCAGATCTTCAGTTCTTTTCTCCCCGAGCTGTCTCGTTCTCGTTTTGCCAGCAGACTCTCCTTTGTTCGGCGTTTATTTAAATCGAGTGATTCGAGGTTCGAGATTTAGTGTGATCCATGTCAAACTTTCTCGCTCGTTGTGACAACTTACCCATTCCACTCACACACCATACACACGTCAAAGTAGCTGGAGCATATTTTGTCTTTTTACGGATATGAAGAGATGCGCACAGGCGAGTGACATTCGTATCCAATTTCCTGTGAAAGCCATTATTCCCATCCTAAAAAAATATAGAGACTTGTAGTGAATCAGGGTAAGACAAAAACACGTTTTGGAAGAAGGATTGATTTTAAGGATTGATTAGCTAATTTTGAACAAGAAGGGTTTCATAGTCAACCTTTAAATACTTGAAAAATAAACGTTTTCCTCTCTTTTTACTTGGATGGTTGCAAAAGATAAGATTATTCATTGCAAATGTATTTGTCAGCAGCAAGATCTAAAACAGAGAGATTGGCATGTGATGAGGCAGTCCAGGCATGTTCAAATCTCATGAAACCTCCCCTTGTTAATCTCAGCAGATTCTTGTAAATTTGATAGCCGTTTATAGCCGTTTATGTCCTGGAATCTCAACGCGCGCTTTCTAACAATACGCCTAGTGTAGCTTTTCACATGTCTGTGCTGACCATGAATCAGTGTTGCTCATTGTCCACCCCCATCCCATAATAGCACACTTCACTTCCATGCCAATCATCTGTCTATACAAGACACGGAAGAACACAGGGACAATTAGTTTGCTTTACAGTGGAGAGCTTCCTTCTGTACTCAATCTAAAAAACATCAAATGAAGATGTCTACAGCACATGTAAAATATTAAATAAAACGTTTTATTTATTTTTGACAGGAATCGTGGTTTGTAACTGGTTGGTCATCTTCAGCGTGTGTTTCACCATGATGTGTACCTTTGACCCCACCGGACGGACCTTTGTGAAGCTGAAAGCAACTCGCCGGCGTCAGCGTAACCTCACGACATACACCCTCAGGTACAATGCTTTATTGTTTCCTCGCTGCACTCTTAGGTTCTTTATTGGCATCAGTGGTTCCATGAAGAACCTTTAAAGGGGTCATGAACTGGCTTTTAAAAAAAATTATATTGTTGTCTGAGGTCAACTTTTGACGTTCGTTTGGTTTTTACATTCAAAAACATCAAAATGAATAAGTAATAGGCTATTTTCTACCCTAGTTTTGAGTCCAGCTCAAAAACGCTCGGTTTTTATGGGCGTCTCGCACTGAAGACTTGGAAGTAAACGCCCACTGCTGTGGGTGTATAACAGTTTTGCATATTATAATTTGAGTTTCACTCTCGACCCGGTTTGTCATCACAAGGTAGGCCTATGTTATTTAGCTATGCGTGTAATGCGCGAATCGGTGGGCGGGGCTAAACCAGCCGTGTTAAAGTAGGCAAATTTGATTTCTCAGTTCATCACCCCTTTAACATGCATGGAATCTTTCTATTGCACAAAAGATTCTTTATAGTGAAAAAAAGGATTCCGATTGTTCAAATGTTTTTCAAACGATGAAAAAAATGGTTCTTTTAATCATCTTTATCAGATGACCATTTTCCACAAGTTGGTATGATTCTTTAGGAACTCCATGTAAAGTTTGTAACATACTTTGGTTAAAATTCCTCAATGGTTGTGTAAAACAACACCCCTTAACCTCTTCAAAAACAGGTCTGTTCACAGCGGTCCGTTTCGGTGCATGTCTCTTTAAATGATAATGCAACTGCTCACCCCACCCCTCTCTTCTGTGACGACACAAGAACCATAAAGCATAAACCCTTGGCAACCTGTGTCACAAGCCAAACCCATGTGTCACAAGTTCAAATTCCACAAAGTTATTAGCTTGACTAACAAAACAATAAAATTAAATAACTAACAATAAAAAATAATAATCAGAACAATGTAATGCATAAAACCAAATACATAATTGAAAAGGATATTGAATAGAATTGGAGGATTAAAATAAAGTTTTAGTGGGGGGGGGGGGGGGGGTCTCAGCTTAAGTGTTATTATTGCTAATTAAAACTTAAAGGAACACTCCGACTTTTTGGGACTTTAGCCTATTCACCTTACCCCCCAGAGTTAGATAAGTCCATACATACCTTTTTCATCTCCGTGCGTGCTATAAGTCTGTTTGACGCACCCACCGCTAGCCTAGCTTAGCACAAAGACTGGATGTGAATGGTTGCAGCTTTCATACTAATCCAAATGAGTGACAAAATAACGCAAACGTTTTCCTATTTACATGTTGTGGTTTGTATAGTCACAGAGTGTGCAAATATCAAGGCCATATTAGACACAGACATCTTTTAACCGTGTAAATAATTCTGAAGGCGAAGCACTGATACTTGGGCAGAGTGATAACCATCACCTGAGACGCACCGTGACTAGGAGCAGAGAGTTCGCTCAGTGTTTGGGTAACGGAGTCAGCAATTACTAACGTTAGATAGAAAAGCATAGTTTATCATGGGTGTTTGCTTTATTGTATGAGCTGTGACAATAAACAGGGGAGACCATGTTTCATTGATTTCCAACCAAAAACGCACCCAGATTTATAAATATCACATGAATAAATAATTATTATTACAGGAATCAATATATTTTAAATGCAATTTATTAGCTGAACCAAATGTATTCAACCATATATAATATACAGTATAATTGCATTACTATAGGATAGAATAAGGGGAAAGTAATAGCACAAATTGTTTTTGCACAATGAACTCACAGCCTATCGTACACTTTTGCACGCTCAAGTTCGTTATTTCCATGGTTATTTCAAATTTAGGCTACTATAGGCGCGCCGCGCGCAGGGTGCAAGTTCAGCGCGGTGAACGCGCTCGTTTTTTTTCCAAGCGCGTCCGCACCGCATCAAGATAAAAACATATTCATACCCTAATCATATAATAGTGTCACTAACGTTACATTAGCTCTGGCTAATGGCACTGTTACAGTAGGTCATCTAAAAACATAACGGTACACTTACCTCAGCCGCAGGTGATCCACTTGTCCTGTCTGTGCTATAGATGGGATATGGCCGTATCCTTCAGCACATTATGGTCCGTGTGGCAAATTCCATTTTTTTAAAATAGTCGTCCATTGAAATGTACCGAGCAAACATAATGTCCCTTGATAATCTATTTAGGTGTGTTTGGATAAATATCCAGAGTAAGTTAGCCATTTCTTCATCCAGTCAGCGTTTTTAGTTGAAATTCTGTGAAACATGGTATTACCTCCCCTGTCGCAGCGATTTACAATAGAGCGAAAACCCATGACTCTAAACTACGCTTTTACTATTTATAAATTGCTGACTCTGTTACCCAAACTCTGAGCGAACTCTCCGCTCCTCACCACGGCGTGTCTCAGGTGATGCGCCGCGGTTATTACTCCGTCAAAGTAGCAGTGCTTCGCCTTCAGAGAATAGTTCCCAGGTTTTATACGGTTAAAAGATGTCTGTGTCTCATTTGACTTTGTTATTTGTACATTCTGTGACTATACAAATCACAACATGTAAATAGGAAAACGTTTGCGTTATTTTGTCACTCATTTGGATTAGTATGAAAGCTGCAACCATTCACATCCAGTCTTTGTGCTAAGCTAGGCTAGCGGTGGGTGCGTCAAACAGACTTATAGCACGCACGGAGATGAAAAAGGTATGTATGGACTTATCTAACTCTAGGGGGTAAGGTGAATAGGCTAAAGTCCCCAAAAGTCGGAGTGTTCCTTTAAAAAAAAACAATTTTGTTTTTCAACTAAATTAAATTAAATAGGCTGAAGTTGTGTGCCGAAATAAAACTAAAACTGAGATAAAAATAAATAAAGCTAAATGGAAATATGAAATTATATTAAATATGACACTAATATTAAAATGAACAGTGAAAATATAAAAATAAAAGCTAATTCAAAATATGAATAACTATGTATAAAAGCATATAAATGTGTGTAGTTCTATAATAATACATAAATAATACTAAATTAACTGAATTGTATGCTTATTTTATGCTTTAAATAGTTGTGTAAATGAAGTGTTTGTTTAATTTCAACAACATTGTGCACATCCCATTTGTAAACATTAACTTGTATTGTGTATATCTATATTGCCATTATGTCGGCTGCAAACTAGTTTGGTTCCTATCAGGGTATGCAACACAAAATGTGCACAGATTTGTGGATATGTGTTTGCGTCATTGTCATTCCAGTCTCTATTAACCTATAATTCCCAAATCTTCTCATGATGTTTGCTCAGTTGGGTTGCATCTGTCTCTTTCAGACACAGGCTAGAAGAGGGTCAAGCCAGCAGCTGGAGCAGGAGGCTCAAATTCTTCATGTGCTGCACTAGAGCGAAAGATACACAATCTGTAAGACTCGAGCACTCAAATACACTCATCATGCCAGTTACTGTGAGAGCGTCTCATACATACACACACCATTCTCAGCAGAACATTTTCTCTCTCAGGATGCTTACTCTGAGGTGGCCAGCTTGTTTGCCGAGTTTTTCCGGGATCTGGACATCGTGCCGAGTGACATCATCGCTGGCTTGGTGCTCCTGCGACAGAGACAACGAGCTAAGAGATCAGCCATCTTGGATCAGGTTTGCAGAATCGTGACATTACCTTATCAGTTTCAGGACTTTCGACTGGACGAATATTCCTCACTTTCCAAATACAATAAAATCTAAAATATTTTTCTGTTCGTTTGTAGGCAAACAATGATGTTTTGGCCTTTCTGTCCGGGATGCCTGTAACTCGCAACACTAAATACTTGGACCTCAAGAACTCGGTATTTCAAGAATATGGTAAAGGTGTGTGTTTGTGTTGATGTATGTTTTTTATTAATGATGCTCTCCTTCTGTTTATAGTCTGAGATGGCCATGTATAAGGAAGTGTGTTACTACATGCTGTTTGCCATGGCGGCGTATGGCTGGCCCGTATATCTTTTAAGAAACCCAGGGTGTGGACTCTGCAGACTCCTCAGCACATGCTCGTAAGTAACAATGGATGTGAACGTTCCACATAGACGGCAGGAAGTGAGATGAGCGAATAAGAGTCATATATTTTCCTTCCTACCATCATGTTTTGGTAGAATTGCCTTTTCACTATATGTAATGCTGATCAATCTGAAGTTTAAGCCTATTCCTAACTACCAAGTGTGAGTGACTTCCAGAATTTAACTGAGAATATCAAATCAACAACGGCATAATCCGAGGAGAAAATTTCAGGTATACTCCCGGTCAAAAGTTAGGAATAATTACGAATTTAAAAAAAAAAAAAAATTGAGAGAAGTCTCTTATGCTCACCAATTCTTATGGCTGCCTTTATTGATCAAAAATACAGTAAAATATTAATATTGTAAAATATTTTTAAAATTTGAAAGAATTTTTTTCTATTTAAATATATATTCTATTTAAAATGTCATTTATTCCATTGATGGCAAAGCAAAATATTTAAAAGTGAAAAAGAAAGTAATTAATACTTTTGTTCAGCTGATGCATTCAGTTGACAGTAAAGACATTTATAATGTTACAGGAGATTAATATTTCAAATAAATGATTTCTGATTAATCATGACTGGAGTAATGCTGCTGAAAATTCAGCTTTGCATCACAGGAATAAATTAGGCCTATATATTATACAGTAAATATATTGTCATAGAAGAATAACAAATATATATATATATATATATTTTTGATTAAATATACATCTTTATTTTTTATATTTCTTGTATTTGTATTGATAACTGATTTGTTATGTAGCCTACATAAATGTATAATTTATTATCAATAAGAACACATACAAATGTATGTTTGTAAATCTATGTAATTTATTATCAATTATGTATGTATATGTGTGTTTTTGTATATATAATTAATTATCTACCTTTTTTGCATTTTCTCATGGTTAACAAATGAAATTGAATGCCTTTTAATTTTTTCTCTTTTTGTGTCTCTTCCTTTCTTCTCTCTCGTCAGCTGTAATACTTCAGTTTCAAGTTCTCGTCTCTCTCAGTCTGTCACCGTTGAGGAGGATAACTGCTGTGGCTGTAACGTTCTTGCCATTCGAAGGCAATTCCTGGACCGAGACCTTAAAGAAGTCCAAATTGTCTACACATCCTGCCATGACGCAGTACGGCATCTTACACTAATTCTTTAACTCCCCTGACCCCTGAAATCCTGTCATCTTGTGTAATGAATGTCTGTTCACATCAGTGAGTCATTGCCTGACTAAAATATTTTAGTTGCGATGCTGTGTATGACAAATTATTGTCCATATTTTTGATGTGATTTGTAGGTTTATGAGACACCCTTCTTTGTAGCAGTGGATCATGCAAAGAAAAAAGTTGTGATCAGCATCAGAGGGACATTGTCCCCTAAGGTTAGTCAACCACGCGTGGACTGTAACAGCTCTTTCTCATTTTACAGTGAAGCCGGACCTCATGTGCTTGTGTGTGTGTTCAGAGAATTAAAAACAGGGTTATTATCGTTAACTAAAACTATTAGAAACATGTCTGTTAATTGAAATAAAGCTTAAATAAAATATAAATATTTGTTGAAAAACTAATATTGCCTTGGCAAAAAAGTTATTAAAGGGATAGTTCACTTTTAATATGTTTTAGCTTACCTCAAGGGCATCCAAGATGTTTAAAATACCTTAATGAGGCACTTTAATAAAACTATAATATAACTAAAATAAAAACTGAATATACATTCAGATATAGGCTGTTTCTAAGCAGAGTGTTTTAACTATGATATAAGAAAGTACTTTACCCACGCAAGAGTATTTTAAGGGCAACAATAATAATTTAATGGTCTGGAAGCCCATTAATAGATCTATCTATATCGATTTCATGCAAAGATTTGCTAGTTTCATGTTTCTTGTATCACTCTGTGGTCTGTTTTTTTTTTCACATAATAGAATAACTTGATATTTCAGGTACATTTATTTATTTATTAGCCATAAAATAAGTGGGCTATTCTATAGAGTGAACATTCAACAGTCAGAATTGCAAAATGCTTTTTTGCTATAGTGGCTGGCTTGCTGTACGTTAGTCTCTGGTTCACCATTTAATTTGTTTTTCTTTCTCAGGATGCTTTAACAGATCTCACAGGCGATTCTGAGCGTTTGCCTCTAGAAGAGCAACACGGCACGTGGCTCGGACACAAGGTTCTACGCAAACACTCACAGGATACATAATATTGACGGATATCAATCCAAACTCATTCTTTCTTTTCGTGAATCCATTATTTAGGGAATGGTTTATTCTGCTGAATACATAAAAAAGAAACTAGAGCAAGAAATGATTCTCTCTCAAGCCTTTGGAAGGGATTTGGTAAGTATAAACGTTCGTCACATTTTAAACACGCATATGGTTAATCTTATTAATTAATTTTTATTTTTAATTTTTTTTGCGCACAAAAAGTATTCTCTGGGTGTAGAAAGAACATATATATTTCACAGGCTTGTTTAAAATAAAAGTCTATATTGTGCCTGGTGCTTAATTCAATGTAATATCTTGCGGCTAACAGACTAACACCATTATTTATCACACTCAGTATATAGATTTTAACAGTCTCACACAATGATGTGTTTATTGCCTTTCCCTAAACACATTATTATTGTATGAGCACAATCTAATTGCAATCCACCTCTAATTTGTATGTATTGCTATATCAGTACATAAACCATCTTCAATACATGTATATTGAATAAAAATGTCTTGAATATGTTGAACTTGGAATTCTCCTGTTTTGTAATTGAATGTGTGCTTGTTTAACTAAGCACATTGAGGGGGTTTGTTAATTGTGGGGGTCTTAAAATGGATTTTAAAACAGATGGCCTGAGCATGGTAACGTGACGAGTGACGACTGTTAAAGTTAATTCTCTCCAGTATCTTCAGACAACATTTGCTTGTTGCATGCAAACATTTTCATTGTGCATGATATCTTGTGACACAAAAAGATTGCTGTGTCCATGTGTCTCAGGGTAAAGGGACGATGCACTATGGGCTGGTGATTGTGGGTCACTCTCTGGGTGCGGGAACGGCCGCCATCTTGTCCTTTCTCCTCCGGCCGGAGTATCCTTCATTGCAGTGCTATTCTTACTCTCCTCCTGGCGGCCTACTCAGGTCAGTGTGACCTTGCCGTTTTCCCATTGTTACTGTTTTGCGCTGCACTAATAGATTAAGCTGAAAACTGTTCTCCTCTGAGAGAAAGAGTGTGTTCAGCAGGCACGATGACAGGAGAAGGATTAGTTCACACAAAAATGTACATTTTGTCATTATTTCCCAGACTCTTTCCACTTGTATGAATTATAAGTGAGTTTTAAAAAAAAACACTATAAAAGTATTCTTTGGATGCCATAGTTGGACAAAGCATTTTTCATATTCTTGTGTTCTCTTAAATCATTGTAGTGTTGTGATCAGTCACATGATGTGTGAAAAAAAAATCTGTGATGTCTCAACTAGTGTGTGACTGAGATTTAGAGCGCCAATGTCAGTGAATTGCATTATAAATTAATTATTAATAATAATCTTAAAAATATTTTTTATGTACATTTCCGTTTGGGGTATGTATAAATTTTTTTTGGACAGAAACTAATGCTTTTATTCTGCATGAATGCATTAAATGGATCAAAATATTTTTTTTTAGCTTTTAGTATGAATATGTTAGCCTTAAGGTTATTGAATAAGCTGGTGTGTTCCAAAAAAAATAGGAGATATAAGCATTCAAAACTCACTGGATCACAGATTTTTATGACATCACTGCGGACTTAAGCTTTTCATCACATCTTCTGTCCAATCAAATGCTCTCCAGAATCTATAGTGTCCCGCCCCCTATTCTATAAATACCACCTGGCCAAAGTGACTATTGACACATCACAGAGCAGTATGGGTTGGAGATGTCTGTTCGGTTGCTCAACCCTCAAGTTTTATTCCCTTTTCCAACTGTATGTTGGTTAAAAATGAAATGGCTAGAATTTATTCACACCTCTACTATTGAATCCAATGTATCATCAGAGCACCTATTCACTTTCAAGTACCACTTGCAGTCTGTGAGGTGAACTAAATGCTATTGGCTATTTGAAAAGGGGGAGGAGCCATTCAATATGTCCGCCTTAGCTTCCTGTTTCAATGGAAATTACGTCAACGCATCATACAAAGCTGCGCGTTCCAAGGCACTTCAGTTGACCTTTAAAGACATTTATACTGTTAAAAAAGATTTCTGTTTCAAATAAATGTTTTTAAATTTTCTAATTATCAAAGAATCCTGAAACAAACTTGGCACAACTGTTTTTAAACACGGATAATAATAAGAAATGTTTCTTGTGCAGCAAATCAGAAAATTAGAATGATTTCTGAAGGTCATGTGACACTGAAGACTGGAGTTATGATTCAGCTTTGCATCACAGGAATAAAGGACATTTTTTTTAAATATACTCAAGTAGAAAACAGTTACTTTAAATTATATTAATACTTCACAATATTACTCTTTAACTTTCTTGTTGATCAAATAATTGCTGCCTTGGTGAGCAAAGTGACTTCCTTCAAAAACTTTTATAAAATCTTATCAAATGTTTCAAAGGTAGTGTGACTTTCAGCTTTATACTAAAAAAAAAAAAAAACTCTCAAGAGATCTTCAAACTACAGTTCTCACATACATGGTGCACAAATTCACCAAATGCACTAATCTTTTGGAAGGAAATGATTTGAATTGAGATTCGCCCCAAACCTTTTTTCTGAAACAAAGTTATTGGTTTAATTTGATAGGTAATGTGTCTCACAACAACTACTCTTTCATGTTTATGCTGTTCATGATGTCAGTTACAGATTAGAGAAATTCGGTCCCCCCATTCTTGAAATATACTTTACACCATTTTTTTTTTTGCATGAAAAGATTGGAACGCTAAGATGAACAACATATTCCTTATAAATTTAAATAGAAAGTCAGCATTAAATCGATTGTTAGAAATCTGATTGAAATGTGATATTTGTCACATTATGGCAGTAAAACAAGACTTGAACAGTTTTCATGTTGACATTTATAGAACTTCTGTTTCTGTTTAATTCACAGTGAGGATGCAATAGAGTACTCGAAAGAGTTCGTCACCTCAGTCGTGTTGGGAAAAGATCTGGTCCCCAGGTAAATGAGTGTTGTATATACAGTATTTGTAAGTCTAAGCAGACGAACGTTTACCTTATGCTTTTATGTTCATTCAGGATTGGCCTCTCTCAGCTTGAGGGCTTCCGTCGCCACCTACTTGAAGTCTTACAGAAGAGTGATAAACCAAAGGTAAGCTTTGCTGATTTCCTGAGTTATAACGTACTGTAGTTTCGATGTTCCACCATCAGCATCGCTGAAATTAACCGTTTACTGACTACTTTGATTCCACTCCAGTCGATGTGATAAAATTCCAATGAAACAAAACTGAACAATACTACAAAGAAAAAAAAGACTCGCTTCTGACAAGTTATGTAAACACAAACTTTTAATTTGGATGCGATTAATCACGATTTACATAATATATATGGGTGCATTGTGTATAATTATTTTGTATATATATATATATATATATATATATACACACACATGTATGTATATTTAAGAAAAAAATATTATTTATATATAAAATATTTATATTTATATATAATATAAATTATATATAAATCTATATACAGTATATACATGAAAATATTTCTTAAATATATTTAAGCGTGTGTGTGTGTGTGTATTTATATATATAAATAATTATACACAGTGCACCCACATAAATTGATGTAAACACAAAGTTTTATTTTGGATGCGATTAAT
>NW_024121876.1:24919438-24993765 GCF_016745375.1 Pimephales promelas | reverse complement strand
TACAGTATATACATGACAATATTTCTTAAATATATTTAAGCGTGTGTGTGTGTGTATTTATATATATAAATAATTATACACAGTGCACCCACATATATTATGTAAACACAAAGTTTTATTTTGGATGCGATTAATCACGATTAATTGTTTGACAGCCCTAATATATATATATGTATATGTATATTAGTAAATGTTGAAATTAGCATAAATTTGTCCAGAAAAGTAGTTTCAAGTTAACTTGTTGACAGGTCAATGTTTAGCTGGTGTCTGCAATGTTTAGCAGACTGTCTGCTTAATATCTGCTAACACTTTATTTTGATGCTACCCTAACAGATATTCTACTTGACGGTAAGTAACGTAGCAAGTGTGTCAACTTATTTTACAAACCCAAACCCTAACAGTCTACTAATACTCTCATGAGAGTTGCAAATTAATGAGAGTTAGTTGACATGTAGTTGCAAAGTTAGAGTACTTGTAGTTAGTTATCAAAATAAAGTGTAACCCTGCGTTTACGTGCAGCTGAGATGATGCATTTAAGAATTAAAAGTGTGCACACCTTCATTGTCAGATCAATGCTGTTTGCGTCATGAATCGTGTCTCATGTCTCTCTTATTTTTTGACAGCCTCTGATTAATTTTGGCATTGTGATGTACCTCAGATCATCTGCAGCTCCAGCACAGTTGGCTTGTAAATAAGCATAATCACTCTGCCTACTTTGGTGGTTGGCTGCTCTCAGCAGATCAGGAACTGCTGATTTGAAATGCTGTCTGCGTAGGCAGCTCACTAGGTTTTGGAACAGAGCCTGTATGTTTCTCTCTTTCTGTTTCCATCAGTGGCGGATCATTGCTGGGGGAACAAAGTGCATTCCTAAATCAGAGCTGCCGATGGATGACGAAGCCCCTGTTTCTCAGGGCGTGACCCCCTCTAACTCTCGCCTGTGGCTGCACCCCAGTGATCTGAGCATCGCCCTGTCAGCCTCCACGCCACTGTACCCACCGGGACGGGTCATTCATGTGGTGCACAACCACCCGCCTGAGATGTGGTGAGTGGGTGGGAAGTAAATTAAATGGATTAATGGATTAAGGCAATCTGACAGCATCAGATTTAAACATAAATATAATCACAAATGTAATTTATTCATGTGATGCAAAGCTGAATTTTCAGCATCATTACTCCAGTCTTCAGTGTCACATGATCCTTCAGAAATCATACTAAAATGCTGATTTGATAATAGATTAATAGAAATCTATTCAAAGGAATAGTATTTTTATTTAAAATAGAAATATTTTGTAACATTACTACTGTCTTTAATTTCACTATTGATCAATTTCATCTGTCCTTGCTGAATAAAATTATTTATTTAAAAAACAAATTCGAATCTTTTGAATATTGGACACAATCAAATTATCTATATTTCCTCAATTTGTAAAACCTATTTTTCTCTGGCAAATCTTTCAGCCACCTTGCAGTGTTTACAAAGATGTTTTATAAAAAATTAAATCTAATGTAGAGTAGTTTATTCCTTTATCGGTCATATGTTCTTTGACATTTTTCAATTCTATTTTGTGCCTCTATGAAGTTTGGGTAATGAATACTATGTCAATTTCAGTAATGATCTCTGAATGCGTCACATCCTGCATCGGTCTGAGTCCAAGTTTTGCAAGTGTCTGTACAGTTATTTTTTAATATGAGATTTGTCTTACCATCTTTCTCTCTCCTTGTCTGTAGTTGTGGTCAGGAAGAGCCCACTTACTCCGCTCTGTGGGGGGATAACAAGGCCTTTGATGAGGTCATCATTTCTCCAGCCATGCTGAATGAACACTTGCCCCATGTGGTGATGGATGGCCTCAACAAGGTGTGTGTGTTTGTGTGTATGTGCATTTGTGCGCACGCTTTTTTGTCTAAAATGCAAAGTCGGTGATTGGGAAGCGGATGAAATGCAATTCTGGGCAAATCTGAGTAAAGGTCGGTTCACAACAAGGATGATAACTTTGACAATAACGATAAACATGGAGACTAAAGAATAGCAGAATCTACACCACAACTGTAACGATAATTACAGACGATGTAACTGCAGCGCACGCTTCGAATAAACAGAATGAATTGTGGACACTAATATAGTCCTTGGTGTGAACGGGCCTTATCACCAGATCCAGAATCTTTACATATATTAATGCAATAATAATATTAAGATCAACCTTAAATGTCCCACTAGGGCTGGACAATATTTTAAATATTTGCAATATGCAATGATTATGCTGGTGATTTATAAAAATACACAATCATAAATATTGTGTACTTTTTAATTGGCCATTACGTTTCCATAAAGCCTATTAGACTAGTTCCATAATCCTTCCTTGTCTTACGCCTGTGATCATAAGGATACTTTAATAATGCTTACGATTAAACATCAGTAACAAAAATTAAGTTTGATTGATTTCCTTGAATTTGACTGTCCATTTGTCATTTGATTCAAAACTTAAATTTGATTAACATCACTCAAAACTCTCTGAAAGGTTTATTATTTATAAAATATCAATAAAATCAAAAGCATTTTCAAATGTCATTCAATTATGTGATGGCAAAGCTGAATTCAGCATCATTACTCCAGTCTTCTGTGTCAGAAATCATTCTGTGACTTTGATCAATTTAATGCATCCTTGCTAAATAAATGTATTACTTTCTTTCGAAAAAAGAAATCTTACTGACCCTAAACTTTTGAACTGTAGTGTATATTGCCCAGCCCTGTAACATAATGCATAGTATAAGGACCAAAGGATCTGGTGTGCCCAGAGCTGCCATAGTTATTGTTATGGCTTTTGGGTTTATGACTGCTGGCTTAAGAATCAACTGCTTATAATGCTTTTGTAATGCTTCAGTGGTCTCCAGGTATATGTGTTGCAGGTCTGGTGCAACACCTTTGCCATAATGTGTCTTTTGTCTGTTTTTTTTCCTGTACTTAAATGTCTGTATTTGTATTTGTCCCCTGAAACTGCTGTCATCGGAATTACATGTGCATAAAAGCATTTCTGGCATGGCTATTTCTTTTTCTTTGTGGTGCTTGCTCAGGCGGTTAGATCCCTAACCCATATTAAACTTTGGGTGTGTAATTGCTACAATGGAATGAAACCTCAAATCACCACATCAAGTCTACACTCTTAAAAATAAAGATTCTTTATTGCCATCAATGGTTCCATGAAAAAGAGCCTTAATGATCCATGGAACCTATCCAAAAGGTTTTTTGTATTGGAAAATGGTTCTTCTTATTAAGTTCTACACGACAACGATGTGTCCGCGTACAAATGACACCATTGTCAAAACGATCCCCATTCGGGTCCTAAAAACGCTATATTGTGCTGACAGGCATGGTGATGAAACACTATATATTGAACATGTAATATGCATGTGGATGACATCATCCTTTTCAGAGATTCGCATTTTTGTTGTTTACATGGAGACCATTTTCAAAAACTTGTACTTTGCAACCCGTTTTCAAAAGTTTTTCAGGCACCCAAAATGGCGTTGTCGTGTAAATGAACGGCCAAAACGCATAAAAAGTTTAGCGATTTTAGTTAAAAAACGGTTTTGTGTAAACAGCCCCTAAAAAGAAAGTGGTTCTTTTAAGAACTGTTACATGAAAGGTTCTTTGGGGAACACAAAATGGTTCTTTGATGGCATCGCTGCAAAAAACAAACAAATCTTTTTGAACCTTTAAGGGTGTAGTAGCTCTTTAGCTGGGCTTTCACACTGTCTTGTTTTGTCTCGTTTCTTCTGAATTGACGTTTATTTGTTCATACTGAATGTATGTTGTATGGTAATGTGTTGGTTTGTCTTCACAGGTGCTGGAAACCCCATATTTAGTTTCAGAACTGATTGCTGCACAGGTTGGAAGCCAGAGAACTAGAATCCAATCACATGTGTCTTTCACTAACTCACTCCCAGATCCATCTCTTATGCCTCTTCGTTCAGATGAATGTTTTATTGTTACAGAGACATGCTCTCTTTCTCGAACTCCCAGTTCAGACACTCACAGGAACGGTTTATCACTCGATAATACTGTCAGTCTTTTAACGGCAACTTCCAGCAATCGTCCAGAGACGTCAAACACTCTCACTCCAATCCCATCACCTACAATGTCTGTTACTGTAGATACATCTTCCATTAGGTCAGGAGACATTTCCTTTGACCTTCAACAATCATTAACATCTCAGTCTGAATCTCCAACGGTTGCATGTGATCCCAAAAACATTGCCCCGTTGAACATTACATTGACCTCTATGAAGTTGGACTTGCCAACGTTAGAAATAACCTCACCTGTCCAAGACTCAACCATCCCCTCTAATGGCTCTTTATCCTCCAAAATGTCAAATACCTCCTCTGATGTGTCTGTTGATGAGTCCCACTCTCCATTCCATAAGATAACTTCCACAAGTAGCACTCTATTCCCAAACACATCAGATTGTTCTTCGTCCCCAGAGTTCCTGTTAAAAACCAGTGTCTTATCAGAGGTCCCCTCAACCGGTCTAATGGAGGAAGGCACATCAGCTGAACTCTCGACAGAGAACCGTTTTACAAAACCCTCAATCTTTGATAACACACCTTTAACTTCTCCCCAGGATAGACTGAGTTCCTCAACCACTTCTAGTGCCACATGTTATGTCTCAAGCCTCTGATGTACACTACCGTTTAAAAGTTTGGGGTCATTAAGATTTATTTTGAAAGAAAATAAGAAAATAATACTTTTATTCAGCATGGACGCATTACATTGATCAAAAGGGATAGTAAAGACGTTTATAAAAAAATATATATATTTCAAATGAATGCTGCCAAAAAAATGCATCACATTGAGTTTTCACAAAAATATCAAGCAGCACAACTGTTTTCAACATTGATAATAAGAATCATATTACTGAATGATCATGTGATGTTGAAAATAAAAATGAGAATAAATTACATTTTAAAATATAGCTGCGAGCAGCGATTGCGGGCCCAAGCCGGTGGCACCGCAACCCCGGTGAAAATATATGAAATGTAATAATAATTCATGTTTTACTGCATTTAAATAAATGCTTCTATGGTGAGCATAAGAGACTTCCTTTAAAAAAAAAACATTTGAAAAAATCTTACACACCCCAAATTTTTAATAGTAGTATAATTTACACAATGTACAACCAAATGCATGTGCCTTCTTCCTTTGCAGCTAATAATCTACGTTCCTCACTACCAGAAATATCCCTGAGCTCCAGCTTTGGGCATCTGTGGTGTCATTATCTTTCTTTCTGCAGGTTCCTGGTCTCTGTCACTTTTTCTTAACTTCCTGTTTTTGTGTCTGGTTTAAGCTTTTGCAGTTTGCAGCAGGATTTCCATTGCAGCTTCTGTTCCTCTGCATGTGCCTTGAGTTTGTCACATGGGTGGTTTGGAAAAGAACCGTTCTGTGTCTTTTATGCTTTGTATTTTACTCTTGGAGTTGGATTTAGCTTCGGTTCTTGTGGTGGGCATCAGTGTTTATTTACGCTGCGTGTTGGTGGTGGTAGTTCTGCCTCAGAGGGTACATTTTAAAATGTATTACCTGGATTAAAATGTGCTAACCATTGGACTAGAAACCCTGTTTACTCACCAATCAGTGCCAAAATGACCTAACATGCAGTTCATTGTTCATTCCAGATGCTTTATATATAGTATACACTTACATTTAACTCTAATGGCCTGTACTTGGTTTTACAAGGCTCGAATTGACTATTGAGTTTATATAATTGCTCTTATTTCAAGTAAATGGTTTTGTGTCCTGTATAATTATTACTTTATTGTCGTTTGTGGTATATGCATGTTACTTGTACATCATTGTTTGTTTCACACCATTCCGTCCATTGCATTTCATTGCATCCATTTATTGATATCTTTGTGATTATTGTCTCTAACTTTATCCATACTCATTTGTTTATGTTCATTAATAAAGAAAACAGCATCATCACCTTGTGGTTGTGTAACTGGAGTTTTTACCTTGATTTTTTTTTTCCACTAAACTTTGTCTTTGCTCATTTGAAACTATGAAATGTTTTTTTGTAAAGTGTCTACATTTGGGGTAAAATATCGTATTCACTTTCACAACAAAATTAAATAAAAAGTTAAAAATAAAGCTTACTAGAAGCCCTTACAAGATGATCTACAGCATGTGTACAAATTATTTTCAAAGTGATTTATCTAAAGAATCATCTGCATGTTGATATCGCAACTATTAAATATGTGAAATTTCACTTTGAAATGTATTCAGGTGCATTCATTTTACACCACTAATAATGTATTTTCTTGCACACTTCTTTATAAATAATGTCAAGTAGGCTGTGAGACCTGCTTGTTTTTGTCTTTTCATATATCCATGTACATTTTGTTCTTATTTTTATTTTTTTTTATCACTCTTGCGTTCTCTTTCTCTGTTCCTCTGTGTCATGTAGGTGTTGGAAAACTATAATAAAGGGAAGACGGCTTTACTGTCTGCTGCTAAGATAATGGTTAGTCCTACAGAAGTGGACCTGAATCCAGAAACGATCTTCCTCGATGCCTCTAATTCACCACATCCCACGCCTGCCACACATCACCGCAGAAACAGTAGTGTCCGGTGAGTTTTGCAAGGGCCAATCACTGTTTGAAACAAGCTGACTGACCAATCAGTCCATGCCAATGAGTGATAAATTATGTCGATTTTCTTGAGGTGTTTTTAAGCATTTCTTATCATTTGATTTTAACACTATCGCCTGTCCTTCTCACTCATGCTGACTGCAGAGGTACTGTGTATGGTAGTGTACAGTTCCCCCCTCGTCCTCTCTGGTTTAGTAGAACAGCACAGCCTAGGCGTTAGTCACGTTAGTGTTGCATAACCATAATCCTCTTCCCCTCTTTCTGATTTTTTCCCTGTTCTCTCCTCATTTTTTTTTATTTCTACTATTCTTATTATTTGTTTGTACACTTAACATGTTTTATATTATTTGTCACATTATGTAATGTTTACATATAATATTTACATATCAATTTTATATGTTGATTTTTTTTTTTTTACATTCATATTTTTATGGATTTTTATTTGTCTTACGTCACACTTGTTATTTTCCCCCCATTTATGGCATCTTTTAAATATACTCTTTTTTTTATTCTAATCACTTATGGGTTTTTTTTTCTCCTATTTTTTTTACTTCATCAAACCTTTTTTCTTTTTTAATTCCCATATTTTATTTTCCATCAAACTGCTCTTCCATGCTGGCCGTTTATTTTCTCCACACGCTACTCTACCATTGTGCCCACTTCCTGTCCTGCTGTAGTTCCTGTGCCCGCTCTGAGATCTCACTGGATGGCTTCTCGGAGTATCCGGCTCCTCCTGTTCCTGTGGTGCTCACCGGAGCCCGCGAGCGATTGGCCGTGGAGCTGCGAGAGCGAAAAGCTCCCCTGGCCATCATGGAAAGTCTATCTGACGCTGAATCTGTCTACAGCTTGGACTCCCGCCGATCATCTGCCGCCCTGAGGGGCTCACCCTGCCTGGGGAGCCTACCTTTCCCTTTGGATGCTCCCATCCCAGAAGAGAATCCTTCGCTGTGCTCCCGCACAGAGCTGCTGGCCGCAGACGGCTTGAGCCAGAGCGCAGTGGAGCTTGAGTTGGGGGAAACCGGCCCGTACTGCCCTACTCCTCCGGAACTAGAAGTAACCTCCAACGATGCGCAGCATCTCCCTGTCAACAACCGCAACGGCAGGCACTTCTCTTCACACTTGCTTGAACAAACTACTGTAAATCAAACGACCAGTCAGGGCAAGACCTTCCGCCGGTCTTCAGAAACACCTGTGGCTTGCCAGCCATCAGTTGTTCGTAACAGTCAAGAATCCCGCCCTGTAGCACCCCGGTCTGGTTCAATGCCAGAAAAGCTCAGCGAAACGCCCAAGGATAGAGTGTTTGAAGGGGGAGAAGTCAACGTTGAGCTTGAGAGTGGTCAGTCCCAGACTCTTCCGTCAGTTTCGCCACTGTCCAATGGCACTCCCAGTCAGGCGGTCCTGGAGTTCGCCCAATACCTGGACTCTCTGTTTAGGCTCGATGGCAGCAGCTCTCCACCTCTCGAGCTGTCCGACGCAGAGTCCGAGTCTGGAAGGGGCTCTTACAGTCAGGCGGAAGGACACCAATCGGTTCAGTGTGTGAAAAACGCAGACAGTGACATGCAGCTACTGGCCAGAGCAACTCTAGAGCCCAACTTGGTTCCCAAGCCCCCTCGCACCTTTGCGGACTCGGCCGACCCTTCCTCCGGCATCTCTCTTTCTCCGTCCTTTCCACTCTCGTCCTCCGGAGAACTCAACGATTTCTCTCCTCCTGATGGAGCGCTACCCACCAACCATACGTCGATGCTACGAACTTCCGTTGCTTGCCCCAACCCCAAGGAAACTGCATTGTCATCAATGGTGTAGTGGTCCACTGTCAAACCTCAACATATTCTGTTTATTTATTTTACCCTACAGTTACCCTACGGTTTCCTTTCCCAACACTCAGTGGGTCCACTTTCTTTGCCCTTTCTGAACCGATTGTAGAAACGTGCATGCGTAGCAACGCGGCCAGTCCGAGACTTCCAGACTTATGGACCATTAAGGATTCATCAAGAACAGAAGACCTCATTTTGTATTATTGTAAGACATATCTTTGCTGAATGCATTGTGTCTTGTGCATCACCATTATGAAGTGTCCTAATTTCTGCCTGCAACACATTAGGTGCTGAGAGGCTCCTTTGAACACAAAAAGATGTTGCTAGCATATAAAGAAGCTTGCACAATGACCATACATTCACATTGAAACATGTTACGGTAATGTTTACATTGACGCCACATAACACCAAGTTATCTCAAAGGTTGGCAGTTCCATATAAGGGAAAAGCTGGGATAGGCAAGAAGACTGAGTTACGGGGAGGGGAGCGTACAACAAGCTGTGGGGTATATTTCCTCAGGATTTTCAAGAATGAAGAATGGGACAATGGTGTCTCAGGCAAAGGATAATAATTTTTGTTTTGGATTGTACTTTTTCATTTTTGAATTGAAGATTGTGTGGAATATCCTGCTGAGTATGTGTAATTGGTGGCACTGACGATTGGTGGACATCTATGACTTATTGTGCATGAGAAAATACTGTATGCTCGTGTAAAACGTTTAATTTTGCTAACTTTTGTCATCTCTTATTTACATAAATCCACTTGAATTTACGCATGCAAGTTTTCTATCTTTTTTTTTTCCACCCAATTGCCAAAAAGCCAACTTCATACAAGTCAAACGTTTGAACTCTGTGAAATTAATATATAATGATGATTACTATTATTATTTATTTTTACAAACCACTGCCCATAAATGCAACTGACATCAGGAAGAGATGAATGGTACAGGACATGCACCAGTCACAAAATGCGCCCTTTAAATGGTTTGCCTGAATCTGCGATGCAGTACGTGTCCTTCTAGAAAAGTCTCATTCGGTATGGGTATGGGTGCAATCAGTAGCAAAATAAGCATAGAGAGATTTCTTCTCATCTGCTTTTTTTAAAAATCATTTCTACTGTTGTTGCTATATTATAATAAAAAGTGGTTTATCTCAACGGCAAAATATTTTAATAACTTAGACTTGCTTTTTATATATCGTTTTGGGATGAAGTGTTTGAGTTTTTGGGTGGTTGTGTGAAAAAGTACAGCGGTTCGTCAGAACAGTTTCGCAAGTCACAAATGTGACAAGTATTTTATTTTGTATGCTATTGATTGTTTAGAAAAAAATGTTTTTTAGCACAATTCCCATGCTTTCATGCTTTGATCGCATGCAATAATTTGTTATAGTTATAGGTTCAGATTTAGCTTTTTGCCAATTTGGCTTTTTTTTCCCAATGTAAATGTAAAATTAATTATCAAAAGTCTGGCATATTAAGTACTTATTTTCCTGTTCTCTACTTGCTGCTTTACTAAATAACTCATTACATCATAAACTGCGACTGCTGTACTTTTTCACAAAAAGTTGTGTTGAGCACTGCCTTTTCACGTTAGTGTAAATACTGTCTTGTTTCAGTTGTTGTGTTCAGAAAATAGATATAAAGTCAATGGGACTTGTCAATAAAAAGATCTATCATGTACCATAGTGATGACTTTATCTCAAATGCATAGCTATATTGATATATCTGCAGTAAAAATTATAAATAGAGAAAAATAATTACTATTCAGGAACAAAACTCTGAGACTGTGGCCATATGTTTACTTAAAAACATATATACATAATGATTGAACCATCATTCTTTAAAAAAAGAAAAGAAATAACTCTTTTCATGTCTGTCACCCTGCCAGTATTTTAACTTTTAAGAATGAGAATGTATTTAAATGCACACACTTACACTGCCCTGCCTGTAATAGAATAAAACATATGGATCTAAGACTGACTTTTGTTTCTCTTTATTAAGCTATTAATGACACTCAACTGGGTTTGTGCTTGAAACCAACATAAAGTTTACTAGATAATGGCAATACCAAATTTTATTTATTTTAATTTACAAAAAAAAAGGGGGGGGGGGGTATGATTAGTGGCCACTTTCTCTATGTTTAAAAGAAGAAATAAATAATAAAAAAATATTCCTCATCATCTGGACTCTTTCAAAAAATGTGAAGAAGTAAAAAATAATCTTGAATTTATGTAAAATATTAGAAAATAAATGTCTTCTTTGATTACTTTTGATCTGACTCGTTTATCACATCGATTTGGATAGTCTTGTACATATAAAAATACATAGAGAAAAATATTATATTCCATTATGTTATGTTAACCTTGTCAACACGAAATGCATTACATCAGGGTTTCCCATGGACGGGTTGGTGATTTTAATTAAATGCTATTAAGTAATTTGTTAATAATTAAATAAATACAATTTTAAGTAGGAAATAGGAAATTTTAAAATAAAAACAACCAAAATAAAACATTTATTTAAAAAAAAATGTTTACCAGTCATGTGACCATTAACGACAACAGAGAACTGTTAAGTTTTTATTATTATGTATTGGCTTGATTTTATTGACCTTACTAAGGGCTTATATATTAAATAGGCAAAGAGGTTTAGCTGACAATAAAGTTGGGGAATCCCAGTTAAGATACACTAATATACCAACGGTGTTCACTATAGTGTCAGGCCCAGAGTAAATGAATGACAGTTTCTGTGTGAATCATTAATAAATGTAAAACTGATATTGATTCGACATGTTTGACTGGGTAAAATATTAATAAATTTCAAGGAGACTTCTTTTACTATATTAGTGAGAATATATATTTGTCGCATTAAGGACCACATTTTTTTCCCAATTTAGATTTTGAAATAAATTATTACTTTAGAAAAGAACTGAAAATTTCAATAAAAGGGGTATTTATGATTTCTACAGGGGTTGGACAAAAAAGCTGAAACACCTGGTTTTACTACACAATAATTTGTTAGAATGGTGAGGGCCTCATTTTGCATCCAAATACAGCAGCAATTGACAGATAGAAGTCCTACACAGTGACCAGAGGGATTATGAGCAGTTCCTCTTCCAGAACAGTGTCCAGGTCACTATATGATGCTGGTGGACTCGCTCCTCCAAAACACCTCAATAATATTCAGATCTGGTGACTGTCAGACCATGGGAGATGTTCAACGTCACTTTCATCTTTATCAAACCCTTCTGTCACAAGTCTTGCTGTGTGAGTTGGTGCATGATCATGCTGATACACGGTTTGAGCATCAGGTGCTCATGATCCTCCAGAAGGGTTTGGTAGTCCTCGGCAGTGTCGTGTCCATCAAATACAATCAGGATTGTCATGATATTGGAGCTCAAACCATCACTGATCCACCCGTGCTTCACTCTGAAGATTGGCCGCCAGGTATATAGATGTGAAACCTCCAACATTGGCCAGTGTTTCAGTTTCATTGTCCAACCCCTGTACGCCTTTGCAGAAACTCATATTTTACTTTCTATTTGGCTCAGGAAAAGAATCAAGAGCATTATTATTATTATTATTATTATTGAATATTATTTTAGATTATTTTGGAACAAACCAAATGCAAGTACAATCCAAAAAAATCTTGAACAATTAAGTAGGCCTACAATAACATTGGATGACAGCTTATTAAAATAAAGAATGGAAGACTAATTTAAAAAAGATAAATACAATTATATGAAATATAAAGAGACTACATTCAAAAAGTTCGTCATACAATTTTGACATTTGATTAGGCCTATTTTTAATGTCAAAATTCAAGTAATGAAGGAAATTATTAATAATTATTATATTTGGGTATTGTTAAGGAAAATGTAGCCTACATTTATGAATAAAAAATACGTACATAATTACAATGCGAGAAATAACAGTATTACAATAACAGACATTACAATTGAGAATCGGCGAATGTATTATGTATTGGTCAGGATGTAGGTGAGTGACGCAGCAGTGACGCAGCGGGTCTGTAATAAGGATTCGCTCAGTCAGTAAAGCGCAGGTCAAACAGCAATACACTCTCACACACAGACACTTTATTATAGTCGCCCTGTATAACACTGAGACATGGACTCGGACGAGGGCTACAATTATGAGTTTGATGAAGAAGAGGAGGAGGAAGAAGAGGAAGAGGAGTGCAGCGAGGACAGCGGCGAGGAGGAGGCCGAGGATGACACGCTGGACCTGGGCGAGGTGGAGCTGCTGGACCCCGCGGTGGCCGGAGGAGAGCCCGACGATTGCGTTGACACCGGCGGCGGCGGCGGCCTGGGGCCCGGGCAGGAGGACGAGGACTACCGCTTCGAGGTTCTGACCACCGAGCAGATCCTCCAGCACATGGTGGAGTGCATCAGGGAGGTCAACGAGGTCATACAGGTACATAGCAAAAGGTTTTGTTGTGATTTTTCCAACGAGTTTATAAGTTTGTTTATATGGATGACTGATGCTGTGTTAGCATTAGCATTAGCCAATAACTGATACGAGAGGCCGAATGATGCGAAATGAAGCGGGGTTTTTTTATAACAGTGGTGTTGCGTCAACTGTTTTATTTTTGGGGTTTTGCTGTTTTTGTATTATATTAGTAAATTCAAGTGATTTTTATGAGCTAGATTTTTCTAGTTCTGCCTGCGCGACCCAGTTTACAGTGACCTGAACTTTATTTGACATTTCTTAAGTCGTATGATGTTGTGAGTAAATAATCTGTGTTTTGATTTATTGTTGTTGTTATTGACGCAGACTAAAGTTTATAGCTGTCACTTCAACTAATGCTACTTGACACATTTGTTTTTTAAAATTTGACAGTTTTTAAGCTCGTGAAACATGTTCTCCAAACACAAATACACTTTAAATGGGTTTAAATGTACATTCATCAAGCATGCTTGCTAGCATTCAATTGTAGTGGAGATCAGAAAACTTTGGTGAAAAATTATAAATGTTTATTTGTACATGGATAAATGACAGTTTACATCAGGTCCAGCAATATGTGGAAAACACATGAGCTTTACTGGCTTTCTTACTTAAAAAGAAAACTGCATCAGTTTCTGGCACACATGGTGTTATACAAAAGAACATGTTAATCATGTAATATTGGACAATGATGTTGAGTACTTATACATTTGTATAGCTTATGAAACAAAATTAAATATTAGTGTTGTGTTGGGAGTTTATAAGATAAACCTGACAAAACAATACCAGACAGTTTTCCTTGATTTCTTATATCACCCATAAGTTGAGCTGTTAAAGTCTTCATGGTGCAATAGTAAAAAGCCTAATTTTCACTATTGCACTCAAAATTTTCTCAAAAGCCTACTGCCTGCACATGAGAGACTTTGTGGAAGACTGTTTCTGCTGCTGAATAAAAAATAATAAAGCCATTTTTGCTTATTTTCCATTACATGGTGGAAACAAGGTCCAAAAAACTTGTTGTTTCCAAACAAAGGTAAAAATGCATGTATATCAACATATAAAATCGATTATCATGCATCCCTTGAAAATATATTTCAAGAGTAGGAAGTACAGATAAATCTGAGTTTCTTATGACTAAGTTCCTCTTACAAAGCGGAATATCTTTCCATGATCTGATGACAAAAACCTAAACTTTGATCGATCCAGTTATTAGTTCTTCCTCAAAAGCGCAGCGACTCTGTCAAGTATGATACTCTTGAAAATACAGCAGGAAAAACCTCTGCAGAAGCCCAGCAAGTCAGCCAGATTAAAGATAATCTTTTCGAACTAAACTGAGACTTGGTTTCACTAGTTCTGTCACTCAATATTTTCTTTTTCAGAACCCAGCTACGATAACCAGAATACTCCTTAGTCACTTCAACTGGGACAAAGAGAAACTTATGGAGAGGCATGTCATTTTTCTTCATTTATTTGACTATATTTGTTTATTTTAACATTGTCATAAATTTGCAAAGCTTGGTTAACGGCATTATGATTAGGGATGCACCAAAATGAAAATTCTGGGCCGAGACTGAAAATCCGGAATGCACCAAAAATAAATAAATTAATAATCAATTAATCATTTAGTTATCAACACTCAAATAGTTTAAACTGAATAAATTGCACAAGGCACGCTTTATATCAAAAATCAATTAACAAAATGATATTTACATCTATTTTTACTTCAGTTTGTTGGTGAAATATAAACATTTTCGGTAGTGGAAATTTCAGTGCATCCCTAGATCCCCAGAACTTTTAAATGAGCCTTTCTGTTTGAAAGGGTTTTCTCCTTCCTCCTCTCAACTTTTATATGGTGCAGGTACTTCGATGGAAATCTGGACAAGTTGTTTACAGAGTGCCACGTCATAAACCCCAGTAAAAAGGCCAAAACACGACCAATGAGCACACGGTCCTCCAGTCAGGATTTGCCCTGCCAGATCTGCTATCTCAACTATCCAAACACGGTCAGTGCCAGTTAGAGCCAAATGTCTCTTCATCAGTTCCTTCGAAAAGCCTTTGATACCAAAGCTGTGATGTCCATTGAAGTGACTCATTTTGCACAACTTGATGACTTATTCGATAGGAATGTGTGTTCCTTATCTAGTATTTCACAGGTCTAGAGTGTGGACACAAGTTCTGCGTGCAGTGCTGGGGTGACTATTTAACTACCAAAATCATTGAGGAAGGGATGGGACAGGTGGGTTTCTGTTCAGCTCATTGTAACCTGATGTTGGATTCTGCTCCTACAATTGTATATTTTTGTTTTTTCACAGACCATCTCGTGTCCTGCTCACAACTGTGACATTTTGGTTGACGATAACACTGTAATGTAAGTGCTTTTGTGTGTTTAATCTATTTATTTTTTAGGATTGATCTATTTTAAATGTTTTTTTTTTAATATTTGTCGTTTTTTGGCAGGCGACTTATCACAGATTCTAAAGTGAAATTGAAGTATCAGCATTTAATCACAAATAGTTTTGTAGAGGTAAGAAGTTCTTTATGTTGGTTGCAAAAAGTTGTGTGTCTGAAATGCAAATGTAATTGCGCAAATAGCACATTTGACACTCCCTGAAAAATCTAGAGATTCATAATACCAATATCATTTTACATTACATTTTACATAATACCAATTAAAATTTAAGATCGAGATGGGGAGGTTTGACTGACAGTTTGAGAATCCAATGAAGTTTAGTCAAGCTCTTTTAATACTTTTTATTAGTTAAGTAATTGCAAAAATAACTCAAAAACTCAATAAAAATGACAAAATATGGAGATACCAGGTTTCCACTCAACAGCAATGGTTTATTAACCGTTCTGATGGTAAACCGCATGCATGTGACGTTTGGGTAAATATCTGTATGCATGCAGTGAACTGTTTTGTAGTCTCTCTCACTGGTTTTCTGTCTGCTCTTCTTCTTCAGTGTAACAGACTGTTGAAATGGTGTCCGGCTCCTGACTGCCACCATGTGGTCAAAGTTCAGTACCCTGATGCCAAACCAGTTCGCTGCAAATGCGGGAGACAGTTCTGGTAAGAGTCTGTTGCAGAATGCAATGCAGCACTTCAGTGGATTTGCAGCATCCTGTAGCTTTATAAGTCACTTCTGCACCTCACAAGTGATCCAGCTTAACAATTTCATGAAATTATGTTCGTTTACACGTTTTGTTCTGCTATACACCCTTTTCTCTCATTATTGACTCAACGTCAGCCTTATGCTGTTTTTAATATGTAATAACACCATTTTGCTTTGAAACAACATATAGGTGAGTATACAATGACATGATTTTCATTTCTGGTTGAACTACTCCCTTTAATTTCTTTTCTTTTTTTCAATAACTAGTTTCAATTGTGGAGAGAACTGGCATGACCCTGTCAAATGCAAGGTATGTTAGCAGCACTCATATTAGGTTAGATTATTTTCATTGTTGTTATTGTTAATCTAATTGATATTAGATTAGATTTGTCATGAGAGGTTTTCATTTGCTTTAATAATATTGCTATTCTTCTCTTCAAGTGGTTGAGGAAGTGGATAAAGAAGTGTGATGATGACAGTGAAACATCAAACTGGATTGCAGCAAATACCAAGGTACAAGGACCCCTGAACAGTCAATTTATATATATATATATTTAATATGTGTATTCTTACTAGGGGTGTCACGATTCTCCAAATTCTCGATTGGATTACATTTTTGATTCTAAGGTCACGGTTCGATTCTCGATTTTTATCAATCGGCCAATCCGGATGCTCTCTTACACATGCTTCATGAGGCACATACGCAAGGTCTCTCGCTCTCTCAATCTCTGCCCTGCGCGCAATATTAATTACAAAACTAATTTGCGTGCATCAGTTAGCCACTATCAATATGCGGCCGGAAGACTCCCGGAACTTCCGCGAGACTTGGGATGTCCTGCAAACTGTGGCTTTATTGAAGCGTGAACGTTGTCAACGTAACTCACTGGAAATCCAAAAAATGTTGATTTAAATATTTTTCCAATAATTAATTTTTATTTAAAATCGAAATCGTGACGCCTTTAACTCTTACGATATTGAGTCCATAAAATTCAGCGTTGTGTGGTATGGAAAACGTGAAAGTATTATTTTGAGTCCATACTTTGTCTGAAGAGAAAAGGATCTTTACGTTATTTGTTTGACAAATTAATTTACATTTATTTTACTGGCAATAGCAAAAGAGTGAAAAATAGAAATAGACTAGAAAAGCTTCACATTTTGAAAATTGTAATGCCAGCGATATGTATTTTTTTAATTTAAAGAACAAGGCAAGTATATTTTTGCTTGTAAACAGCTCAATAAAGATGTGAGTAAACCTAATTTGTAATTAACCCAGAACATTCCTCTCATTTGGGTATTCCCATTTTTCTTAGGAATGTCCCAAATGTCATGTGACCATTGAAAAAGATGGGGGCTGTAATCACATGGTGTGTCGAAACCAGAGTTGTAAAGCAGAGTTCTGCTGGGTTTGTCTCGGCCCTTGGGAGCCCCATGGATCTGCTTGGTGAGTCTACTTCACCTCTTATAAATGCTTATGTTTTTATATACATATGATACATTGGATTATATACATCATATGACACACTGATTATAGGTACAACTGCAATCGATACAATGAAGATGATGCAAAGGCAGCCAGAGATGCTCAGGAGGTACTTTTAGTCATCATTTGATGCAACATCTCCAATATACAGCAGTCATGTTGTGTCATCCATTATCTATCAAAATTGAATTAGCTCTTGCAGGAAAGCATGACTTATTTTATGGTGGTGTGGCATCATGTGCTTGCTCGATTCATGGACCTATAACTTGTTTTCTTTTGGAATGAGTGTATGTTGTACCCATATTGCAGCGTTCCCGTGCTGCCCTGCAACGCTACCTCTTCTACTGCAACCGCTACATGAACCACATGCAGAGTCTGCGCTTCGAGCACAAGCTGTACGCGCAGGTGAAGCAGAAGATGGAGGAGATGCAGCAACACAACATGTCGTGGATCGAGGTGCAGTTCCTGAAGAAGGCCGTGGACGTGCTGTGCCAGTGTCGGTCCACGCTTATGTTCACATACGTCTTCGCCTTCTACCTCAAAAAGAACAACCAGTCCATTATCTTCGAGGTGAGGAGGAAATCGTGTTTCATTTGGATTTCTCGAAACCATGTGGTAGGCTGTTTTATTGATGCAAAAATAATGACCGGGTTTACCAAAACACTCCATCTGTCTGCCATTGGTGGGATTAACATTCAGACTATGTTGTAATAGCATCACACTGTTTACACTTCATAGAAATCAACATACTGATGTCTTAATACTTTATTTATTTTTTATATAGAACAATCAGGCTGATTTGGAGAACGCTACGGAGGTGCTTTCGGGTTATCTAGAGCGAGATATCTCCCAGGATTCTTTGCAAGATATCAAACAGAAAGTTCAGGATAAGTATAGGTGAGACATTTTTCCAAATGCACAATATTGTTTCTGTTTTTGTTTCTTAATTTCATGATATTGTGTTGACTGCGGCAGTGTTTTTTGTAGTATTAATTATAATATTTATTAATATTGTAATTAGCTTTTAATTTTATATGTTCAGGTTTCATTTCAATTTTAGTATGTTTTAGTAATTTTGTTATGTGCTTTTGTGGGGTTTTTTTTGTTTTTTTTTTATACATATACTGTATATTTCCCTCCATGAAGCTGTGAAAAAGCACCATTTTTGAATAACACATCGGGCAGGTTTGATGACGTTAATAGCAAAACGCCATTGATTCTTGCTTGTATTTCTGGGGAAAGTGTAAAGCACAAGCACCCCAAAATGTGGGATGGAAAATGAGAGCAAAGGGGAGGGTATCAGTGAATGATGCATGAACACATGATGATTTGGAGACTTATTACACAGGGAATGTTATGAAATGTTATACACACTAGTGATGCACTGAAATGAAAATTAGTGGTTGGAAAAAGAAACTGGTTATTTCTGAAGACGCTGGGTTAAAAATTATGAATATAAATCAACCAATTATATGAAATAACTTCCAATTATAATGATGAATTTTTATATACAAATAAAAATTGTGTGTGTGTATATATATATATATATATATATATATATATATATATATATATTCAATTTTTTTAATTGATTACACTAACTTTATTGGTGTAAATTTACAACAGTCTATTTTTTTTAAATATTGTTTAAATAAATTGACAGCTGTATAGAAAGTTTCTTAACGTATTTTACACAGAGATCTTTCTTTTTGTGTTACGATATGCAGAAAGTGGAAGGCAGTGACCTCAAAATAACTCATTTTAAAAACAGATTTTATGTAATACAAACACATCTGTACCTGTTGCCTCCAACATCTGTTGCAATACATTACTATGAGATGTTGCTTAATCTCTGTTAGTGTAGTGCATGTGCACAATCTGTTTGAGAACACAAAACTCTCTTTATTTGTCAACCAGCATTCAATCTTAAGCATCTAGAAAATGCTAATATTATTTATATATATATATATATATATATAAATGAGGACTGTCGAATGATTAATCACGATTAATCACATCCCCAAAATAAAAGTTTGTGTTTTTACATACAACCCGAATTCCAGAAAAGTTGGGACGTTTTTTAAATTTGAATAAAATGAAAACTATACGACTTTCAAATCACATGAGCAAATATTTTATTCACAATAGAACATATATAATATAACAAATGTTTAAATGGAGAAATTTTACACTTTAGTCCACTAAATGAGCTCATTTCAAATTTGATGCCTGCTACAGGTCTCAAAATAGTTGGGACGGGGACAACAAAATGTTGAAAAAGCAAGAAATTTAGAAAGGATTCAGGTGGGAGAACATCTATAGCAACTAATTAAGTTGATATCAGGTCTGTAACATGATTAAAGGGATGTCTTAGAGAGGTAGAGTCTCTCAGAAGTAAAGATGGGCAGAGGCTCTCCAATCTGTGAAAGAGTGCGTAAAAAGATTGTGGAACACTTTAAAAACAGTGTTCCTCAACATCAAATTGCAAAGGCTTTGCAAATCTCATCATCTACAGTGCACAACATCATCAAAAGATTCAGAGAAACTGGAGAAATCTCTGTGCGTAAGGGACAAAGGCGAAGACCTTTATTGGATGCCCGTGGTCTTCGGGCCCTCAGACTACACTGCATCACTCATCGGCATGATTGTGTGAATGATATTACTAAATAGGCCCAGGAATACTTCCAGAAACCACTGTCGGTAAACACAATCCGCCGTGCCATCTCCAGATGCCAACTAAAGCTCTATCATGCAAAAAGGAAGCCATATGTGAACATGGTCCAGAAGCGCCGTCGTGTCCTGTGGGCCAAGGCTCATTTAAAATGGACTATTTCAAAGTGGAAAAGTATTCTATGGTCAAACGAGTCCAAATTTGACATTTTTGTTGGAAATCACGGACGCCGTGTCCTCCGGACAAAAGAAGAGGGAGACCTTCCATCGTGTTATCAGCGTTCAGTTCAAAAGCCAGCATCTCTGATGGTATGGGGGTGCATAAGTGCATACGGTATGGGCAGCTTGCATGTTTTGGGAGGCACTATGAATGCTGAAAGCTATATAAAGGTTTTAGAGCAACATATGCTCCCCTCCAGACAACGTCTATTTCAGGGAAGGCCTTGTGTATTTCAGCAGGACAATGCAAAACCACATACTGCAGATATTACAACAGCATGGCTTCGTCGTAGAAGAGTCCGGGTTCTGAATTGGCCTTGCCTGCAGTCCAGATCTTTCACCTATAGAGAACATTTGGCGCATCATTAAACGAAAAATGCGTCAAAGGCGACCACGAACACTTCAGCAGCTGGAAACCTATATAAGGCAAGAATGGGACCAAATTCCAACACCAAAACTCCAGACACTCATAAACTCGATGCCCAGACGTCTTCATACTGTTTTGAAAAGAAGAGGAGATGTTGCACCATGGTAAACGTGTCCCCGTCCCAACTATTTTGAGACATGTAGCAGGCATCAAATTTGAAATGAGCTCATTTAGTGGATAAAAGTGTACAATTTCTCCGTTTAAACATTTGTTATGTTATCTATGTTCTATTGTGAATAAAATATTGGCTCATGTGATTTGAAAGTCGTATAGTTTTAATTTTATTCAAATTTCATTTCATTTCATTTCATTTATTTTTTTTATTCTCTCTTTTCATGGTAATGCAACACGAAATACCACAAAAACAATTTAACAAATCAAACCAACACAAAGTACATTCCATGACAAAGAAAAGAACAGGAGTAGGATGAAGAAAAAAATCTTATAAGCTCCTACCCCATTCCTATAAACAAGATTCACAAAATAGATGACCTCACCAACATAAAATGACAAACAACAGAAAACTTAAAGAAAAAGAAAAAATATATATATACACATGCACATACACATACATATACGACAAGCCCGCCCCAAACCAGATATAATCTACCTTCAATTTTAACACATTTTTCTCTCTTTGTCTATTATTATTATTATTATTATTATCTATTAATACTAATTCTGCTTACATGATACTAGATAAACAAAAACCAACAAGGATAAAATAATGACAGATCCAACAGCCAAAATAGCAACGAAAGCATAATTATTGTAATAATTCTATTAGTTTTCACATTCTTCTTTATAGACTTTAAGTATCTTTTGTTTATAATTATTTTTAAATTGTAAGATATTTGAACAACATTTTAGATCATTTTCTAGAAGATTCCATTTTTTCACACCGGAGACTGAAACACACATTTGTTTTAGGGTATTTCCAGCAAAAGGTTGTTTGAAGTCATTATTTCTTCTGCTTGTCTCACTGTTTAAAGTGAAAAGGGTTTGCAGTCCACACGGTAACAGGCAGTGTTTAGCTTTGTGAACAACTAACAAAGTTTGTAAAGAAACCAAGTCCTTCAATTTAAGTAGCCCTGACTCCAGAAACAGTCCTGTAGTGTGTTCTCTGGGAGCAACTCCATGAATTATTCTCAAAGCCCTTTTTTGCAAAATAAACAAGGGCGCTAAATTTGTAAAATAAGAATTCCCCCAAATCTCCAAACAATACATTAAATATGGCAAAATAAAAGAACAATACAGAATTCTCATTGCCTTACAATTTAACATAAACTTTACTTTACTCATAACGGCAATGTTTCTACAAATTTTATTTCTTACATAAGCTATGTGTGACTTCCATTTAAGTTTTTCATCAATGAGTACTCCTAAAAACCTAAATTCTGACACTCTCTCAATAATTATTCCATTAAAACTCAGACTAACATTGTCAAAACATTTTTGATTTGTAAATAGCATAAATTTTGTTTTACTTAAATTTAATGACAGTCTATTTTTATTAAACCATTTCTGAAGTAGGACCAATTCTTGTTCAATAGTTTTCACTAATACGTTTAAGTTTTTCCCTGATGCAAAAAAATTTGTATCGTCTGCAAAAAGAACAAAACGTAAAATCTTTGATTCCTCACAGAGATCATTAATATATAAAGAAAATAATTTAGGCCCCAGCACAGAGCCTTGAGGGACTCCACATTGAATAAGTTCCAACTTAGATTCATGGCCTAAATACTCAACATATTGTTGTCTATTTTCTAAATAACTAATAATCCAATTTAATACTACACCTCTAATTCCATATGTCTGTAATTTAGATATCAATATACCATGATCAAGGGTGTCGAAGGCCTTTTTAAGATCAATAAAAACACCAATCGTATGATTTTTTTTCTCCAATTCTGTAGTAATATCTTCTGTGATTTTCATCAAAGCCATAGATGTTGAGCGGGTGCTTCGAAACCCAAACTGATTATCATGTATCAATGAATTTTTTTCAAGAAAACAATCAAATTTTTTAACAAAAAGCTTCTCAATAATTTTCGAAAATTGGGAAAGCAGCGATATAGGCCTATAATTTGTGAGACTATGCTTATCACCAGTTTTAAATAAGGGAATAATTTTAGCCACCTTCATTTTTTCTGGAAAAAAACCTAAATTAAAAGACAAATTTATAATATATTTTAATGGTCTACTAATACAACTTATAGTTTCTTTGACGATATACATATCTAAGCCATCACTATCACATGAATATTTACTTTTTAATTTAGATACAGTAGAAATAATTTCATTCTCACCAACTTCATCAAGAAAGAGAGATTTAATGACTCTACTTTCACCTGTCCAGCTTTTATTTTCATTATGTAGTGGTATAGTTTTGGCAAGATTTGGACCGACATTACAAAAAAAAGAATTAAATTCATCAGCCATTTTTCCACCACTTATCTCCAGATTCTGTTCATTCGTTAAGTATAATGGCTGACAACAATTTACTTCACTGCCCATGACCTCCCTTAAGACTTTCCAAATTTAAAAAACGTCCCAACTTTTCTGGAATTCGGGTTGTAATATATGTGGGTGCACTGTGCATGCATGTATATTTGTATATTGCATGTATATATCTATGCATGTATATTTAAAAAAATATTATTTATATATAAAATATTTATATTTAATATAAATTATATATAAATCTATATACAGTATATACATGAAAATATTTCTTAAATATATACAAGCATGTGTGTATATATATATATATATATAAAATAATTATACACAGTTCACCCACATATATTATGTAAACACAAACTTTTATTTTGGATGCGATTAATCACGATTTGTTTTGTCACATTGTGCACAATAATAAATAGGATAAGCAAAAGTACTCTGAAAGTTCCTGTTATCCAATCTGTTAAAGTTTAATTTTCCATTTATGTTTTCTGCTTATTGTCTCTTTCCACTGAAAATATTTTATGGCATTTCCAGCGGCTATAATTTTGCGGTATCCCTAGTACAGATCCATTTGAACTCTGTATTCTCCAGTGAAATGCCTTTATAGAAACCAGTGTGCACTGGAAAGATTTCCACTACAAATCCAAATGTTATAAAGCAATCATTAATAGGAAACATTTTTAAAAAATTCCTAGCAAAAATATGTCGAGCTTCTCCCATTTGAGGACTTTTCTGCGTTTCTCCTCCCGTTTAGATACTGTGAGAGTCGGCGACGAGTGCTGCTACAGCACGTTCATGAGGGCTATGAGAAAGACTTGTGGGAGTACATTGAAGACTAAGCAAAAATGCTGCATCACGAGCATATTGGAGCAAATATAAGCAGTGAAGCGCTGTGGTCTCCAGTCCAGTCACAGCTTTGGTGTCGGCCATCACCGCAGTCCCTCTCCATGTTGCATCCTTTTTACGTGGCATCTGGATTTTTGTCATTATCTAGAGTTTGTTAATTTTACTGAAAAGGTAGAATATTCAAATAAAACTCCTAAGTCAGTATTGCAGTCTGTAAGAGTTGATTGTCGGCTCGGAAACGTATTACATTCTCCATGCTTTCTGTGGAGATTCTTCAGTAGTCTGTTTTTATTTTTTAAGTGCTTTTCGTCTGACGTTGTTTTTATAGTTCAGTTTGGCTTGTCTTAAGCATAGCTTTACAGGTCTGAGCCATGCAGAGTGTGTTGTGCTTTGGGGATGCTTGGTTGGGTGGCTTTGCGTTTTGGGCGGAAGTGTGTATTTCAAGCTGTAAATAGCACACTTGCATGTAACATGGAGTGGGATGCATCTTCTTCTTTTTTTTTTTTTTTTTTGCAAAATATTTATTCTTTACAGATATTCAAGAATGTGTTTAAACAAAATGAGAAGAGGCCACATGACCGTTTTGCCTCGTGTTTTTTTTTTTTTTTTTGCTGGAGGTTGAAAACCTTTCCAGAAAATGGCACTCCCAAATCAGAGGCATAGTAACAGCAGGGTAACTGTAGCCTTAATTACATGCACATATACACATACATACATACATACATACATACATACATACATACATACATACAATGAGTAAAAAAGTAGAATTTGGTGAATCTCACACGGAAATATCTGGGTCATATTTAACCCTAAAATCAAAAGAATTGTTATACTATATTTTGCATAAAGAAAATAGCCTTGTTTTAGAAATTTCTAAATTATAACAATTATGCTCCATTAGTTTCATGAAAATTAAACCTCAAATTCTCAGTACCTTAATGCAGAGCAACTCATTAATTTAGGTATTACAGTAAATCTTATTCATTTGATTCAGTACAGCAGATCTACTATGATTTACTAATTTGTTTACATTATAAAAATGAGAATTTGAGGTTTAATTGTCATAAAAATGTCAGTGCGAACATTATTTAAGTCAGAAAAAAAAAAAAAAATTCACTTTTGTTTTGGTGGTGAAATATGACCCATAAATGTTCTTGACCGTTTACATGAGATTCAACACATTGCTCTCATTGTGTAATGCAGTTTTGGAAAGTGAACATTTTAGATGTTTGGTTGAGCTAAGATCGACTAGAACATGCACTCAAACCTTTTTATGAACCATCTCGTCCTGGTTGATGTTTAGCTGAGCGTCTATCTCTTTCAAACAGATGTTATATCGAACACACACTACCAGATGTTCCATGAGAGCAAACTTGAGTGACATTCACTCACTAACAACTAAAGTCTCGAATGCTTTTACCTGTTTTACTTTCCATTTCCTTTTTAAATGTATGCACCTTTTGTAGTGTGAGAGAAGGCCGATGATATATCGAAAGCACTGTCGTATTTCTTTACATGACTGCCAAGTGGTTATGAGGCTTACTGGTACTGACTATCAAGCACTATGTGGAGTAGATATAACTGAAGCCTTGCATTGATGAGCCTGGCTGTTAAGAACAAAAAGTTGGCCTTTTCTGGTAAACGTAAAGGCAAATATGAGCGCTGTGTTTACACTAATGTCAGAAATGGCAAGAGACATCAAGTTCAGGACAGAACGTGAGCATATGTGACACTTGTTTTTGTTATTTTTTATTCTGTAAGAGCTTACCGGCAAGTCACTGTTTGTACTTCCTTTAGGTCATTACTTCACACTGTTTGAATGCATGGTATTCATTCTCAGTGCATCAAACATGTTTGCGTCTGTATTCGGTTTACAGCGGCTTCTACTAATTCTAATGTCACATTTTATGGACTCCTCGATTGGCACCTGGAGTTTGTGCTCATGTTTTATTAAACCCTCATTTGGGGTGGAAAAAATGAGGAACGGCTGTGTTCCCTGTGCTGACGGATGAGATTTCTTCACCAAAGTGTGAATATATGGATTAAAAATGAACAGTCTCTAATTTAGAGAAATGTTCGTCTACGGTGGCTTTCCTGTGTTATAACCATTCTTATAAAAAAAATATCCTATTTAAATAAATCTCATTCAAAAGTATTTTGGTGGAATCATTGTTTTATTTGGTACTACCTGAAATTTTTGAACAGTTTGTCTAGTCATGCATGGTCATTTTAATAGTCTATAAATGTATTACTACTGTATATATATATTTGGTAACACTTTAAAATAAGGTCATTAGGCATCTGAGATGTATGTGTCTTTGTTTCCGCAGTATTTTAAATTTTGATATTTTTAGGTCAAACCGTTCTTGTCAGTCATAAAATGCAGGTCTATGGGGTCCACCTCAAAGAGCATGCACAGAGAAGTCCAAATTAAACATGATTTAATGACTCGTAAATGTAAGTACACATTGATGGCCTAAGATACGGAACGAGTGTTTTGTGTGAGAAAACGAACAGTATTTATATTGTTTTCACCTCTTGTAACCACAGCCACGTCCAAGTGATCTGAAGGCATGGGCGCTTCGGTCTGCGCAAGAGCCGGAAGTGATGTCTTGATATATCGTTGATATATCGAAATCATCTTCCATTGCAATTTCCTGTATATCTAAATATGTTTAGATCTTCACAGTGAAGGGTAACACTTCAGAAATCTCTGTGTAAACAATGAGTGACGTACACACACACGCGAGAGATCACTTCCGAGAGTACTTGGATGTGACTGTGGTTACAAGAGGTAAAAACGATATAAATACTGTTCGTTTTCTCACACAAACCGCTCGTTTTGTGTCTTAGGCCATCAATGTGTACTTGCATTTACGATCATATTTAATTTGGACTTCTCTGTGCATTCTCTTTGAGGTGGACCCCATATACCTCCATTATATGACTGACGGACAAGAACGATTTGACCTAATAATATCAAAATTGAAAATACTGTGGAAACAAAGACACCTACATCTTGGATGCCCTTGAGGTAAGCTAAAACATACCAAAAATTCATTTCAAAGTGAACTATCCCTTTAACTAACATTAACAAAGATGAATACAAACATATATCGCTCTATGTTAGTTAATACTATAATGTGCTCAAAATGTTGCTGATAAGGATGTTATTGTTAAAGGGATAGTTCTTTCTTCTGTTGAACACAAAATAACATATTTTAAAGAATGCTGTTGGTAACCAGACAGTTGACGGCACCCATTGACCATAGGAAAGAAAAATACTATGGAAGTCAATGGTCTGGTATTCTTTTGTGTTTAACAGAAGTCTTAAATGGATCATGAACAGATAAGAAGTACCAGTAGGAGGCGCAATATGCTTTATAAACGAGGAGCTAGAAAAATAAAGGAGGGTCTTTCTCTGCTTCCCTGTCCTCTCAATGCGGATGGGTGCGGCTTCACATGACTCTGCAACATTTACCGCACATCATTTTAATGCATACCGTATTATGTTTATCATACCGTATGGAATAGCCTAAAAGCATTGTGTTATTTCCACACTAATATAACTGTAGAGTGTAAAAAACTCATCCCTCAGGAGGATGAGTGTGGTTAATTTATGAAGTTGGGAAATGTGTAAAAGCAAAATATGCATGTAAAGATATTCAAATGTATAATATACCAACAAATATAAAGACAAAACTAATTTTGAGGTAATAAGTGCTTCTTTGAAGATCCTCCGTTGGGTTGTTGAATTGTTAATACATGTCATGTTTTTCTTTATGAAACAGGAACTACTCCTCCACCACACACACTCTACAAGTGAAGCCACATGGCATGTTCATGAAATATTAACTTAAACCTGTGCACTAGTTGTCAATCATCCGCCATTCTCTTACTTCCTCTTTTGTGATTCTCCAAATGCTTTAAAGTTCAAACCATGTCGAGAGTGGGCAAGGATGCATTTTAAAAACCTACTATAGCCTACCTGATAGCCATGCATTAGAGAAACTCAGAAACTTCAAGAAATGAAGCCTCAGGGGGGTAACAACAGAGCTGTGTGGGTTTAAACGCAGCTCAATGGGAAGAGTGTGTGGTTTGAGTGGTGTGGCGCTATGCTGTATAGGGGGAAACGTGGTATTGACTACAAGGCCAAGTTTGGGTTAAGCTTGAGCTTGCCTACGTTGATTTTGCAGACAGAATTTTGCATAAATTGCAACATGGGGTATTTATACTTAAGCTGAGTTTCACAAGAAGTGCGATAGACTATTTTAGCAAAGGCCCGTGTTGGTTTGATGACGTTTGTAAACCAGAGTGCGACTTCTGAGTGATGAGAGAATAAAGGAAGTTCTCAAAATGAATATCCCAGCTTGTACTAAGGTCAAGATTTATTTTATTTTGACCTAAAGCCTTTTACCCAGAACAGAAGCTAAGTGGCCATTTTTAAAAATATCAGATGCAGTGAAGGAAAGAGACCTGGTTTCCACAAGAAAATTTCCCGTGCTCACTGGAACCGTACAACCTTCATAAAAAAGGTATGATTCACATCATCTGTCATTGTGCTTGTTATGTGTTTAGGAAACTGGTTGCATCCTCTTTCTATTCAGATATGACATGCTCCACACCCCCATGAAGCGCAACAAATCTGCGGATATGTCCTTTGGCCTGCTTGTGCAATCACGGGGACATTTAAATTAAGGGTTTTTTTTTATATTTGCGTGTTTACTTCTTACTTTGTGTAAATCAGTGTTTTCACAAACTTTTTTGCCCTTTTTTACTTGGATAGAATATGTATACTTGTGTAGCATATGTAGTTATACTAGTTGTACTAGTTTACCTTGCATTTGCATAATGCAAAACACAATTATGCTTTGTGAGAGGATTATTTACAGCTTTCTTTGTTACCAGTGACTCTTGTTTTGTTGTAAAACACATTAATTTATTTGTAGACAGCCTATATTTCCCTAATCTGCCTGCAAATTCAAATTAAAGGTCTTAAGCAAATGTAAACATGAACATTTCTAATAATATTTATATAATTAATTGACAAAAAAAAGCCTTCACCAATCGTGCCAAATTTGTATGTCTATCCATCCCAAATTAGTGCTTCCTAAAGACAATATCTTTGAGCATTATAGCTTAGAAGTTGTCAGGGTGTGAATTATGATGAGTTTTTCACTTCAAAAGGTTTTTATAACATTTCAGTAATCTCAAAAATCACTTGACCGAGGAAGTAACCACACGAGCAACCTCGAGGGGTGCTTTCGAAATCACATCTACAATAGGCCTAGTAGGTGAAAAACAATAGCCTATGTGACAAAAGAAGTATGTCCAAATTCACGGCATACTAATAAAAGAGAATTGGAAAAGTAGGCTAATTATTCAAAATAAGAACCTACTCTATAGCTATGAGATTTCAGACGCAACCCAATTCTTCTCATTTATGGTGCGTTCACACCATGACATAATTGGATAACAATTCTGACCAGTAAAAAGCCATCAGTGCTTGTAGAACTTGTAATTAGCCTACAAGTTAAACATGTGATGGCTTTTTACTATATATATATATATACTGTATATATACTGTATATATACTGTATATATACGAGTGCAGATTAGAAACAACAACCTCTGTTACGCTTGGAAAATTTCTGCCACTGGACCATTAAAATGCATCCGTGTCATTGTGGGAACAATTTATTTCTTCATGTGAAAATTCCCGCCACTAACACATGCATCTCATTAAATGACAAATTAAACACAATGTACTATTTTAATCGATTGCTGGACATATGTTATTGTACATGGGTGTATCTGATATTAGCCCCCCCAACACACCTGTCCCACCCACTTTTTAAAGCAAAGTTACCTATAGGTGCCACTGCATAGGTAAGGTGTGTTCGACTTGAAGTGGCACTGTGCAGACGGATCGGGTATGACGTCAAAGTACCGCGAGAGCGAGGCTTTATTTATGGTGACATGGTGTGAAAGCTGCTTTAATTTCAGGAGGGAACAACACTATCTAAATTAATCTGACTAAACATGAATACTCATTATTTATCACGTCATCACTGTTCATTTTTAGTAGCTATATTACGAATAAAATACTTTGTAGTTTTGTTTAAAACTTCTTTCAAATATTTTAAAGTGTAAGGAACACCAAATGGTGGGCGAGATGAATCGAAATTAGTCCCAACACACGTTTGATTATTGAGTTTGTCCCCTCAAGATTGGCATTTTATACCTCGCACTGTCGGTGTCAATGGATTTTTGTAAGAGGCCAAGCATTGAGATCGAATTCTTGGCGTTCCAAAGCTTTCTAGATAGGCAGCTCACTGTTGTTTTGAGACGCAGCCGTGTCTCTCTTGGCAGCGGCAGAGACTTTTGGGGACTTACCGGAAACCAAACTTTTTTTTTTTCAAGCCTCAAACTTAACTGTTGAAGTCGAAAGAGGAAAAGAGCTGCAGAGAGTCCCGTTACATTTCAGACTCGTACACAGTTCCTTGTTTTTCATCGTCATGTTGGATGTGAGAAAGTTGAGACGAAGAGAGATCAACAGTTTTAACCCGAGATAAAGTCCTGCGTCGAGCTTTTTCTTTTGCGCATAACGGGATCTTTGTGTTTATATCATGGAAGATGTAAGTATTTCATATAGCTTTCTTTTTAGATATACATATGGTGTTTTAAAGGTGAAATTTAAAAATGCATAACAAACTTTATTTAAAATAAACTACCTTTGTCACAACCCCCATTATTGGCGATAGCCTACGTGAAGTAAAACTCACTTTAAAGTTTAACTTTGTTAAAACTCACTTGACTTAGTGCTGTAACGTTACTGTTATTTTCTCTCGGAAACTAGTGTTAAAATAGTGGGTTGCATCACTTGTTTATTTGAAGCGTCTTTGTGAACTAAAGAAAAAAAAAAAAACTTATTGTAAATGGTCCAGCAGAATCAGTGTAAGACTATTTTGTTCAAAAGATCGAGGTGATGTAGCTATTAGATCGGTACCAGGAAGTACTTTTGCAGCATCCAACGCCCCTCTAAGTCAAAGCTTGCGTTTGTTAACTGATAGATAGATAGATAGATAGATAGATAGATAGATAGATAGATAGATAGATAGATAGATAGATAGATAGATAGATAGATAGACAGTCAGATAGACTAGACAGACAGATAGATAGATAGACTAGACAGACAGATAGTTAAATTATAAATAGACAAATAAGTTAAATTATAAATTGACAGAGCAACAGACAGAACGATAGATAGAACGATAGATTGATAGATAGATAGATGGATGGATAGATAGATAGATAGATAGATAGATAGATAGATAGATAGATAGATAGATAGATAGATGGTTAGTATTGGCATGTTTTTGATCCTTTATCTATCTATCTAGGTATCTCTTTCTATTTATCTGTCTGTCAGTTAATATCTATCTATCTATCTATCTATCTCTCTATCTCTCTATATATTTTTTAAACTTATTTGAAGTAGTTGTTTCAGGAAACGTTTACTGAAATGAGGAAGTAACGTTGGTCAGTGGTGCTGGAAGGCAAAGCTAAAACCGAATTATTAATATGTTGTGTACACAGACATAGCTAGAATCTTTATTTAGCTTTTGATATAATGAGACAGCATTACCTTGACATCAGTATGCCATCTTGGGTATCATTTGTTAGAGCAGAAGTATCCTGAGTTTAAATGGGATTCAATGTCACAGATGTTTGTGTCAAGGAATCCAAGGAATTTGTTTCTTCAATGCTGCCTGAATGGCGCTTGTGTAAATTACAGCCAATTTGATGCCATATTTATCTGAACCTAATGACAGCATGGAAAAACATTCCCAATTTAATGTGGCGTTAAGACAAAGACCAGCTGCTGTTGTGGTCATAGTAAGTTTTGGTTGTTGTGGGACTAGATCTTTGATTTATATACTTTAGACATACTTTCTGTTCACTGTTTTTTCTTTAATTCTTTTATTATTATTTTTTTATGAAGATCCCCCAATGAGGCTCCCCTCTTCTTTTTCAGTTTGTCATATACATTTAGAAGCAGTACCAGTAAAAGAGCACTTGTATATTATTTTTAGTCATTTAGATTTTCACTATCAACCTAATGTCTGCATCACACCATGAGCTTCGACCATTGTAACCTTGAGCAAGACCCAAATCCCGCCAGGACTCCCACACTCCGTTCATTAAACATCTGATGCATTTTGCACACAAACATTTAAATGGTTTTGTTTGAAACACATAGTGCAAATAAAGATGTATGCATTAGCAGAATTATGTATTCAGTTTTGAAAAGTTACCATTACACACCATTCAAAAGTTTGGAGTTAGATCTTTTAAACGTTTTTAAAAGATGTCACTTATGCTCTCCAAGGCTTCATTTATTAAAATATAGAAATATTGTGAAATATGATTGCAATTTAAAATATTTATTACTCCAGACGTAAGTCACGAGATTATTCTAATATGCTGATTTTCTGCTCGAAAAACATTTCTTATTATTATCAGTGTTGAAAACAATTGTGCTGCATACCAATTTTGTGAAAACCATGGTACATTGTACAAATTCTTTGGCAAATATAAAGTTAAAAAGAAGAGCTTTTATCTGAATCAGAAATCTTTTGTAACATTATAAATGTCTTTACTGACACTTTTGATCAATTTAATGCATCCTGGCTGAATAGAAGTATTAAGAAAACGTACTGACTCCAAACATGCGGCAGTAGTGTACTTTTTTTGGATCGACAGAAATGCGAAATATTCTACATTTCTGCTAATTTCTTTTTTTATAATGATATGTAATTGTTTTAATGACTTTTTACTGTGGTATCAACCATTTTATATTTACCAGCCCCTAAATAGCACATAAAAACAAAATGAACTTTGGTTGGTCCCTTTATATAATGGTATAAATGACCAAAACAAGCTGCACCTACAGTATTTCCATTGCAGGGCTCAAACCATCAGCCTTAAACATTCCGGCTCTGAGTTTGAGCCGCCTGGCCACAGCATGCACCCACTAAAAGCAGTGAGATGCAAAAGCACTTGCGCATTCCAATTGATTCCCTCTTTGTTAAGATTGACCTGGTTTCACACTGATAGTTTTCCCTGCTGTATCCTTTCTGTTAAGCTATTGGTAAGAACTAGTTTAGCGAGAATACTTTATTCCTGTAAAATCTTCGGTTACTATTTCCTCTTTTATACTTCTCCTATTGGTGTTCATGTTTTACACTTCCCCGCTGGAGAATTTGCAGATATCTACAACGATACTGCAACAGTTGTTTGGGTGCACAGGTTTCCATTTGTCTTTAGACAACTGTTATTCATCGATGGAACGTTAGATGCTCGCCAAAATTTGAGTCTTTGAACAGGTTCAGTCGCTCTGGTCTTGAGAAAAACCGCACAGATGATTCATATTTAGATGTGGAGCGAGTTGACACCGCCCAGGTCAGCGCACAGCATAGAGCTCTGATATTTGACCCAAATGGAGCTTTGTGCATGCATGGCTTTTTGTATGGATATGAAACATATGATTGCTAAGATATACCGCACTCAATAATCAAGAGAATAGTAGTTTATGCATGAAGCTTCTAGCATATTCTGCATTAGAATTTTTTTTTTTTATTTTGGAAGTGTAGATTTCAGAGTCTGAAATTCACTTATGTATTGTTTTTATGTCTTTGTCTTATGTTAACTGCTATGAGAAGCAACTTTTAAAGTAGTTTTAGTATTGTTTTATTTTTATGTTATGTATTGTGTGTTGTTTTTTGTCATCGTGACATCAAACTTTACCTTTAAATAAGGTTAAAATTATTATTATGAATAATTTTTATTATATAAATCGAGGGTGAGGCCAGAAATGTTCAAGGGGGTGAGTGTGCAAAGCGTATGAACACTGCATGCTAAATTACCAAGAAAAAAAATGTAACTCGGCACAGTTTCAAAACGGCAAACAACCAAAAAAAAAAATGACACTGTAAAAAATGTCTTAACTTGAGTTCTGTTGCTTCTTTAAATCAAGTGTAGTCAAGTTAGCTGTTGCAAGTAATTTCAACTTAAATTATATTAAAACCGACTTAAATCCAGTTAAATCTCGTATAACTTATAAAACATAAAGTTGACATTGCATAAATTATTTATTTTTGAGTAAAATTAATGCAAAAACATGACTTATTGACCTAATGATTTTGTACACTGCATGCCAAACACAATGAGATGGCTCTTCCTATCAAGTACGTCACTATAAACGTTATATGAATTAATGTTTAGAATTTTTAGAAAGTCAGAAGAGTCCATTTTATCACCATGTGAAAACCATATATGATCATGTTTTCATACTCTGCAAAATGTATCGGGTGTTAACGATTTTCAAAACACAAACCTAAGTATGAGCAATTGCAATACTAGTGCTAGCCTCAGTCACTATACCACTAATGAAACTTCTCGCTTTCTTAAATTATCTCATCTAGTACTGCAAGTTCCTGTTTGACTAAAGTGAGGTTAGCACATGTCTTGGCTTATTTTGTGCTTTAAAACACTGCATGCTCTGCTTCTCTCTGCTCTCCTCTGTTTTTTCACAATATGGATTTTTCCGTCCCACCCAAAGACTCCCTCTCTCTCTCTCTCTCCCTCTCTCCATCAAGCGTGTTGCGATGTTCCTGTGCGCTTTGCTCCAATTTACACACAAACAGAACGAGAAAAACAAAGAGGCTCCCTCAAGCTCCAATCTCCTCCCTCAGCACAGACAGTGCGAGGGCATGAGCGAGGGCACTGTTGCCTATGTTGGTTCCCCGGACAGGGCAGTGTGAGAACCACCCCCCAACCCCCCCATTCTTCCCATTTTCCTCCCTCAGACACCTGTACCTTCTATAGCACACGCTGCTCTTTCCAAAGGCCCTCAGTGAAAGTGGAAAAACAGCTCAATGACCCTCTAAAGAGACATCCTGAGGAATTTCCTCGCATTGAAAATTCCTGGGAAGTCCAAATACAGCTGCCGTGGGGGTGCGTTTGGTTATATTAATCTAATAATATACACAAAACTTTATTCAAAAGGCATACAACTATATTTGCCTGTATCTTGTCATGACGGTTAGAACAAGATTTGGCTTCATAAACTAGGAATGGCCTGCTTCCCACAAATGAAATGTTGTTATCTAAAGAGGAATGATCAGATGTTATTTTTTAACTAGACAATGTTCCTGCCCAAATTGCAAAGATAATCAAGAAGTTGCTTGTGAAGTCCGTCAGGCTCATGTTTTGGCCTGGTCAGAGTCTAGATTCGAACCCTATAGTGAATATTTGTTCCACATTAAACTCAAATTAACTGGGATACACTTTTCAACTAGTTATGAACTGTTTGAAACCTTTAACATTGCGTGGAAAAACACTGACAATATTTGTGCAATTCTTGCAAATTTCATGACTTGTAATTTAAATGGTTAAGACCATTAAAAGACCACTAAATATTTTGCCATTTTTGGCTTGGCCGATTTTTTTTTTTCCCCCCAGGAATGTGTTTATAGTTTTTAATTTTTATTTATTTAAATTTTTCTATTTTAGTTTTTATTTATTTTCAATTAGTACTTTCAGTGCTTTGACATTCAACAAGGAAACATTTATAAATGTCTTAATCTAAAATGTTTTTGATATTAAACCTGCTTAAGTGTTATTTTTAAGGGTGTTATCACAAGTAATATTGCACCTTTTAAAGGTTAAAAGTATGCTAAATGATAAAACCAGATAAGATCCTCAAAAGTCATGAGAAGGCTGTGAAAAATGAAACGCAACAGATGTGGAAATAAGGAGTCATCCGTCCCTTTTATTAAGTCTGAAAAGGTGTTGAAGGTCACATGAAACCCGGACCTGCCAAAAATGATAATCTATCTGCTACATGCAAACCTCCCATTTCAGGAATGCTCTCGCTGGACTCAGATCTCGATGCATGCCAAGTCAAACTGAAATGTTGTTTCACTAAGAAATGCTGATTCTTTATTCCTTGGCAAAACAGGGTGTGAAAGAGGAGCCAGCCAAGCCTACAGAGGTGAGGATCGCTGGGAAGGCAGGCTGGTTGAAGAAGTCTTCAGGGAAGTTCTTGAGCAGCTACAAGGACCGGTACATTCACCTGGATCAAACAGTGATTGAGGTTTACGAGAATGAGGTAAGTCTGTTAAATCATGATGAAACAACAACCTCCTTTTACTTACATAATGTGATGTATTTCCAAGTAAAATATAATATATGGAAGTCAATTGGGCCCATCAACTCTTTGGTTACTGACATTATTCAAAATAACTTATTTTGTGTACAGCAGACAAAAGAAACTTATTCAGGTTTGGAACAACATTGAGTGAGTAAATGATGACAAAATTGTCAAAACTATCCATTTAAGCATAGCATTGGTTAGCATTAGCCTCCTGCGTCAACAGAAATGGAAATTAATTTTGTCTCCATATGAATAATGTGCACACATTTTCTAGAAAGCTAGAATCTAGAAAGTCTTTGGATAGATCTTTACTGATTTCCATCCCAAATGCAAAGCAGAACGAATTTAGATTTATCATTAGCTATCTATGCTTTATTAAGTCATTTAAATTGAGCTCTTTTCTCTGCCAAGTTTTGAATTGTTTTGGTGAAATAAATAATTACACAAGAGTGTACTAAAACATCTACCTTCACTTGAAGAATGAACACTCAAAAAGCAAAATCACAATTGAAATCAATTAAATGTATTTTTTTCTCTTAGACTGAATTTTATAGCTCAATACTCTTATGTGACTATGAACTTTTTTTGTTTTAGTCTTTCCATTTTGTCTATAAGGAATTTAATTTGACTAATTATGTTTAATTAATTTGTTAAATTAAATTTCAGTTTTATTTTGTAGTTATATTTTTATTTAATTTAGTCATTTTAAAAATTACATATTCAAATGTTTTTAAAAAATTCTTCATGCCTTAAAATAGTTTGAATGTAACCACAACCCTTGCCTTATTTGGTATATGCGTTTTTATGAATATGGTGAAAATATGCAAATATATTCAAATTAGCCCACATCCACTCTTTTATACTAGCCCAGAGATCCACTCGTTGACAAATTGACGTGATTGGTTACAAGGTAGTTTGTGACGTTTCAAACCGTGTTTTTTGAAACTGTTTTTGGTTCACTGCAGTTTTAAGGAGAAAATACTCAGCAATGGTGTTGACTTGTGAATTTACACATGATTCGTCTTAAAGCATATTAAAAACACAGCACACATATAAACAAAACTTGGATTTTCACCTTAGGGGGACTTTAATTTTTGGAACCCATGAAAATTCTGTCGTTTACTCACCTCGATCTTTTTAAATCCGTATGACTCTCCTTTTTCTGTTATTTTTAGCAGAATGTCCAGGCATCTTTTTTTCATACAATAAAAGCGAATGATGACCACAGTGGTCAGATTTCTGGATCTGTTCTTAAATTGAGCTTACCTCAAGGGCATCCAAGATGTAGGTGTCTTTGTTTCCACAGTATTTTTAATTTTGATATTTTTAGGTCAAAACGTTCTTGTCTGTCAGTCATATAATGCAGGTCTATGGTCACCACCTCAAAGAGCATGCACAGAGAAGTCCAAATTAAACATGATTTAATGACTCATAAATGTAAGAACACATTGATGGCATAAGACACGAAACGAGCGGTTTGTGTGAGAAAATGAACAGTATTTATATTGTTTTTACCTCATGTAATCACAGTCACGTCCAAGTGATCTGAGGGCGTGGACGCTTCGGTCTGCGCAAGCTCCGGAAAGTGATATCTCGTGCGTTTACGTCACTTATTGTTTTATTTATTTTATTTTATTTTAAACTCATATTTAGATATTTTTCTCACACAAACCGCTTATTACGTGTCTTAGGCCATCAATGTGTACTTATATTTACGAGTCATTAAATCATGTTTAATATGGACTTCTCTGTGCAAGCTCTTTGAGGTGGACCCCATAGACTTCCATTATATGACTGACAGACAAGAACGGTTTGACCTAAAAATATCAAAGTTGAAAATACTGTGGAAACAAAGACACCTACATCTTGGATGCCCTTGAGGTAAGCTAAAACATACCAAAATTTAATTTCAAAGTGAACTAGCCCTTTAACACGCAAAAATAGTCTAAAAAAAACTGATATGTAGTGGACAAGTCATAATGACTATATTTAGCCTTTATGCAGTGTGAACATTCTGCTATCGGTTTTCCATGGAAGAAAGTCAGTCATACAGGTTTGAAACAACATGAGTGGGAGTGAATGATGACAGAATTATAATTTTTGAATGAGCTATCCTTCTAAATGGAACGTAGCTAAAACATCATAAATTAGCAGCTTCTGAAGTATCATTTTTTTGGTTTATCCTTTTACAAATAGAAAACTTTTCCCTGTCGCGCAGGAATTGACAACATGCCTGGAGAAAGTGGACTTGGACAACTATGTCACTTGTCACGAGTTAAAGAGTCCTTTCAAGAAGAAACACAGACTGGTACTAATACGAAGCCCCAAGAGCGGTAACAAGGTAATAATTAACATTTCAGCACAGTACAATGTCAAATATATCAGTCTACCATTTCTTTTGTATGTGATATAAAGAGTGGCTCACATTAGGATGACAATGCAATACACAGTTGTCGATGGCTGGCTTGCTGTTGTGACGTCATTAGTTCAATATGGCACGCACTAGAGGCACACTAGGTCATTGTACTGAGTCTAATGAATCAGACACATATCTGAACGGACACATGACCAATGATGAGGCAGTTACTCATGCTCTGTGCTACTTCACTGGTTTCACATTTACTGTAAATAACGCCAGAAAGCGTATGTGAAAGGTCGGCTGTTGCATGTTCAAAACAGCTGAGTGGCGCTTGTCTTTGTCCTTGGTGTCAAATATTGCAACACTTGTAAGATAAAAATGTATAAACATCCTGTGGTACATGACTTAATTCTGAGAGATCTTGTTCTATGTTTCAGATTTTTCTAATTTTATCTTGGTGTGTTTTTTTGGCACTGTACTTCACTATTAGCACCACAAAGGTTTCATAGCCCAGTTTTCACATGTTTCTAACGTTTTGTTGAAAAGTCTCAACTCAACAAGTTAAAATGTTAACCCAGAAATCATGAGAAAAGCAAGACAACCTTATGCAGAGCATCACTTCCTGTTCTAGTGTTTATATATTCAAAAGGGCAGAGGCAAGATTTCCTGTGTAACCTTACAAATACTTGTGGTATATCAAAACAGCCGCAAACCATCAGTTTTTTCACTTTCTAGTGAAAAGTGGATTTTCCTCCGTAGAGTGTATGTATATTGTAAAAAAAATTGCTTAGATAGGTTAACTCAAAATTAGATTATTTTTCTTACACTTTAAATAATTGTGTTATTGAAGTGTAATTTATATACTTTTAAAGTATTTAAATTTGTATTTATCTTTACTTTTATTTCAGATTTAGTTTCAATAATTTTAGTACTTCAACTTGTGTTGTTACAGTTCGTATGTAATAATGTAAATACTTGTAAGTATAATAGTAAATATTGAAAATAGTCTTTGTTTATACTTCTTTTAATGAGCACTTTAGATGGTTTTACCAATTTATAATTTAATGTTATGCCCCACATAAATGCATTTGAATTCAGAAATTGAAAGCTTGTTAATAATAAAAAAGGTGTATTGAAATCATTGTTTGTATGATCTACATTGTTAATGTATTTTTGAATAAATTAATAGATGTGTGAGAAAGAATGACATACAATTGATCGAGATACAGTTTTAAGGGCATTAAATGTTTTACGATTTTTTCGTTTTGACAAAAAGATTTGATTCACTTTATGCTTATGACTGCTGGATTGTTACTGTGTGTCAAACTGTTGTTTCCTGGCACATTCGTTGATGGTAAATGATGACTTCATCCTAAGGGAGTGAAATGCACATGTCATAACTTTCAGACATACACATACACAGTATGTGTCATAGTGCTCTATGAACCTATATCAATTACAAAAAGATCTCATTTATTCTGTAAATATGGGTAGAATTCTTTAGCGTGTTCAATATATTTAGGGTTTACTACACGCGAGTCCATGTGCACTGAATCTCGAGAGTCTTGTAGGTGGGGAGAGGACTTTAGAAATGCGGAAGATACCTAACTGGCGAAATATGCTTTATTACTAACAGATGACGAGAGCGAAGCGTTGGCGAACTGCAAAGAGCTCAGCAGATGTCAAGAGACTTCTCTAGAAGAGAAAATGTGTGTGTGTGTGTGTGTGTGTGTGTTTAAAGAACAGCCAGACCATCATGTCACATTTTCCTCTCCTGAATATTGTGACCAGCCAGCTGAATGAGTCAGACGCCACAGCCTAGTGTTTTATTTTATAATTAAACGTCAAGCACTGTAGTTCTTGAAAAGAGTTTAGAGATTTAAGAGATTCCAAACCCTCCTGTTTCACTTTTTTTTATGAATATTTTAGGCACACCCTACTCTAAAAACATAAATCTTTTCACTTCTTTTTTTTAGGTGACTAGTACTTTGGAGGCTCATGCTGAGCCTTGCAAAATACAGGAAGCTAGACACACTTCATATAAACCTAACAACGCTCAACAATGGGACATGAAAACAAACATCCCACGGACAAATCTGAATGTTAATCTTTGATGATGTTTCCAGTATTTAGGGATGTTCATTGCAAAAGATGAACTGGACTCTAGATAAAACCTTTATAGAGTACTGAATATATACGTTAAAATGTGGTCTGCAGGTAATGCATGTGGTCCACCATAATATTAGGTGCGGGCAACATGACATTGAATCCAGGGTTATTTCAGAATATGGTTTAGCATGTGCAACTGAAGCTGTCATTTTTTCTGTTTTATTTATGTGTATGCATATACTATTTTCAAAGACTTCTAAATTTGTTGTGTTCATTTTAGGTCCAAGATGTCAAACTTCAGGCACAAAATCCTGAGGAAAAAGAAGCCTGGATTAAGGCACTCGGTGAAGGAATCAATAAGGCAAAGAACAAAATTTTTGATGAGGTACTGTTCATTGTTCAGCTGTTGAACTTTACTGTGATATTTGAAGACAGCTCTACATAAATAGGGCCATGCCATGCAAAATATTTTTATGTTTTATATCTCAGGTAAAAGTCGATGAAACCTGCTCATTAGAACATGTTACTCGAACCCGACCTAAGGGGAACCATGGAAGAAGACCCCCAACAAGGGTACACATGAAAGAGGTATGATATAATTGTTTCAAACATACAAAACATTTACAACATCGTTTTAACATTTATCATCCCTGCTAGAGCCAGACCGATATATCGGCCGGCCGATATTAGGCATTTTCCATAATATCGGTCTCGGCAGTTATAAATGGCCGATAAATGAATATTTAAAAAATAAAATAAAAACGGACGAAACACGCTTTAATCATCTCTCCTTGGCCTGTTATATTGAAAATGTATGTTTTACAATTTGCAGTATGATGTTGGCTATTGCTAAATTATGGCTCATCATAGACTGGCTAACCACAAAGCTATAGGTAATGCCACTATCATCAGTGGAACACCGCTAATGTTAACATTAATGAGCTTGGAAACCACAATGAAATTTTTCTGCCTAAATAAAGTAATGATTACTGTATTTATAACTAGCATATCTCTAGTTACAGTCCCTGCATTGTAATATGTAAGTTATACTTGCGAGGAGTGAACATTTAGACATAGAGAAAAAGTATCAAACGTATCTTGTGCAGAAAAGTTAGCTTTTCTTTTACACGTGTGTGAAATCCAACAATATTTAATAAAAAGATAAAAAAATATCGGCCGATATATCGTAATATCGGATTTTAAAACCCAAAAATATTTGTATCGGTATCGGCCTTCAAAATCCTTTATTGGTCGGGCTGTAATCCCTGCTGGAGGATAATTAGGGATACATGGATACAATTTTGGCCAATAAATGGCAAAAATTATAATGTGTCTAAAACTATTAAATACAAAAATACTGAAAGATAAAATAAATGCTTTTAATAAAATGTATTAACTTAATTTAGCCATCTAAACGGCATAAGCTAATAAAGGAAATGAGCATGCACAATTAAATTTGCAATAATGATTTGTTTAATGCTTTGTTTATATCTTATGTTCACCTAGACTTCATTTATTTGAACAATGAGCAGTCTTAAGAAATGTTATTACAATTGAAAATATTTTTTTTCTATTTTATTATATTTTAAAGTGCATTTTTTTCCTGTGAGGGGAAAGCATTTTTTTTTCCACAGCCATTAGTTAAGTCTTCAATGTCCCAGAAATCATTCTAATATGCTGATTTTCTGCTCAATAAACATTATATTTTCAATGTTTATTTTATTTTATCGTACTGACCCAAAACTTTTGAATAGAAATATTGTGAAATCCCTGAGTACAATAATCCAACAATATCCTCTAAATATACTATTCTGGCTTTTCTTACAGGTTGCGAATGTCTCAAGTGATGGAATATTGAGACTGGACCTTGATGGTGACGTTATCATGCCAAATGGAACTCATTGCTTGAATACAGAAGAGGATAAACAAACTGAACCCTCTGTGACCATGAACAGTATTCAAAAGGAGGACATCGATGAAGAGGCCACACCTCAGAAGAAAGATATTAAGCCACCCATGCCGCCATCGAAAGACAACAAACCCTGTGAAATCCATAAAGAAGATGAGCCCAAAAATGAGGAAGCTGCACCGCAAAAGAAGATTCTAATGCCACCGATGCCTCCATCAAAGGAAATGAAACCCTGCGTTGTTTCTGTTGATGAGGCTGCTGTTGAGGAGAATATCTCAGACAGTAAAGTAGAGGTTAAAACAGATGGCACAGACACTTCTGAACGAACCCCCTCCACCAAGAGCGTCCAGCCCCCTGATCCTCCATCCAAACACATGAAGCCCAACCAACCGGTAACACAAGCCACAGTCACAACAGAGGAAAAAGAAACTCAAGAGAAAAATGAGGAGGTTGATGTTGAAGTTACCAAAGTGAACGGAGCTTCAAACGACAAAGAAGACCAGAACAAGTCAGAAGAGGGAGAGACCTTTGTTGTATCCAAAAAGGTAATGAAACCCCAAGTAGTAATGTGGGATTCACCCTCTATGCCATCAAAAGAACCTAGTGCTGAACAAGAAGGGACAAATTTGAAGAAAGCCAGTGAAGTGGCAACCTCGGAAGAACAACCTCGCCAACTTAATCTCACTCCACTTTCGACCCCTGAATCTGTAAAAAAGAGTCCTGGTCCCCCTGCTCCACCCAAGAAGAAGCAATTTAAGGCACCTGCCAAAAAGGAGGACAGTTCCCCACAAAGTGGCCCAATGGTCCTTACCGACACCACCATTTTGTCTTCAGAAAAGGTCTCTGAGCAGTCTTCAAAAGCAGATGACATCAAATTGATGATTCCCGAACCCAAAACTGAGCCTGTTGGTGATGTGTCAAGCGAAGAGTTGGAGGAGAAGTCTTTAGACAGTGGTCAACACTCAGGAGAAGAGTCTGAGACTGGTGACCAAGTTACGCCGTCCTCCCCAAACCTCAAAGGAAGCTCCCAGGTACTAGATTTAGAGACCAGCGAGGATGATCTAGAACCATCTGACGGCAAAGCGAAGAGTTTGGAGGAGCCATCGTTAAAAACCCCGTCCACCACCCCAGAGACCTTAGTTCCCAGTGCAAGTCCGACCACAAGCTATTGTGCCAACAAGTCCCTGTTTCTCTCCATGCCTCTCAAGCATTCTTCCAAGTCTCGCTCCGCATCTCTGGGAGACCTCCTGGGGGAGGATGCAGAGATGGTGGATCTCAAGGGAAAAGAGTTACCAATAAAACGGCATGGAAGTGGCGTGAAGGACTTGCAAAGCAAAGTGTCTTTTGAGATAGAAGCGACGGGAGATATGCTGAATTCAATCACAACTGGACAGAGTGGAGAGGCGGAAATGAAGTCGGAAACGAGACCAGAGGTCTTGCTCAATGAAGCAATGGAGAAGCTCAGGAAAGCTGAGCAGTTCTTACGGGAAGCCAGGAGCCTTAAAGATCATAACAAAAGCAACAGATTAAGTTTGTAATGGTAAGTGTTGGTGGAAATAACCTATAGGGATGATCTATGCTGAAAATGTACAGTATGCTAACGATCAAATGCAATTCTTGCAAACCCATTTTCAAATCTCCAAGCTAAGATGCCTTACAGTTTTGCTAATGTAGCTACGTAGCCTCTAGATGGTGATACTGCAGCCCTACGTATTGTTGCAAGGCTGACAAACCATTTTCTCTCAAAAAAAAGTAAAAACTAAACATTTTATTTTGTGGAGAAACAGCTAGTTAGCTCACCTGCTGTAATATCAAGTGTGTTTTTAGCTTCTTTCAGACTCGCTTTAGGGTTTGTTTCTTATTCCATCATTTCCTAATGATTTTGGTCTTAGTTATATATCGCACTTTGTTCTGTCGATTTGAAGATGTGTTGTACACAAAATGTGTGGCTTGTGTATCAGATGACAAATCCCCATAAATAACGTGTGCACATAACCACTATTGGGATAAGCTAGCTTTTTACGCTAACACTTTTGTTAAACGGTTTATGTTGTATTTTGAGTTTTGCACTGCAACTCCTGTAAAAAAGAGTTAAAATCGTGTGAAGGGACATTAGACATTAAGTTAGCTGGTGAAAATGAGAAATCGAGGAGAGATACTGAAATGCTTTTTGAAGTTGCACTTGTATGTTTTGTTCACAAGCCCTAATTTCCCACTTTAAAAATACTGTTAAGATATTGCAGCCATTTTGCTAACTAAACTGAATTAGACCACCCGTCCCTTTAACCACACATCCTCTTTTCAAAACTCCGCCTTCTCAGCCAACCCGAATGTGCACGGTAATTCACAGTTTTCTGATTGGCTGCTCTCCTGACACTTATTTTTGCTATTTACAGAGCCAAGTCGAAGAGACAAGTGTTTTTCTGAAGACATCCATTTCAGTGATATCTAAAAATAATAATAATAATAATTACAGCACCTTTAAACCTTGATGATCATAAAATACCGTACCTAAAATATAATAAATAATAGTTAATCACAGTTTAAAACAAAATATATAGCACATGGATATACAATATTACTATATATTTCCTGGTCCATGTCTGTTGTGAAAGTGCAGGCCAGAGTTTACATTTACTGTTTTGTGTTAGCATAATGGCTATTCAGTTCTGAAATATTTCATTTTAAATGTATCAGATATGAAATCATAGTAAAGGTGAATGATTATGACATGAAAGAGTAAACATTATTCCATGATAATCTTTGATATTGCCCAATCTAAAAGAATATACATTTTACTATTTAAAATCTTGACTAATGTTACCGTTCTAAAGTTTGAGATTGGTGCGATTTTAAAAAAAGTCTTCTTTCATAATCTCTTATGCTTCCCAATACTAATTTATTTGATCAAAATCCAGTAAAAAACAACAATATTGTGAAATATTATTATTATAATTATAATTTAAAATAACTTCTGTTATGTAGTTTAGTCTTGTGATGGAAATTATTTGATATTATCTGTTCAAAAACAGTTGTACAGTGTTGAAGCCGTAATAGATTTTTTATTTTCATGATTCTTTGATTAATAGAAAGTACATAAATGTCTTTACTGTCACTTTTGATCAATTAAATGTGTCCTTGCTAATTAAAAGCATTAATTCCTTCTTTAAAAAAATTCTTTCTGACCCCAGACTTTTGAACGGTATTGTAGGAGTCACAACTTTTAAGTTGTAACTGTGTTGAATTTTCTGCCATTTTCTTCTTAAAGTGTTTGCACATCATGGTAGCACTGCGAAAAGACACATTATCATGCAAACACTGTGAGTAAATAGTCTTTCCATTGTGTTCTGTCACACTGATGATGTGGCCATAGCGGTTCACTCTTCACAGTCTATTAATAAACTGCATAGCTTCCTGCTGCCTAGCCCATGTCACCTTTAGTTTCTTTACGCAGAGATAGCCGGTTACCATAGCCCATATAGTTTTTTTATTTTTATTATAGGTAAACGGTTACTGAGTTTAGTTTTACTTCAAATTATTGTAGACCTAATAAAATCGAGAATATTCTCATGATGAAAAGTGTTTTTTGTGGTACCATTTTGTTAGATATGATCTTACATGTAAATATCTTTGATATCAAGTCTTTGATAATGAGATTCATCTTAGTTCTTTGTCCTTTGCGCAGTACATTTCTTTTAGCGTTTAATTTCCCTCTGACGTTTTGAACTGTACTCATATTTTTAATGCTTGGTGACTATTTGAACATTATGTTGTAAATAACACTGCCGCAAGTGAAATGCTTAATATTTAAGTTATTAATGTTCTGACATATTCATGTTTGTTGTCTGTCTAAAACAAGGCTTAAGAACAAATTTAGAATTACTGTTTACTGTTAAATGTTTACTATTGAATTTTAAAGAGGCTGATGGTTATATTATGTCTTACAGTATCTGTTAATTGCATCCACTAACTGGACTAACGTTGTTTTAATCTAAATGCATATTAAATGTGCAAAAATGGGAAATAATTGCTTTGCAAGGCATGTCTAAATAAATACAGAATGTCTTTAATATTCACTATTGTCGGACTCTTTGTGGCCTTTTCTTTCCATTTTAATATATTAAATATTATATGCAGTACCGTTGAAATGTTTGTCATGTTTATGTTTTTTAAAGAAATTGGTGCTTTTATCACTTGCAATAAATTAATCAAAGAATGTTTCAAATGAATGCTATTTTCTGTTTCTCCAAAGCTTTAGTCATTTTAGTTGGTGATTTATTAACGTTTCTATCTTTTATACACACTATTTAGAATGTTTGTGTGTATTTCTGATTAAATCGACTGAGCTGCATCTACTGAAATACAAATGCTGTGTTCGAGCTGTATACATGCACAGTGGTACACAAATACTTGGTCTGTTTAGAATTTACTAAAACAGGAAGTGTTTTATATACAGAGCTTTTTGCTTTTACCATGTTTTTTTTTGTGTGATATCATTAGCAACTGGATTACATAAAGAGAGTAAATGTGAGTGACAGGACAGGAGTCAGTGCGGGTGTGTGTGTGTGTGTAGAAATGGGCAGGTATTCTGTTTTCTAGTCGAAAGAATCAGTTCCCCATTATGCTTTAGAATTGCAAAATGTGGAACTGATCAACAGAACACTGCCTGCTTACCACAACTACACTGACCAAAGACAGCCTACCCCTTTTTACACAGTAAAAAAGCCCTAGGCTTAAGTTTCAGTGTTGCTTTGCAATGTCAAAGTCAATCTGAAACTGAAACATTAAGATATCAGGAGCATGTGGGCCTGTTGGCTAATATGATATGATCCTGAACTACTCATTTTCATTAGAGTTGGAATAATGTTGTTTTATTACGCATATAGCATACTCTATTACCTACTTTTTTCTTCTTTTTTTGTGATCTGACTTGTCCTTTTCCTTTGTAGTTTCAAAATGCAGTGTAGATAACAGGCCTTGAGTTTCACTCGTCGCCCTCTGCTGGCATGATACGAGTTGTTTTTTGGAACAGAGTCTGCTTTGTTTCTCTAGTGACTGTTTTGTGCACATTAAGCCACATTTGAAACAGCATACTATTCTAATTTCTACCTATATTTTAAATATTTACACAGTATTCATCTACAAACACACATGCATACTGTATAAATTATGTGTGATGTAGTGAAAGAACTAAAAGGAATAGAACATAAGTAACTAGAAGTAATGTGATTTTTAACGTGACTTTAACCAAAAAGTATTGATATTTTTAGATAGCACTGAATGCCTGCATGCTTACTATTTCATATGTTTATTGTTGCATCATGAAAAATCTATTTTTGTTAAATTCGCAGTATTGGACAATACAATGCTCCAAGTATGACAGCATGTTTTTTTAAATGACCTGTTTTCATGCATTGATTTTTTTTTTTTAATTTGTTTTGTTTTTTTTGTTGTTGTTTTTTTGCAACAAGAAACATTTTGATCTTTTTAAATATTTGCATATTGAATAGGCCTATTGGATTGCTTCTCTATCCAGCATGCATTGCTTAAACAGTTATGCAACAAATAAACTCAACTTGTGACTCACAAACGTTAAATGGCCTATTAGCCCTAACAGCTGTGCATGGAAAAATTAAATGAGCCAGAAATTAGTTTTGGAAGTGAAGCTAGCGAGAAACCTGTCACCATGCAAAGCAGTATGTGAGTCTGCAGCTCTCTCTAGTGGAGGTTTTTCATAATAATGGGTCACACAGCTCTTTGTGTTCAAACAGGTCAATGTTTGTCCAGCCTTCGTGTTAGTTTACTCAAAGCCAACAGGCAGAAAAACAAGCTCAATTGCCTATTGTTACTCAACAAAGATCAAATCTGATAAGGAGATAGACGCATCATAAATGAAGAATCAGCTATCGATGAAAAGAGTCTGATAACACTAAGTAATGAATTTCATTATTTGGAGAACAGAAAATTAAATGATGAGATCGCATAAATGAATAATACCATGAATTAGAAATGCAAGCAAGCAAACCAGGAAATCATATAGGCTACACAGTTTAGGGGTAAGATGCTTAAACATAGTTAAAAAAACAACAACATTATTGTCTATAAAGTGGCAACGAATGTATTAAAATACACACGTCTACACAACCTACTTAGTTTTCATTAACAAACAATTTGTCATTGTACGTAACTTTTGCCTAATGTAATTAATATTTAGAATTACATGCTTCCATTGGAGGGACACGACGAAACGTCAGCACGGTGTATTTAATATTCATGAGCCTTCGTTCGCTTCAGCTGGATTCGTCATTTCCCAAAGCGGCAGGCTTGAGCTCGGCTGAGTGAGGATTCAGAAACACAGCCGAACAAACATCACATCAAAAGATGAAAATGTAGACATATATCAGAAGATGCGAATCGGAGACAGAACACACAATCAATCGATGACGATGGAAGACGGACTGGTGTCCGAAGACGATATATGTGAGTGTTAATTAAAACAGTCAGTCATAAGTGCGGTTCAGACAGAAATTGGGGCAAGTGAAGTGAGAGGAAGGAATATATTGAATTGAATTGAATTGAATTGAATTGAATTGAATTTAATTGAGAGGAATATATTCAATGGCTAAACATTTATCACCTCAATGTATGAGGAGGTGGCTCATTAAACTGTGGTACTATACAAAAGAGACTCGTTTAGTAGGGCTGGGCTTATTTGTCAATGACCACCAGCTCTACTGATTATTTTCTAGTATTCAAAAATGTAATATAAATCTTTTGTGACCATATATTTTTTAAAACCTTTACAACAAGGACGCCACTCTTGCTTTAGATGTATCTAAACAGTTGGTACAATAAGCACATATCTCTGAAACATGAGATATGCATTTTGTTGATGCATGTTAACTTCATGTATACTCTGCTGATGTTTGTACTGTACCTATTCAAATTATACAGTTATAATTTGTTATACAGTTATAATTATACAGGGGATATTCAAATTAATTAACCAATCAGTAATACCCTTTATCAGCTTTTTCCACTAAGAAACGGACATTGTTATTGTTATTATGTTTTGATTGATACTGTGAAGCTGCATTGATGTAATCTATATTGTGAAAAGCGCTATGTAGATATACTTGACTTGTCTTGACCTGTATACACCATATATAACTCCTGTCACCTTCCACTCATTTCTCTCTAGTGCTTTGCTCAGAGAAGGAGTTTCATGATGCTGCGAAGAGGAATGACACTGTCAGAATGCAGGAGTTGATAAGAAGAGGGGTGGACATCAAAGTCAAAAATAAGGTGAGAGATATTGCCAATACTGAACCAACAGAAACATACGTGAACATTGCAAATCTGCAAGAACTGCTTGAGGACTGACACGTGCACAGTTGGTTCTGTACATTATTATATTCTAGTAAAATATGTTTCAAAATGCCCCAGGATGTTTGAAATAATATGTTCATACAAACGCTAAATAAACTATTATGTGTGTACTTCTGAACATGGTGGCACAGCAAAGCATGCTGAACAAACTGTACAGGAAGCTGTGTCAGAGGAAGTTATGTTGCCTTTCAGCATGCCAATTTCTCTGCCTGGAATGTTTTGTTTTTCCCAGTTATAAACCAGAGTGTCGGACACACACATATTGTGGTCCTCGGCACAGGATATGACCCTTTTTTTACCCCAGACAACATTATTATTTATCACCTTTGACCGTGGTAAAACATGAACCGTGAGTCATTGTGACTGTTTCATTTAATATGTGATTTTCATTTTACAGATGGACCGTAAGGCCCTGCACTGGGCAGCTGGAGCTGGAAGTGAACAGGCCCTGCGTCTACTGCTAGACCATGACATGGATGTGGATGAAATGGACAGCGTACGTGTCAAATGCTTTGCATTTTAGGCTGAATATTTTATAAAGTTTCATGTTTATTTGCTCAATGAGCACAAATGAGAGAAATACTGCTCCACCTGGTACATTTTTAATGGGCTGCTGTTCATTCACCATGTGGCTCGTACATTACTGGAGGCTATGGGCTTGTTACACCAACAACAATTGTTGAAGAGAAAAAGAGTGGCCCTGAAGCCCAAGGAAAAATATTTTTAGATAACCGAGTAGGTTGGTGAGTGATATTCTTTTTTAAAAAATATGTAAAATGTATATTCTTTTTTTAAAAAATATGTAAAATGTATATACAGTGTAAAGTGAAAGTGTATAGAAAGTGTTTAGATACTGTAACTGGTCAATGTTTCTTTTCTTTTTTAAGTACTTATAAAAAGTCCTCCTGAGGGTGACCATTATTTTTGTATAGTAAAAATTGTCTATGTCCTAGGAGGTCATAAAAATTGTGTGGAGAATAATTAAATTATTTTACATAACTACACAGAGAGTTAAAATGATCTGAAAAATGCAGCTTATAATAAAAATAAATTTAGATAAAATATAGCATGTCAAATCAACTGGCCAGTTACAGTCTGTCAAAGCATTTTAGTGGCATTTCATACCCATATTCTACACACACAGCGCTGTTCATACACCGCTGGTGAACTTTATCTGAATGGGATTGTTATCAAATAATGAAAGGTTCAGTGAGTGATTTCTGAGAAACATTGTTGAAAGTGGATTGGACCGAGCCGCACAACACACTTTTAGCCAATCACCTGCAGGGGGCGTGTCCACTCATGAGGAGAGAGAGTGAGCAAGAGGGAGATTTGAATTGAAGAAAGACTGTAGAAAGCGAGATGGCTGTGAGACATTACAAAAGAGAAAAGGTCAGAAGAATATCACTGGAAAAAGAAGGGTTATGATCAGGCAAGAGCTTTCGGCCCAGCGTTAATATTACAATTTAGGCTGGTGTTATTTCAGCTTTTGTTCATTTTTTATAGTTTTTGTTAATATTTCGAATTAGATATTTTCTGCTTTCGTTTTAATTTTAGTTAAAGTTTTAGTAATTTCTTTGTGTTCTGTTCAAATGTATTAATATTTTCAAAGGTCATTAGTTTTTATTAACTTTTAGTTTATTTACATCTAGTTGTTTTAGTATTTCAACTTAAACTAAACTAAAATAAGTTATTTTATTTTTATTTCAAGTAATGGAAATGGTTTTTTATGTTTTTTTATGACGTTCTTACTTGTTTTCCAGTTTGGTATGAATGCTCTGCTCTTGGCGGCGTGGTTTGGTCACCTGTCAATCCTAAAGATCCTTGTCTCAACCGGGGCAAAGCTCACTTCTGAAAACAAAGTAAGGCTCTTGGTAAAAATCCTTGACAAGTTTCAGATATCTTATATGAAGACAGTGGTAGCTTCTCACTCAATGTGCTCTGCTCACTCACCATACAAATGGGATTGTACTGTATGTACTGCCCTAGATACAGACTTCAACATTAATTCCAATGCATCTCAGTGACTGAACTGTCACATTTCTTTTGTCCTCAGAATGGCTTGAATCTTTTGCTCTGTGCTGCCCAGAGGGGTCACATCAGTATTCTGAAGTATATCATGGAAGATCTGGAAAATGTGCAGCTTAATAAAGTCGACAAGGTAAGAATCTTTTTTTTTTTCTTCCCAATACCCATGATCTTGAAGTGTAATGTATTTTATTACAGAGATCTTATACACTTATAGCACACAGTACTCTGCTGTTGCGTGTTCTACATACTCACACTTACAGAGCCATTTGCAATCACCAAATAGCCTACATATATCCAATTACTTTGATCTAGTGCAGATAAATTATGACTATTTTATGTGTAATCTATTGTATTTGTATCATGTAGAGCCAGACCGATATATCGGCTGGCCGATATTAGGCAAGCTGACATTGTAATTAGAAGGTAGCTTATAACTATAAGGCAGTGATTATACTAATTGACTAATTATTATTTTATTTATCAGAACTTTAATATATTTTGATGTTTCTCTGTTCTATTGGGACAATAAAAGAAACAATTTTTTTTTAAACGCATTATCATATTATTTTATTTAAAACTCACAAATAACTAATGTTAGGGAAATCTGTTAATGTTTTGTTGCGGGTTTCTGAAATAAAAAATAAATAAAAAAATATCGGCCGATATATCGGAATATCGTATTTTAAAACCAACAAATATTTGTATCGGTATTGGCCTTCAAAATCGGTCGGGCTCTAATATCATGCCTGTAAACTCGTCACATTTCGACCAGGAAAGTGTTCGACCCATATTTTTTATGCAGGGTGCACACAGTGTTGTAAATGTATCAACACAATGAATTGTCGACATAATAAATAATTGACAAGAAGCTAAAATAATTACAGAGGCCTCTGGTTATCTTACGGCGCCCCTTTTCATGACACGTATGTTTTGGCGAATGGTGGGACTAAATATCCTCCACAACTGACTGCAAACTGGCATTCAGATCTGCCGCCATTTAGTTATTAACACCCAAATTCCAACAATCCAATCAATTTCCGAAAGACTAAATCAAGTCCCGCCCTACTTTTTTTGTCAGTTCAGAAACAGTTTTCCTTGTATATATATACTATATGGAAGAATATAGGGAAGAATTGCCTATTGGTATTCCCTAGAGCGAATATGGATTTCATTCCGACTTTAAGGTGCTTTTACACTAGGGAAAGTTTTGAAAGATCATTTGACTGATATGTGTAAGATCCGTTTTTGTGGGTGTGGAAAGAGTTGACACAGTTTGTCATATGATCACATGACATTTTGATCAAATATCAGATTTTTCTTGTAACATACTGTATTTGCAGAGAAAGATTTGCAGCATTCTCTGATTCATGTTGTAAGTGGTAAAAGTCTTTTGAGGCTCAGTTTTATGAATCAATTCAAGTCCCGAAAGTAGAAGAGAGCTGTTTTTCCTTTGAGAGTGAAAATGATTGTGATGATTGCACAATGTTCATGCAAATTTCAGTTAAACATTTTCAAGGAATGACTTTGAACAATTGACTCAAGGAAGAGTTTTGTTGACTTTAAAACGAGACATTAAACAGAAACTTGAAAGCATAAAAATGATGAAGACTTCTTTCTTTTTCAATGTAATTCATAAACATTAGGACATAACAACATTTTATCCATTACGTGTGGATTGCCAATATCAAATTGATTCACTTATATTATTTTCCTCTGTCTCTACGGCTTTTGTTACTCAATTCAGAGGTGAGGAAAATAAATGAATTGTGCACAGTCAATATGGATTGTGGGACATCTATTATGAATGTCAATTGTGATCTAATTGTGTCTTTAAAAATAGATTATGATAGCATTTATGCTATTCATTACACACAAGTATATGATGAGATTATGATGATGATTAAATCATTAATACCAATATCACATGATCAAGATTCTGGAGCAAGTTTCATTGTGCTGTCTGTCAAAACATTTTTATCACCCAATGAAATGTAATGTTAACAGCTGTAGAACATTTATGGACAGTAATACATTATGTCCTTTCTAAAGTGTCTCCGTTCTTCGGATGAGAAGTTAAATAAATATAAATGCAATGAATTATTAATAATCTGTTGTGTCAGTCAGGTAAGACGGCGTTTCATTTAGCCACAGAGCATGGACACCTGGAGGTGGTGGAGTTTCTCATTGGCGTGGGCTGTGCTCATGATCTCAAGGACAAGGTGAGTGTCACAGATGCACAGACGCTCCTCAGTGTGTGCTAATTAGATTTTCTCTACTACTAAACTCAGCAAAAAAGGTTTTCAGGTTACTGTATTTTAAAAATAATTTCATAAAATCCAAATAAGCTCTACTACAGATCTTTACTGTAAAGGGTTCAGCTGGTGCCAGTGTTGTAGTCGAGACCACCTCACTCGAGTCCGAGTCGACACCGAGAGCAGAGAGAGTCGAGTCCGAGTCAAGACCGAGTCCATAGAGAGTCGAGTCCGAGTCGAGTCCGAGACCAGAGACGGTCGAGTCGAGACCGAGACCACTGAGGGTTGATTACCTAATTTACTTTTATTTACTTAGAGAAATCCTTTTTTTTTTTTTTTTTACTGAATTTACTTAGAGTTTAAAAAATATGATCAGTTTAGGGTAAAAAGGCCACATAGTAGGTGGTGTTAAAAGTAATTTTATTACAATTTGTCATGCGCAGTTGCGCACTAGAAAATCACCAATCACTGGGCGTGTCAATCAATTAAAAAAAATATTTTATTAACATACATTAATAATCATGAAAAATATTTTTAATTGAACTGGAGTGGACTCGGGAATAATTCCGAGTCCTAAAAAAAAAAAATGTTCGAGTACGAGTCAATTCCGAGTCCAAATGGACACGAGTCCATGAAAAGACCAAGACCATTAAAATATGGTCTCGAGACCGAGTCCGAGCCGAGTCCGAGTCTCGAGTACTACAACACTGGCTGGTGCCACACCAAAACCTGGCTGATACTTTTGATATTGACCCCCGTCTTTGTCCAGGGACTCATTATTCCAGTTCTGTTCGTCAAATGTCTGTGAAAATAATTCAGTTTTTGCCTCTGTTGTTGAATCTTTTTATGTTCGCACAAATATTAAGAAATATACACAAATATTATGTTAAGACAATTTTTTGCTGAGTTTAGATGCAAAATACCAAAGTAGAGACCAAAGTGTGCCATGTAAACCAAGTAAAAACTGTAGACTTAAGTGGTGTGACACTGTGGTGTTGATATGAGGTCAAAGATGTGTGCGTTGTCATATGTTCATGAACTGCAGGAGGAGAACACTGCACTGCATTTGGCAGCTAAGCAAGGCCACAGCGACGTCCTACAGAAGATTATTGAGACCGGGGAGAACATTGATGAAAGAAACATTGTAAGCCTCAATCCAATTGTAATAGATTTTCTGGTTTAGTGGCGTTTATTTGCTTCACATTTTCATCTTTCATCAGGACGGCATGACTGCTTTACATTTGGCAGCTGAAGGCGGTCATTATGAGTGTATCAGACTGTTGCTGGAGGCTGGCTGCAATGTGAATGAACTTACTCATGTGAGTGCAATGTTTTATATTAGCAGAAGTCTTCATAATAACGAATGAGGTTTGCTAATGTGCTTCTTCTTATAGAACAACAGAACAGCTCTCCATCTGGTGGCCCAGCATGGCTCAATTAGAGAGGTCGGACTGCTGGTACAGGCTGGGATCAGTCTGGATTCTGTAGACACTGTGAGTACTAAAAAACTTCAGTTGACATTTCAACACCACAACCTGCTTTTCAAGAAGTATAACATTTATTGTAGAGCAGGAGAGAATGTTTGAGGGCCAAATTCATTATGGTTAATTAAACACATTAGCATATGCTGGGCGCTCAAAATGTTATGGAAAAGGGTTTGATTTTTAGGGAATGCATGGACTGACAAAATGTATACCTTGAAAGCAATGCAAGTCTACTTTGGGTTAAGTATCTGTTGGGTGCATAAATGATGTGTAAATGTATATTTCTTGTTGTGCCGCCTTCATCATGAACCTTTATTATGGATTCAGATCTTCTTGCCAACATTTGTAAAATAACAGTTGCTGACTTAAAAACAATCAATCATAAAAATCACATTAATAAATGCCTTCCCTTTATATACATAATACATTCCATAATGCCCACATCCAGACAGTAGACACTCCCATCTTAGGGAGTATATAAACAAAAATACAAACAATACAAACAAAAATAAAACAACAAAACAAAGTAACATGATCATGATGAGAAGCATGTGATGGGGAATTGTGTGGAATTTTGTGGGTGTATTTGCAAATTTATCTGATTTAAATAATAAGTGAATCAGGTGCTAAAACGTCACAAATAAGTTATCATACATATTTGCAGGTTACTTTTCATGCATTATGTGCATGTTCATGTGAATCACGCCACATTTTAAAAGAACCGAGTGCAACCGAACTCAGACCACCTCCTTCGGGTAGTCTCGGGTTCGGTAACCCTGTGCTCACCTGGGTCCGCATGACAGCTTTCACATTACTGTACCAGTTTCTCAAACCGTGCCCCGATTCGAACTAAACTGCCAGTGTCAAAACGCAGTGTCAAAACGCCCTAAAATTCTGCTTTTTACTAGGGCTGGGTAATAAATATTGATTTCTCGATACTAATCGATTCTCATTTTTACGAACCGATATCGATTCTTAAATCTCAAGAATCGATTAGTCATCCTGTTTCATTTGATGAATGGAACATTGTATCGCGGCTGCGCAAATCCCAAAAATCGCAATAATCTTTGTCTTTGGTTACTGTTGATATGAAATAAAGTCTCAATTTTCAAATTACGTCCATTTTCTTTAGAAAGTAAAAAACATAAATAAAGTGTTTGGCGCTGTGGCGTGAGAACGCTCTGGCCCAGCTCAAGAGAAGCAGCAGCGCTGATCTCTCTTCCGGCTTAATAATACCAGTTACAGCGCGAAATAAACATGAATGAGCATCTGTGTTAAAATATAGAGTACAACTTATCGAAATCCGTATCATGTCACATTGATTCGCTCAATCAGCGTTTCAACCGTGGAAAGACGTCAGTTAAACAGTTTGTAATCAATGTATCGTCATATTTACCTCAGAAAACCCACATAAACTCATTAGTCAGCTAGAAAAAATAACTCTAGAGAGGAGCATTTTGCTACATATATACACCATATTACATATGCATTATAATCTTAATGTTCTTCAATATTTAATGCATATTTTAATAAATCTGGCAAGTTTTTATGACAGCCACCATTTAAATGTTTAAATTTCATATATTTTTCTTATTATAAAAATAAATAAAAGTGTAATTTAAGTGGGTTTTTTTATAGCTACAAAACAGTTCATTATTACCTTCATATTAGGCTAATGAAGCCTAGTAGGCTACAACCAGACTCCCATAGTTTACAGCATTAGTTAAGAGATTTGATTTCCTTGAGAAAATTTGCCATTTATTGTAACTGATATCCAAAATAATCAACATTGAATCAAATCGAAATCGAATCGAATTGCAAGCTTGTGAATCAAAATCGAATCGAATTGTGAAATTTGTGTCAATGCCCAGGCCTACTTTTTACTACCTATTGTACTTCATTATTCTATACCATATTCCTTGCCAGCAACATACGTCAGCTCTACACCTGGCAGTACTCAACAACTCCACAGAAATAGTGAAAGATCTTATCAATGCAGGATGCGACCTGGACATCTTTGACAATGTGAGTGCGGTTGAGTTTGAGTGTGGTTCATTTCACATTTACAAGCGGAAACGGTGATGATTTCAGAGATTTTGAAAATGGCTCAAATATTGTTCCTTACAGCGGCTTCAAACTGCTTTGCACGTAGCAGCAGAACACGGAAGGCTGAACATCGCTGAGATGATCCTGATATCTGGAGTCAACCTCAATCTACTCGACAAGGTGCAATTTCCTGTTATCATACATGGGTGTGGATGATATATTTTCATATTGTAATACAATTCTGATGAAACAATTCATCAAAAGATGTTTACTTTAAATGTTACAGCAGAGGAAGACATCACTTGATGTCGCAGCACGAGCCAACCATGTGAATGTTGTTGACATGATTATCAAAGCTGATAGATTTTACAAATGGGAAAAGGTATGTTCAGTGTACATTAGGTTTAAATTAGTCTTATTTAATTGTTATTTATCATAATTAAGATTGTGTGCTAATTTTAATGTGTTAATTTGCCCTCCAGGAAAATGTGACAAGTGACTCTGACTCTCTGGTGGGAACGAGTCTTACCTTTAAGCAAGACCATCAAAAGGAGACACAACATATCCGATCCGTCCTATGGAAACTTTCCTCCAAGTATCTCAATCCAGGCGAGTGGAAAACACTGGCTCGGCACTGGAAGTTCTCTGAAGCACATATTCGAGCCATAGAGCAACAGTGGACAGGTACACCATCTAACGCTGTGATCTGCTGCCGATAAATAAATTGAAGTTTTTATTCAGCAAGGGTGCTTTAAAGCCTAGTTCACACTACGTGATTTTAAGCCCGATTTAAGCCCGATTTGCAAATCGTTGAGTCGCCGACAAGTCAGGGTGTTATCGCGTGCAAATCGCGGGCGATTAGCGGACGATTAACGCTCGCCAATCCGATAGTGTGAAAGAGCCAACAACGCATCAAAGACAGCTCGCAGACACCTCGCAGACAGGTCACCGAGCTCAGAAAAATATCTAGCATGCTAGATATCTCGAGCAGTCGCGCGACTCAATCTCAGTGATGTCATGAGTACAGCCAATCATAGCAACGCATGGGTTAAGGACACCAGGTAAATCTTACTTTTTCTTTTTTGCATTTTTTTTTCTCAGAGCAGATCGTCGAGCAAACAGTGTGCAGCACTAGTTTCTGTCTGACGTCCATATTCGCGTGTTATGTTCTTCTCTGCAGTTTCGCGTCATTTCTGGTTCGTGCGTGGTTTTTCGTGACAAAACATGGTTTCTAGACCAGATAGAATCGTGTTGTTGTCAACTCGCTATTTGTTTGATTATTTTCAGGATTTAGACCGTACTATAGTACTGAAACAGCTCTCATTGAGTCACAAATGATATGCTCTTATCATCCGATCGTGGTTGTATCTCTATGTAGTGCGTTGTTAACTCGTGTAGTGAGTTACGTCCTGTTGTGGATCAATCACGTTGTGTTGTGTGGTGTGAACAGCTAAACAACTTGAACACTCATGATTTCACTGAGAGCAAGTCATTTAGTGTGAACTGCACAGTTCAGCCCGACATTTTAAAATCATGTAGTGTGAACTAGGCATAAATTGATCATGACAGTAAAGACATTCGACAGGAAAGACATTTAAAATGTTTAATAATTTCAATTTCAAATAAAGTATCAAAATTTCAAATCGTCATGAAAAAAGTATCACGGTTTCTACAAAAATATTAAGCAGCACAAATGTTTTCATCTTTGATAATAGTAAGAAATGTTTTAAGAGAACCAAATCAGCATATTCAAATGATTGCTGAAGGATCATGTGACACTGAAGACTTGAGTAAATAATAAATCTAATAATCGCCCCCTTGGTGAACATAAGAGACTAATTTCAAAATCAGATCAATCTCAACGCATTTAAATGTTTACATTTTTTGTACAAAACATACCAGGATTGAAAAGAAAGTGGCACTTAAAGGTAAATTGTGCATACAAATAGTTTCCTGAAATGTTTTAATTTGAAAATATGCACAAAAATTCAAAATGTCTCTAAGTATGTGAGGAATTGTAGATAGATATTGCTCAGAAGTTTTCCTCACCACTACAACTCAGACTAAACGGATTACTGAAACAGTTACACTAGCTGTTAATTTGCATAATTTTCCCAGATGTAGTGTATTGTTCTAGGATCATAGAGCAGGCAGCCCAAATGTGTTCAATGTGATAGATATCGGCTATAGTGATGACAAGCTCTGAACTTTAAAAGGTTCAAAGAGCCACAAGGAGCACGGGCACAGAATGCTGCTCATCTGGCTGCACGGTGTGATCACCGCTGGACAAAACCCCATCAAGGGCTTGTACGAAGGTCTGATCGGAATCTCAAGGATCGACTTGGCAGGTGAATTCAGTTCATGTGTATAAGCTCTGTTCATAAACCTATTCTAATGCATCATATGTGCATTATTTCAGACTCAGTTTGTCAATCTTTTAAGAAAGAATTGCAATTTGGAAGTCAATCCTAGAGTTCAATTTTTCTTATTAATACAAAAGAGACTCAAATAATTCAGTAGATTTTTGTCATACAGATAAGTGTTATACATCATTCAAAACTGTTTGTGTACACACAATAATTGCATAATGTTGTGCTTTTTGCAAAATAACAAAATTAAACAGGATGGGCATTCTGTCGTCTCTCTCAGTGAGGTACATTCTGAAACGCTTAAGAAAATGAACTGAAACTCAGCAAATACTTGCCACACAGACATGAAAATTATGTCAGTACAGTACATTTATAAAGTAGGTTTCCAGTCGGGTTAGATGTTGGATTTTGAACAAAATCTGCCTTATATTGGCCAAGATCTAATAACTTAGAAAGGAAATAATAGACATATTAGGATCAACCAAAGTTTTACATGCCATTTTGACTAGGATTAGGCCTTAGAAGATTGTAGGCAGAGAGGAAACACTCTGGGTTTTGTAACAGATCTTCTGAGTACTTTCATTGTCTTTCACCTTCTCTCATTTATAACTTTCTTTTCTTCCATAAAGAAAGGATGCGACAGCAGGCAAATGCGGATCCGTCTTCTGCTAAAAAATGCAGTGCAATGTGATGGGAGATACATTGAGATCAGTCTGGATTGAGCGCAAACCAACCAGAAGATTGCTTTTGAAACACAGAGAACTAAGGGAAGCACACATACTACCTAAAATACAACCTCAGTGATGTGACTTCACAACAAGAGCAAACATTCACAGCAAACCAGACTTTGGATTGAAACTATACGTTTCTGTGGATCCAGATCTGTTACTTTTGGAGAACAGGTAGATATTGTTTCTTTTCTTTGTCGAAAAATTCACAAAGCAATAACATGTCAACTCTTTGGTCATGCTGAAAGAATTTTTTTATGAATTTCAGAAAAATTTCTGATTCATTCTTTGTCTTTATGTCCTTTATTTATTTGTAGTTGCAGGTCCCCTTTGTCAGCTCACTATGAAGTACGTCAGAAGTGATTCTGACAAATGGGGATCTTGCTTAAGAGCCTATCTACTTCGATTGTAACTAAACAAGCCAATGCACAATGGCATGCGATAATTTCACTAGCTGCTGTGCAGCGAGCATGTAATGAGCGGTAGGAGCGTCGCATCCTGTCTTGTCTTTCGCTTGTTCTGAGAGTGTTTTAACTAAAAAAAAAACGAGTCTGCTTCTTCAGGAGAATGCCTGGTGTTGGTGTTACAGCACAGGCAGTACTGGGTGCAATCTCACAGAGAGCAAAACAGCAGATTTCACAGCTCAGAATGTTGTACCTTCAATGAGAATGTGAGTGCTCACATCAGGTTTGCACTATCGTCCTGTTTGTGTAGCCGCCCGCGGTCATCCCTGGGTGCTTCAGCACCAGAGAGAGCATTTTCTTGAAAGAGTATACACATACATCGGCTTGTTTAGTTACACTCGAGCAAGATCTCTCCATTCGTCAGAATCACTTCCTTAGGGGAACGAGGGTTACTATACGTAACCGAGACGGTTTTCTGCTAAAATTGTTATTTTTAAAGGGTTAGTTCACCCAAAAATGAAAATTCTGTCAGTATTTACTCACCCTCATGTTGTTCCAAACCTCTATGTGTTTATTTGTTCTGCTGAACACAAAGGAAGATATTTGGAAGAATGTTTTAATCAAACAGATCTCATTCCCCATTGACTACCATAGTATGTATTTTTTCCTACTAAGGTAGTCAATGGGGAATGAGATCTGTTTGATTCAATGGGGAATGAGATATGTTTGATTCAAACAGATCTCATTCCCCATTGACTACCATAGTATGTATTTTTTCCTACTATGGTAGTCAATGGGGATTGAGATCTGTTTGATTAAAACATTCTTCCAAATATCTTCCTTTGTGTTCAGCAGAACAAATCAACACATAGAGGTTTGGAAGAACATGAGGGTGAGTAAATACTGACAGAATTTTCATTTTTGGGTGAACTAACCCTTTAAGAATAGAAGCAAAACTAATGCTAACACCACTCCATTACCAAGGATACTGGGAAACACATGTTTAATGTGTTTAAATGTGTCTAATGTGCAGTACTGAGTCCTCCTGACTGAACACCTTGTTGATTATTATGGAATTCGCCAGACTGAAAGCCTGAAATTGATATTGTACAAATGTTATATGATTGTGGGAAAAAAGGTTGAAGACTGTGGTATGAAAATAATGGGGCGGCAGTGGCTCAGTGGTTCATGTAGGTTGTCTACAAACTGGAAAGTTGGTGGTTTAATCCCCAGTTCCACCTGACCAAGTGTCGAGGTGTCCATGAGCAAGACACCTAACCCCCGCTGCTCCCGATGAGCTAGATGGCTCCTTGCATGGTTGACACCGCTGTCGGTGTATGAATGGGTGAATGTGAGGCAATATGTAAAGCGCTTTGGTGGCCATTGGGTCTGTGAAAGCGCTATATGAATGCAGTCCATTACCATTTACCAAAATAAGAGAATAAACCACCACAGTATTTTATGCAGATTATAGCTTGGTTAACAATACTGATATCTCTGATATTTTAATCATTCTCATTTTGATATCCATTTGAAGCGCGCCTATCATCCAATAAGCTTTGCTTTTGTTAATTTCATACGAAAGAAAGTTTTAGCTTTCAAATGATTTTCAATTTTATTATGAAATTCAAACAATAGATACCATTTGGTGCTCTTAAATGAGCCATGACAGATTGCTGTAGCAATGAACCGATTATCAGTAGGTAAGTTAAAAGATACAGTACAACCTACTGAAATACATATGTCCCATGTAATCGCTCAATCAGTGTTTCAAAAGCGGAAAGACGGAAAACTTTCAATATTGTAGTAATACCAACTGACAGGGTTCCCTGTATAGTTTTTACAGCATTACATGAGAGAGGCTAAAAATGACGTAGGCTACTGTACCTGATATCCAAAGCGATATTGAATCGCCATGGAAAATTAATCGAATCTCAAACTTCAAAATTAGAATCAAAATGTATCGTGAATCATGGAATTTGTGTCAATACCAGCCCTAATGCAGATGTATTTAATTATTCATAATTTCTGCATATGTTCAGCCTGCCTAAGCAAGATGTATGTAAATGTTGGTTGTAATGTTTAACAAGCCTGCAAAAGTCCAAGACATAGTCTTACTGAAACTGTTTGATTTGTAAGTGTACTTGTTTGGCAGTCACAGTATGCAGCATGACCAGCAATGTTGTTGTTTGTTTGTTTTTTTAATTAAAATTAATTGTAGATTGCACTTTAACTATATCCAGATATCTTTGTTGTTGCTATAATGACTTTTGTAAGCATTTTACTAGATTGTGACTGAACAAGGTATTCAGTGCTGATCTAAAACAGGTCTTGTTAAATGTTAATATTGACATATGAAAATGTTTAGGTAAGATGCAAATTGGCAGACACCTGTGGTTCTTGGATAGTAACCACACAATACGTACAAATTTCATTATGTACACAAACCCAACTGATAGGTGTTGTGACGCCACCTAGTCAAGTTGCAAACTGTCCAAGTAACTGGCTCATTAAACAAAAATCTGTGATCCTTTATTTTTGTTGATTGAAGGTTTCCTCCAACGAAGTATTAGTGGTGTTTGCCAAGGCATTCTCCTTATCATGAGTATTAAACTTGTTAAGGTGCTCTGAGTGTCTATAACATATAGACATATGCTGCAGTTAAAGACAGCATGAAACGGAAGTTACGATTGTCTTTTCTTCCCTATTGTGACGTATATCAGAGTAAAAAGGCTTCTTGAACAAGAAAAAATGTAGGGTGGGACTTGATTTTGTCCATGGGGAGATGATTGGTTGTGGTTTGCTATTGGTGGATGTCATGTGAGTGACGGGTTGTCCCGCCCTCACGCCAGTAGAAACGTCATCACAGAAGAGAAGAGATGACGCTGCAAAAGGGAAAAGTTATTTTGATTTAAAGATTACGAAGGAACATGAATTTAAAAAAGTTATGTGCATGGATTTATCACTTATAATAAACACTGCAATACTCAATTTTAAAAAAAAGAATTTGTTCATTTTGATTTCATGCCGACTTTAATGTGCTGGCTTTTTCCAAAAAAAAAAAAATATTTTGACGTACCAGATCATAATATAATGGTACTCGATGAATGCTATATACATATCCCAGGATATTCAGATGATACTGGTCCAAAAAAAAACTAAAAACAACAACAAAAAAAACTAAAAACAACAAAAAAACATGCTTATACTTAAAATAGGATCAAGAATCTAACTAACTTACTGTGTTGTAGAAATTTATTTGCATGCCATAAAATCCTAATTCATTGATTGATTCTTATGAAAACACTCTTCATAAATCTTAAATAATTAATGCTGTATAGCTATAACAGTGTTTGAATTGTATGGTAATGATTTAGTGGTTCATGAATCATAACTGTAGAGTTGTTTTTACAAAAGCTCCTTTTCACCAGAAAGAAAATACTAATAAATATAAGGTCTAATTATTACATTACAAACAAGGTAGAAAAGGCAGATTTGCACTCAATACAGAATTATTATTAGAAAGAAAATGCAAAACTTGTAATTGAATTACTGTACCGGTCATTTAAATAAGTTTTAAATCTACAACAATTATCAATATCTGGCTTTTGTGGTTAAACGGTTTTATTTTAAGTAAATAATGACACATTTTGATTTGTTTCCAACTCATAGGTAATTTGGAAAAAGTAAAAGATTTATACAATCTGGTGTTGAAATGAATTTCATTTTATATCAGTGCATGACTCAAATAAACAACAGAGATAATGATGCTGACAACATTCATACAAAAAAAAAACCGAAACAAATGCAAAACAGAAGATAACCCAACATACAAAAGGCAGAAAAATAAATTCAAGGAGTAAAAAGTGCATTTTACGTATATTGTGTAAGGCAGCCGGGTCAAAATACGGCACTATATGAAAACCCTAACTATGTAATCAATTTCACTTATTTACAGTCATAATATTATATCAAAATATTGTTTATTTTCCATAAAGTAAAAATAGGCTCTATAAAGTCCATTCACATTTAACTGACTTAAAGGTAATAGAAAAACAGAAAACCGAAACGCGACCTCTAAATGTTGTGTAGCTAATTCAGGTCAAATTCAGGTCCTGATTCATCTATTCATCATTCAGAAATATGTTTGCATGAAGCCTCTATGATTCATCATCACTCTCACTGTTGTTGCTCAGATTTGTCCTTTGCACCTCCAGCTCCTCTGCGCTGACCATCTCTGGACTGATGGCGGCGTACCGTGTCCCATGAAACTGGCGCAGGTGTATCTACAGATTAACAGTGCAAATTAACCAGAGTAACAATGCAAATTAAGCACCTGAAATCACAACCCTATTTTAACGATCTAAGCACATGGTCTAAAGCGCACGTGTCCAATCCAATTTTGCTAGTTTGATGACGGGATAAATGAATAATGGGTGTGTTTTGGGCGTAACATGCAATAAACCAATCAGAGTCTCATCTCTCATTCCCTTTAAAAGCCAGTTGCACTCGCGCCGTGGCGGATTCGCTATTTGCAAGCGGAAAAACTGAACGCTTCTCCAGAGAGCAAACGGATCTGCTCGTGCGCACTTTAAATAACCAAAATTAATAAATACTGCGCCATTGACTTTAGACCAGGTTTTTGTTGGTCAATGACAGTCTATTTCAGTTGCCTCAAAATAGCAACGCACCAACAACACGCCTGAACACACCACGTTTTCAGACCATATGCGCACAAATGGGCAAAAATGCATTTGCTATTTAAACAATGTGCTGCAAGACTTGAAAATGATAACTGCGTCAGGCTGAAACCAGCAAAAAAACACGTTCATCATCACACTGCATACACTGGGCCCTAGGGCTAGGTGTGTCGTTTTTATTGCTACTCAAAGATTTTAAGCTTGGGTATCATAAAAGTGCTCCATATGTCTTCAAAACAGACTAAGATTTATGTTGTTATTCACTAGCTTTGTTTCCATCCAAAGTTTCACATTTTTCGCATTAAACATCTGTGAATAAAGCAACATTTCCATCCCATGTTCAAGAGAACAAAATAATCACTTCCTGAGAAATTGGCACACTATCTGTTATAAAAATAGAAGTTGCTGGAATGGGGAAAGCCACAGTGGCTATTTTTTCCAACATTATGAATGACTTTCGCCTGAGAACGCACAGATGAAAAGCAATAAACGCTGTCATGTTATTTGCCGTTCGGAGGCAAATGACTGGTGTTTGAGAACGCAATCATGTGGGACAGTTCTGGAGAACATTATACCAAATCATTAGGATGACAGAATTTGGCTCAGGCATTTCAGAATGATCAAACCAACATTTAAGATGCTGTGCAATGAAATTGGCCCACTTATCTAATCCAGCAGTCCAGTCCAATCACATCCTCAGTTGAGGAAATTCTAATTTTTTTGCTACACATCGAGGGATTATTTAGCAAATGTGTTTCCATTGTAGTTTATGCACACGTCTTCTTATTGGATGATTTTTGCTTCTTTTTTGAAGCTTCAAATTTTCTTCATACATATACCACAGAAGAAAGAAAATCATTGGAGTTTGGAACAACGACAGGGTGAGTAAATTATACAAATTTAAATTTAAGTTGAAATGTTCCTTTAAACAACTTGAAAAAGTGGACTCACTTGTATGTACAGGTTAACTTCTGCGCTTCTGCACAGATAGGGGAAGTTTCCGCCGGTTTTGAGATGAGCTCTTCGAGCATTTGGGTACAGCTTATACATCTCTTCCTTTGCCTCATGTGATAGGGCACTCTGATCAAAAACCTAAGAGAAAAGAAGGTCAAAATCATTTAAACTGTTTTTAACAGTTTCATTTTCTAGCCTATTTATAAAAAAAAAGACCTACATCCATTATGGTGACAGCAACATCCTTTATCTTGTGAGGTTCCACGTAGGAATTTTGGCAATTCAGCGTGAGTCGAGAAGCCAGTTCACTCTGGTTCAGGCTTTCCAGCTGAAGCACAAATAAACAAAGCACACTTTGTTGATAAATGAGCAAAGACTGAGACAAATTTATCTTCACAGAAGTTCACACGTCAGTATAAGATCTATTACTAACAACATCAATCCAGCTCAAGTACAAACACTAGATTTGGCTTGATTTATGTGTTTTTACTACCCAATAAATATTTCAGTACAATTATTTCAGCACACGTCAGTATAAGATCTATTACTAACTACATCAATCCAGCTCAAGTACAAACACTAGATTTGGTTTTACTACCCAATAAAATATTTCAGTACAATTAATGTTAGAACATTTACATGTTTAACAAAATCCGGGTAGTTTTTCTTGGTAAATGTCCTTGTGGGAAAAAATTGACATGGATATTTTTCTGTGGCTATTTTTTTTTTTTTTTTTTAATGGAGGTAGTTCAAAAGTTGTAATTAATAAATGATGTCATCAAAACTTCCAAAACAGTCAGAATAGTAGAAGTACTCACTCTGTCCACCATAAAGTCAATTGCATCTGCCATTTTTGGGTCCACAGGTCCTTTGGCGAAGTTACCAAGCACAATCTTTTTGAGCATGAACGCAGGCATCAACCAGAAACTAGAAAAGAAAGAGAATGAGAAAAAGTCCACAAGGATGGAGACATTACTACTGGGAAAGTTATCAGTATTCTGTAAGTCTTTACCTGTTTGCTGCCCATGTCTGGTTGAAGATCGATGTGTCACTAAATGAGTTGCACAGGACTAGAGAGTGAACTCTGGGAGATTTATGTGTGACTTCAGCAAATTTCTGAGCCAGGAATCCACCCAGAGAGGCACCGAACAAGTGCACCTGCACAGAGACACAAAACAAAAACAGGTTGTGAAAGAGACTTGTGAATTCCCATCTTGCATGCATATAAAATAAACAATTTCCCATACCTTGTCAAGTTGTAAGTGGTCTAAAAGCTTCCTGAATCCATCACAAAATTCCAGCAGATCCCAATAGACAGGATACTGGAGCTGTGTAAAGCAATATCAAGTTACAAGCAAGCAATAATATCAGAAGAGCAGCACAAGGGCATGTTGTTTACATAAATGACCATGTTTGGAATGGCAAGCAACCGAATAAACCCTATTGATTAACAAATATCTTTTATAGCAGCCATGTCCATCTCTAGTTGGTGTCTGAGAGAGCATACTGAAATGACGCGGTAGCCCCATCCGGAGAGAGCCAGGACCTGCTGGAAGAAAACCTCTGCGGTGCCGCTCACGGGTGGGAGGAAGATGATGGGACATCTGATATTTTTCGGCCCAGCATCATACAACGACCAGACTTTACTGTCATCATCATCCACAATTATCTAAAGACACAAAGGGAAAAATTCTCACAAATTAGCTACATTAGTATCATATGACCCAGAAGGGAAACAAAACATAATGTACATTTGATACAGCTGTCCTATGACTTTTTATTCTCGTTTTAATTCTACTAGGATCCTGTTTTCTGCCTCAATTGAAATAAAAACGAAGAGATAGATAGACTTACTCTTTTCAGAGGTACAGTGCTTCTGAACCAGTTATAATCGGGAGATACTCTTATCTCCTCCATTGCTGAAATGCAAATTAAATGTTTGATTAAATAGGTGCAAGCCTCTCGGAATAACTGACATGATCAACACAATTCTTGTAATTTAGATGAAAAGAAGAGGTATTCAGTGAAATTTCATTTCATGAAAAAAAAGAAACATCAACCTTTATTGACTTTACACCCCTTTCATGTATTTCACCATAGAAAACATGTGACTAGAGTACAAAACGGTCTGGTGAGTTAATACGACAACTGAACATACATACACAATTCCAGCAATTATAACACTATATAAAAATAATGGTATCTCTAAAATACTCATTAAAACAGTAATGAGAGTGTTTAAGATGTTCGAAAATACAATATATGCCCCTACTAAACTATTGTTTGTGTACGTTTCACGGCGACGTAAATCAGGAGACCATTTCGAGCAATAGCTGAGATAATGTTACCGTGTCGATTCATGAAATAAATCACCTTTTAATGCCTTTCATCCACAGGTTTGAAAAAACATTGTATCCTTTCGCTACATCACATGACAGCAGCTTCCGCAGCCAGAAGAAGCAAAGAGCGATTGACTGCCTACGATCACACCAGCCAATCAGCGACTGTTAACTGTGCGCGTGCGCATTGGAGAGCTCTATTAAAGGGATAGTTCACCCTAAAAATTACAGGGGAAAAAAATCTGTAATCTTTGATTCACTCTCATGTTGTTTAAAAAATGTATTTATATGGTAATATTTAAATGCTACTCAGAATGAAAAGTTTAATTTATTTTGAGTAATTGTGTTAATCTTGAAATAAACCCCGATAATAGCTTGTGTCCAATCACACGTACACGTTTGTACTTTTCTCTGTACAGTTACAGGACAGTTATTTATTTCTGTGGTGGGGAGTGTGTATTAGACAGGTGCGCAGTGTCGTAATTCAGTGTATTCGATTTCGATTGATTTATCGATTCATTTGATTCACTGGTGACGCAATTTATACATTGACGAAAGATAAGCGATTCACTGACCCGGTTGTTTGAATCTTCGCATATGGATTCACTCCTATGATTCACTCTATGGATTCACTCATAGATTCACTGACACAAATGATTCTCTGTCAGAATGATTCAGTGATTCAAAAGTGTCATCAGTTGTTTACTTGTTGTATCACAGTGACTCGTTCCGACAGCAGTGTGTGTTTAGTTCAGCTGCACATAGCAGCTTCCAAAATAACGTATTTCGTATATTAATATGTTTGATTGATTTTTATTTAATGTACATATTCTGTTTAAGTCATTTATTATTGTTGGGCCTATATTGAATGGCTTTCAGTGGGTTAGCTCTCAGCTAGCGCTAACCTACCCAGCGCTCCTCAAAATCAACCGATTCAGTTCGTCAAAAAACAAAACAATTCTGAAACATGTCGTGTACGTGTGCTTTAGCAGCGAGAAAACTCATAAATTCTGCTCATAAAGGTAAGAAGAAAGTCGTATTTTGAGAAATGTTGATGTTTGTTTCTTTCTTAGTCTAGTTTTGCTAGCGCTGGTGCGCTAACATATTAACAAACAAATCATACATGATGTTCAATGATACACAAACATTTACATCCACCCTCATATAGAAAAGTAGATTTAAATCCTTTATAAAGTAAAACAAAACAAAAAACATTATACGGTTGTTGACAAGTGCATCTATTGTAATGTTAGCCTACATATGAGAAATAACTATAACCAGATTGTTTATTAAAATGTTAACGTACAATAGTGATTTAATTTAGGAATGGTTATGATGTTTAAGGTGTCGTTATTTATTTGGCTGTTAGTGTTGCCTGGTTGTTATTTTAAATCGTTTTCTAGATTAATAAAATGAAAAATGAATAGTGTTCTTTGTCAGTAGTCTGATAAGAAACATTATTTTAATGGTTGGATATTTGATTTCTGTTCTAGTAAAGTGTAAATTTTGTTGCCAATATCCTGTAGAGGCACTCTAAACAACATGATAATGATTTCATAACTGGCATCATGTAATTGTTATTTTAAGTGAATTTCCTCCCGAAGGTCTCATGTTTGTGTTTATGTGACACAGGAATATCTGGCTCCAGAGTCCAGTTCTTGTCACTGAGCCTCCCGGGAGCTCGTGAGGTTCGTCTGGCACGCCGTATACCCGTCAGGTCATTCTCCGAGACTTCTGTGTACTTTGCTTCAAAAGATGGGATGAAAGATGGAGATGGTGGAAAGGTACGATGATAGATGATACTTGTCATACACTACCTATTCTCTGACAACAAGGGTTTAAGGAGGAAATAACAGCTTGCCAAGATAATTAAGTTCATCCTCTTTCTGGAATTTGTTTTTGATATATATATATACTTGTCTTCCTTTTAAGAAATCTGTTGGTGAAGGAAGTGGAAAGAGATCCAGCTCAAATAATTCTGGTAAAGGAGGAAGTCAGCTGAGATGCCCTAAATGTGGAGATCCTTGCACACATGTAGAAACATTTGTTTGTGAGTACTTGGTTTATTTTATATGGTTTAATTTTCTATTACCATTTCATTTTTATTTGATTTTGTTAATTTTTTCCCACATAATTGTTTGTCTGCTGTGTTTAATATGGGATTACTCAAGATGGTCACTTTTATTACCGACCTCGTTTCCAAAAAGTTATGGTTTATTTTGGCCTTGTGCATGTTTAAGTAGGCCAGAGTGTTAACTGAACTAACTGTTCAATGCTAAAAATAAATCACACACAAGTTGCTTTTTCATCTGCTGGTGCTTTAATTAGTAACAAGGTTTTAATGTTGCTCAGTTAAAAGTAACAAATTGAGATTGCGATTTAAGAAATTCTTTATTGCTTTCTTATTTTATTAAAGGAGTAGTTAACTTTTTAAAAAAACTTTTGCTGATAATTTACTCATCCCCATGTCATCCAAGATGTCCATGTCATTCTTTCTTCAGTCGAAAAGAAATTAAGGTTTTTGATGAAAACATTCCAGGATTTTTCAACATATAATGGAATTCAATGGGGACCAATTGGTTTAAGGTCCAAAATACAGTTTCAGTGCAAACTGTTCAAAGGGTTTTAAACGAATTCAGACGATGAATAAGGGTCTTATCAAGCGAAATGATCACTCATTTAAAAAAACAAAAAAAACAAAGCTAAGGTGTAATTATAAGCTCAAATGGTCGCCTTGCTCTGTACTGTGATGCGCGTTTGTGACTCCTGTTCGAACTCTGAACAAATCTTTTTCCGTGTCATTTGGTTGATTCAACAAACAAAATTAACAAATTGACTCGGAAAAAGATTCGTTCATAAGTTTAACGAGTTTGAACAGGAGAGTCACGAACACGCATCACAGAACAGAGCAAGGCGACCATTTGAGCTTATAAAACTTAAACTTTCTTTTTTTAAATGAGCGATCGTTTCGATTGATAAGACCCTTATTCATCGTCTAAAATTGTTTAAAGCCCTTTGAACAGTTTGCAGTTGGCACTGAAACTGTCTTTTGGACCTTGAACCGTTTGGTTACCATTGAAGTGCATTATATGGAGAAAAATCCTCGAATGTTTTCATCAAAAACCTTAATTTCTTTCTGACTGAAGAAAGAATGATATGGATATCTTGGATTGCATTGGGGTGAGTAAATTATCAGCAAAAGTTTTTTTTTTTTTTTTTTAAGTGAACTACTCCTTTAATGTTGTAATTGTTGTTGTTATTATTATTAAATATTCTAACAATATTTCAGTTTCAATTAATCATTCAGCTCTAGTTAAAAGTGAGTAACAGTCCCATTATTTTAATAAAATTACACTAAGATGTTATTTCCCTATTGTGTAGCATCAACTCGCTTTGTGAAATGTGAAAAAATGCCATCACTTTTTCGTGGTGCTTTCCGAAACGGACACTAAGAAGAGTTTGAGTAAAGACCCAGAATCCGCAGCAGAAGCTGTCAAGATGGCTTTCCAACAGAAACCCCCTCCACCACCTAAAAAAGTTGGTTATTCATTTAATTTTACTTTGAGATTTTAAAGCAGTATTACACACTGTGATATGGTTATCTAGCTGGTTGTCTCCATCTCTTTGTTTTTATTTTCTCGCAGATCTATGCTTATCTGGATAAGTATGTTGTGGGTCAGGACCATGCTAAGAAGGTTCTGGCGGTGGCCGTTTACAACCATTATAAACGCATCTACAACAACATGCCCACGGGCTCCAGACAGCAGCAGGTGGAGGCGGAGAAACAGGCCTCCCTCACTCCTCGAGGTTTGTGTGTGTGTGTGTGTGTGTGTGTGTGCGTGCGTAAAACACACATGGAAGGTAGGAGCAGGTGGTTTTCACTAAACGGGTCTTATGTAAGAGAAACACGGCCATTAGGAAATGAATCTGTTACAGGATACAAATTAAATTCTTGTCCTCGAAAAGCCTGGTTTCAGCTGAAAGCAAAATGAAGAAGTGACTCTTTGGGCAATAGTAGGGATGATCGCTGCGACTTCTACTCTCCATTTCTAATGAATATACTGTTTTACCTAGAAATATGCCACATTAGTTCCATTGCATTCCGGTTATACAGTGTTTCTAATAAAGGATATGACAGTTTGCCACTGTGTTCCTTCTTGAATCTTCTAATCTTCTCCTCCAGAAGCCAAAATAACCTTTGTGTTCATTAGTATCTAATCCAACAGTAGCATTTTATGATATCTGTCATCTTTTGGCATTTGTACAATTCAGAAGCATTTTTGCAGCAGTTTACTAAATTGATCAGGGTTTTTTTTTTATAACTGTCCTCCTTTCTCTGTAGAGCTAGAGCTAAGACGACGAGAGGACGAATACAGGTTTACAAGTAAGTGTGTCCACATCCATAATCTTATTGTCCATGAAGTATGTCATTTAAACCATTTATTTTTCGAAAACAAGTTTGTTTTATGTTGCTTCAGTTTGCTTTGATTTATGTTGGGTGTTGTACAAATGCCAAAAAATCACGTAGTCCGTTTTCTTCCTTTCCTTTACCCCTTTTTATTGTTGAAATGTTATATCATTGCATAATTACGTAAGTGGCAATGCATGCATCAGAAAGACTGCTGGTTCATGTGTCGCTTTTGTCAAATGCAGCTTTCAGAGGTCCTTGTCACATGAAATCCCTGTAGATCCTGTGATTAGAGCAGCTGTGCACACTAAGCAAATTGACCTTACCAGTTCACAGTGCATGATGCAACTAGTCTTTACTGAAGAAAAGAGTAAACATTTCGGTGCTGTTATAACTATAAATATTATAAATATTATTAATATACTTATTTGCGATTTGCAAAACCTTTATATTAAATATTCAGTTTTCGTTTTAGATTTTGCTTGAATATTTTTT
>NW_024121876.1:24812221-24918938 GCF_016745375.1 Pimephales promelas | reverse complement strand
GAAATTCTGAGCCTGTTGATCGCCAACTAGTAGTGAAATCATCACAGATCCATTGATTTTGTTTGGATTTTTATAATTTTTTCTGTGTAATGAGTATAGTGTTTGGTGAAAAGAATGGCATATTGCCTGATGTCATAACTTAAGGGAATAGTTGATTGCCAAAATGAAGTAAAGATGAAAATAGTGGAAAATAAGTGAAAAAAACGCCTGTTTTTTTGCATTAAATTGATGCGAAATCATGTAGAAATGTGTTTTAAGAATTATTTTTTCAGTGGATGTTGTCTGCACATGTGTTCTGTGTATCTGGAATGCATTTATTGAGAACCTACCCAACCCACTAAGAATTTGATGAAAAAAATAATTTTTCACATTTTTCTGATAAAAAATAAAGGGTGCTTACACTAAAATGCCCACAATTTTTTTTCGCGATATTTCCGGCAGAGCAGACCCTCCAATTATTTGTTCTTAGGGTCAAAGTTAACAGAAAAAACACAAATAAAAAGTATGGCAGACCATGTCAGGTTCAACCCATTTTTGAGACTTTGGCTCCCTGACTATGTCACCTTCCACTCATTTCTCTCTAGTGCTTTGCTCCGAGAAGGAGTTTCATGATGCTGCGAAGAGGAATGACACTGTCAGAATGCAGGTGCTGATAAGAAGAGGGGTGGACATCAAAGTCAAAAATAAGGTGAGAGATATTGCCAATACTGAACCACCAGAAACATACGTGAACATTGCAAATCTGCAAGAACTGCTTGAGGACTGACACGTGCACAGTTGGTTCTGTACATTATTATATTCTAGTAAAATATGTTTCAAAATGCCCCAGGATGTTTGAAATAATATGTTCATACAAACGCTAAATAAACTATTATGTGTGTACTTCTGAACATGGTGGCACAGCAAAGCATGCTGAACAAACTGCACAGGAAGCTGTGTCAGAGGAAGTTATGTTGCCTTTCAGCATGCCAATTTCTCTGCCTGGAATGTTTTGTTTTTCCCAGTTATACACCAGAGTGTCGGACACACACATATTGTGGTCCTCGGCACAGGATATGACCCTTATTTTACCCCAGACAACATTATTATTTATCACCTTTGACCATGGTAAAACATGACTCGTGAGACATTGTTTCATTTAATGTGATTTTCATTTTACAGATGGACCGTAAGGCCCTGCACTGGGCAGCTGGAGCTGGAAGTGAACAGGCCCTGCGTCTACTGCTAGACCACGACATGGATGTGGATGAAATGGACAGCGTACGTGTCAAATGCTTTCTCTATGCTGTCAAACTGTATTACAGGGAACATTTTCAAATTCGGTTGCATTTTAGGCTGAATATTTTATAAAGTTTCATGTTTATTTGCTCTATGACCACAAATGAGAGAAATACTGCTCCACCTGGTACATTTTTAATGGGCTGCTGTTCATTCACCATGTGGCTCGTACATTACTGGAGGCTATGAGCTTGTTACACCAACAACAATTGTTGAAGAGAAAAAGAGTGGCCCTGAAGCCCAAGGAAAAATATTTTTAGATAACCGAGTAGGTTGGTGTCTGAGTGATATTCTTTTTTTTTAAATATGTAAAATGTATATACAGAGTAAAGTGAAAGTGTTTAGAGACTGTAACTGATCAATGTTTCTTTTCTTTTTTAAGTACTTATAAAAAGTCCTCCTGAGGGTGACCATTATTTTTGTATAGTAAAAATTGTCTATGTCCTAGGAGGTCATAAAAAATTGTGTGGAGAATAATTAAATTATTTTACATAACTACACAGAGAGTTAAAATGATCTGAAAAATGCAGCTTATAATAAAAATAAATTTAGATAAAATATAGCATGTCAAATCAACTGGCCAGTTACAGTCTGTCAAAGCATTTTAGTGGCATTTCATACCCATATTCTACGCACACAGCGCTGCTGGTGAACTTTATCTGAATGGGATTGTTATCAAATAATGAAAGGTTCAGTAAGTGATTTCTGAGAAACACTGTTGAAAGTGGATTGGACCGAGCCGCACAACACACTTGTAGCCAATCAGCTGCAGGGGGCATGTCCACTCATGAGGAGAGAGAGTGAGCAAGAGGGAGATTTGAATTGAAGAAAGACTGTAGAAAGCGAGATGGCTGAGAGACATTACAAAATAGAAAAGGTCAGAAGAATATCACTGGAAAATAAGGGTTCTGATCAGGCAAGAGCTTTCGGCCCAGCGTTAATATTATATTATATTAATATTAGCTTTCCAGCATTGGAGAGACTGAAGTGGGAAGACCTGAAATCAGATGCAGAGGTTGAATTTTTTTTCTGCTCCATACGCGAGTAACAGTGCTTTTGAGTGTGTGTTGCTGGTGGCTAATAATGACAAACTCTTGCTTGTATTTATACTGCTTGTACAATTTTTGTTTTTTCCTTGTTCTTTCATAATCTTCACTTTATTTTCGCAAAGCTTTATTTTGCTTCGCTTCTGCTATGATAAAGAGACATCCACTCTTGCATTGCGGGTTCGTTTATTTAGGGGGCGAAGGAATGAAGGGAGGAGTGTGTTTGTTTTGGGTTGATTTAAAATATCAACAATGTTTCTCAGATATCGCTTACTGTTGTCAATTTAGGCTGGTGTTATTTCAGCTTTTGTTCATTTTTTATAGTTTTTGTTAATATTTCGAATTAGATATTTTCTGCTTTCGTTTTAATTTTAGTTAAAGTTTTAGTAATTTTTTGTGTTTTGTTCAAATGTATTAATATTTTCAAAGGTCATTAGTTTTTATTAACTTTTAGGCAAGGCAAGGCAAGTTTATTTATATAGCACATTTCATACACAATGGCAATTCAAAGTGCTTTACATAGAAGAAATTAAAATAATCAAAATAAATCAGAATAATTACAACAGTTTAGAATAAAAAATAAGAAATAATGAAAAATAAAAATTATGATAAAAATAAAATACAGTAAATTAAAACTATTTAGAATAAAATGAAGTGCAGTAACAGTCGGACGAACAGTGGCACAGTGCTCATTCTGAAATGATTTTAGATTATTTACATCTAGTTGTTTTAGTATTTCAACTTAAACTAAACTAAAATAAGTTATTTTATTTTTATTTCAAGTAATGGAAATGGTTTTTTATGACGTTCTTACTTGTTTTCCAGTTTGGTATGAATGCTCTGCTCTTAGCAGCGTGGTTTGGTCACCTGTCAATCCTAAAGATCCTTGTCTCAACCGGGGCAAAGCTCACCTCTGAAAACAAAGTAAGGCTCTTGGTAAAAATCCTTGACAAGTTTCAGATATCTTATATGAAGACAGTGGTAGCTTCTCACTCAATGTGCTCTGCTCACTCACCATACAAATGGGATTGTACTGTGTGTACTGCCCTAGATATAGACTTCAACATTAATTTCAATGCATCTCAGTGACTGAACTGTCACATTTCTTTTGTCCTCAGAATGGCTTGAATCTTTTGCTCTGTTCTGCCCAGAGGGGTCACATCAGTATTCTGAAGTATATCATGGAAGATCTGGAAAATGTGCAGCTTAATAAAGTCGACAAGGTGAGAAACTTTTTTTTTTTTCTTCCCAATACCCATGATCTTGAAGTGTAATGTATTTTATTACAGAGATCTTATACACTTATAGCACACAGTACTCTGCTGTTGTGTGTTCTACATACTCACACTTACAGAGCCATTTGCAATCACCAAATAGCCTACATATGAAGAGTTCAGATGCAAAAGCCTCTAAATGCCATTTGAAATTTTCTTCTAAAATGACCATTTTTATCAAGCTTGTATATTTAAGTTCAGTAATTTCACTTAAATGACAATTAATAGGTAATCTTCATTGCCATTTAAGTGAAATTACTGAACTTAAATATACAAACTTGATAAAAATGGTCATTTTAGAAGAAAATTTCAAATGGCATTTAGAGGCTTTTGCATCTGAACTCTTCATATATCCAATTACTTTGATCTAGTGCAGATAAATTATGACTATTTTATGTGTAATCTATTGTATTTGTATCATGTAGAGCCAGACCGATCTATCGGCCGGCCGATATTAAGCAAGCTGACATTGTAATTATAAGGTAGCTTATAACTATAAGGCAATGATTATACTAATTGACTAATTATTATTTTATTTATCAGAACTTTAATATATTTTGATGTTTCTCTGTTCTATTGGGACAATAAAAGAAACAAGTTTTTTTTTTAAATGCATTATCATATTATTTTATTTAAAACTCACAAATAACTAATGTTAGGGAAATCTGTTAATGTTTTGTTGCGGGTTTCTGACATAAAAAATAAATAAAAAAATATCGTCCAATACAAATATTTGTATCCATATTGGCCTTCAAAATCCTTTATCGGTCGGGCTCTAATATCATGCCTGTAAACTCGTCACATTTCGACCAGGAAAGTGTTTGACCCATATTTTTTTTATGCAGGGTGCACTCAGTGTTGTAAATGTATCAACACAATAAATTGTCGACATAATAAATAATTGACAAGAAGCTAAAATAATTACAGAGGCCTCTGGTTATCTTACGGCGCCCCTTTTCATGACACGTATGTTTTGGCGAATGGTGGGACTATATATCCTCCACAATTGACTGCAAACTGGCATTCAGATCTGCTGCCATTTAGTTATTAACACCCAAATTCCAACAATCCGATCAATTTCTGAAAGACTAAATCAAGTCCCGCCCTACTTTTTTTGTCATATCAGAAACAGTTTTCCTTGTATATATATATGGAAGAATATGGGGAAAAAACGCCTATTGGTATTCCCTAGAGCGAATATGGATTTTAAGGTGCTTTTACACTAGGGAAAGTTTTTAAAGATCGTTTGACTGATATGTGTAAGATCCGTTTTTGTGGGTGTGGAAAGAGTTGACACAGTTTGTCATATGATCACATGACATTTTGATCAAATATCAGATTTTTCTTGTAACATACTGTATTTGCAGAGAAAGATTTGCAGCATTCTCTGATTCATGTTGTAAGTGGTAAAAGTCTTTTGAGGCTCAGTTTTATGAATCGATTCAAGTCCCGAAAGTAGAAGAGAGCTGTTTTTCCTTTGAGAGTGACAATGATTGTGATGATTGCACAATGTTCATGCAAATTTCAGTTAAACATTTTCAAGGAATGACTTTGAACAATTGACTCAAGGAAGAGTTTTGTTGACTTAAAAACCAGACATTAAACAGAAACTTGAAAGCATAAAAATGATGAAGACTTCTTTCTTTTTCAATGTAATTCATAAATAGTAGGACATAACAACATTTTATCCATTACGTGTGGATTGCCAATATCAAATTGATTCACTTATATTATTTTCCTCTGTCTCTACGGCTTTTGTTACTTAATTCAGAGGTGAGGAAAATAAATGAATTGTGCACAGTCAATATGGATTGTGGGACATCTATTATGAATGTCAATTGTGATCTAATTGTGTCTTTAAAAATAGATTATGATAGCATTTATGCTATTCATTACACACAAGTATATGATGAGATTATGATGATGATTAAATCATTAATACCAATATCACATGATCAAGATTCTGGAGCAAGTTTCATTGTGCTTTCTGTCAAAACATTTTTATCACCCAATGAAATGTAATGTTAACAGCTGTAGAACATTTATGGACAGTAATACATTATGTCCTTTCTAAAGTGTCTCCGTTCTTCGGATGAGAAGTTAAATAAATATAAATGTAATGAATTATTAATAATCTGTTGTGTCAGTCAGGTAAGACGGCGTTTCATTTAGCCACAGAGCATGGACACCTGGAGGTGGTGGAGTTTCTCATTGGCGTGGGCTGTGCTCATGATCTCAAGGACAAGGTGAGTGTCACAGATGCACAGACGCTCCTCAGTGTGTGCTAATTAGATTTTCTCTACTACTAAACTCAGCAAAAAAGGTTTTCAGGTTACTGTATTTTAAAAATAATTTCATAAAATCCAAATAAGCTCTACTACAGATCTTTACTGTAAAGGGTTCAGCTGGTGCCACACCAAAACCTGGCTGATACTTTTGATATTGACCCCCCGTCTTTGTCCAGGGACTCATTATTCCAGTTCTGTTCGTCAAATGTCTGTGAAAATAATTCAGTTTTTGCCTCTGTTGTTGAATCTTTTTATGTTCGCACAAATATTTTCATGTTAAGAGATTTGCTGGAATTTTTTTTTTTGCTGAGTTTAGATGCAAAACACCAAAGTAGAGACCAAAGTGTGCCATGTAAGCCAAGTAAAAACTGTAGACTTAAGTGGTGTGACACTGTGGTGTTGATATGAGGTCAAAGATGTGTGCGTTGTCATATGTTCATGAACTGCAGGAGGAGAACACTGCACTGCATTTGGCAGCTAAGCAAGGCCACAGCGACGTCCTACAGAAGATTATTGAGACCGGGGAGAACATTGATGAAAGAAACATTGTAAGCCTCAATCCAATTGTAATAGATTTTCTGGTTTAGTGGCGTTTATTTGCTTCACATTTTCATCTTTCATCAGGACGGCATGACTGCTTTACATTTGGCAGCTGAAGGCGGTCATTATGAGTGTATCAGACTGTTGCTTGAGGCTGGCTGCAATGTGAATGAACTTACTCATGTGAGTGCAATGTTTTATATTAGCAGAAGTCTTCTTAATAACGAATGAGGTTTGCTAATGTGCTTCTTCTTATAGAACAACAGAACAGCTCTCCATCTGGTGGCCCAGCATGGCTCAAGTAGAGAGGTCGGACTGCTGGTACAGGCTGGGATCAGTCTGGATTCTGTAGACACTGTGAGTACTAAAAAACTTCAATTGACATTTCAACACCACAACCTGCTTTTCAAGAAGTATAACATTTACTGTAGAGCAGGAGAGAATGTTTGAGGGCCAAATTCATTATGGTTAATTAAACACATTAGCATATGCTGGGCGCTCAAAATGTTATGGAAAAGGGTTTGATTTTTAGGGAATGCATGAACTGACAAAATGTATACCTTGAAAGCAATGCAAGTCTACTTTGGGTTAAGTATCTGTGGGGCGCATAAATGATGTGTAAATGTATATTTCTTGTTGTGCCGCCTTCATCATGAACCTTTATTATGGATTCAGATCTTCTTGCCAACATTTGTAAAATAACAGTTGCTGACTTAAAAACAATCAATCATAAAAATCACATTAATAAATGCCTTCCCTTTATATACATAATACATTCCATAATGCCCACATCCAGACAGTAGACACTCCCATCTTAGGGAAAAAAATAAAACAACAAAACAAAGTAACATGATCATGATGAGAAGCATGTGATGGGGAATTGTGTGGAATTTTGTGGGTGTATTTGCAAATTTATCTGATTTAAATAATAAGTGAATCAGGTGCTAAAACGTCACAAATAAGTTATCATACATATTTGCAGGTTACTTTTCATGCATTATGTGCATGTTCATGTGAATCACGCCACATTTTAAAAGAACCGAGTGCAACCGAACTCAGACCACCTCCTTCGGGTAGTCTTGGGTTCGGTAACCCTGTGCTCACCTGGGTCCGCATGACAGCTTTCACATTACTGTACCAGTTTCTCAAACCGTGCCCCGATTCGAACTAAACTGCCAGTGTCAAAACGCCCTAAAATTCTGCTTTTTACTAGGGCTGGGTAATAAATATCGATTTCTCGATACTAATCAATTCTCATTTTTACATACCGATATCGATTCTTAAATCTCAAGAATCGATTAGTCATCCTGTTTCATTTGAATGAATGGATCATTGTATCGCGGCTGCGCAAATCCAAAAAATCGCAATAATCTTTGTCTTTGGTTACTATTGATATGAAACAAAGTCTCAATTTTCAAATTACGTCCATTTTCTTTAGAAATTCAAAAGCATAAATAGCGTTTTAGCGCTGTGGCGTGAGATCGCTCTGGCGCAGCTCAAGAGAAGCAGCAGCGCTGATCTCTCTTCCGGCTTAATAATACCAGTTACAGCGCGAAATAAACATGAATGAGCATCTGAAAGTGTGTTAAAAGATAGAGTACAACTTATCGAAATCCGTATCATGTCACATTGATTCGCTCAATCAGCGTTTCAACCGTGGAAAGACGTCAGTTAAACAGTTTGTAATCAATGTATCGTCATATTTACCTCAGAAAACCCACATAAACTCATTAGTCAGCTAGAAAAAATAACTCTAGAGAGGAGCATTTTGCTAAATATATACACCATATTACATATGCATTATAATCTTAATGTTCTTCAATATTTAATGCATATTTTAATAAATCTGGCAAGTTTTTATGACAGCCACCATTTAAATGTTTAAATTTCATATATTTTTCTTATTATAAAAATAAATAAAAGTGTAATTTAAGTGTTTTTTATAGCTACAAAACAGTTCATTATTACCTTCATATTAGGCTAATGAAGCCTAGTAGGCTACAACCAGACTCCCATAGTTTACAGCATTAGTTAAGAGATTTGATTTCCTTGAGAACATTTGCCATTTATTGTAACTGATATCCAAAATAATCAACATTGAATCGAATCGAAATCGAATCGAATTGCAAGCTTGTGAATCGAATCGAATTGTGAAATTTGCCATTGTACTTCATTATTCTATACCATATTCCTTGCCAGCAACATACGTCAGCTCTACACCTGGCAGTACTCAACAACTCCACAGAAATAGTGAAGGATCTTATCAATGCAGGATGCGACCTGGACATCTTTGACAATGTGAGTGCGGTTGAGTTTGAGTGTGGTTCATTTCACATTTACAAACGGAAACGGTGATGATTTCAGAGATTTTGAAAATGACTCAAATATTGTTCCTCACAGCGGCTTCAAACTGCTTTGCACATAGCAGCAGAACACGGAAGGCTGAACATCGCTGAGATGATCCTGATATCTGGAGTCAACCTCAATCTACTCGACAAGGTGCAATTTCCTGTTATCATACATGGGTGTGGATGATATATTTTCATATTGTAATACAATTCTGATGAAACAATTCAACAAAAGATGTTTACTTTAAATGTTACAGCAGAGGAAGACATCACTTGATGTGGCAGCACGAGCCAACCATGTGAATGTTGTTGACATGATTATCAAAGCTGATAGATTTTACAAATGGGAAAAGGTATGTTCAGTGTACATTAGGTTTAAATTAGTCTTATTTAATTGTTATCTATCATAATTAAGATTGTGTGCTAATTTTAATGTGTTAATTTGCCCTCCAGGAAAATGTGACAAGTGACTCTGACTCTCTGGTGGGAACGAGTCTTACCTTTAAGCAAGACCATCAAAAGGAGACACAACATATCCGATCCGTCCTATGGAAACTTTCCTCCAAGTATCTCAATCCAGGCGAGTGGAAAACACTGGCTCGGCACTGGAAGTTCTCTGAAGCACATATTCGAGCCATAGAGCAACAGTGGACAGGTACACCATCTAATGCTGTGATCTGCTGCCGATAAATACATTGAAGCTTTTATTCAGCAAGGGTGCTTTAAAGGTGCCCTATAATGGTTTTTAAATTATTTTATAATGTTTCCTGGGTTGCCCTTATAATGTTAGTATGTTTTTTAGATCAAAAATAGTAATAATTTAGAAATAAAAGGCATTTTTCCTAGCCTGATTTTAGCCTCTGCTTTGAACACCCGGTTTGAAGGGGCGTGTCTGCTGTGTGTAACCGGCCTCTGCTGTGATTGGCTGACATGCTTGCATATGAAATAGCTATGTAGCCTATTACATGTGAAACTCTCTCGAATAATTTTACTACAGCTATTATAGATTTTTACTATTACAGCTATCGAGATTAACGAATCGTGAGATGTTTTTGAAGTATTTAGATCTATTCCCATCACATAAAGTGTTGCTGTGATTGAGCAAGCAAAGGACAGTGAGTGTGTCGATCGCGAGAATGAAGATTGCAATGCAGTCTCTCTACTCTCTAATGCAGCAGACACGATGATGTAAATACAGTTAACGTTAGAGTTTCGTTGTGCAGTGTAACGTGCGTCATTGAATTCATAACGAGTTTGGCAAGTGTCCAGATAAACTCGCGCTGTGATTGTTCTTTGATCGCTTTCTTTCTGTATATAATTCACAATTTAAATAAGATTTTTTTTTCATCCTACTAAAAGAAACGATGTGAAGTTGATTTTTAATCACTGGTCTGAGTTACTGATGCAAAAAACAGTATTGAACGTATTGATTTTTGAAGTGAAAGATTACCTGTCTGAACTTGAACAACAACACATCAGCTCGATCCGAGGCCAGCTCTTAGCAAGTTGAGGAAACAGTCGTCGGTGAAATGTTTAAAAAAAAATTCTGAGAAAATAAAATTAACCCATTGTTTCTTCAGAGGCTCGGACGAAGGAACTAGAATATACTTTTGTATACATGTGTACATCCGAACACTGATCAACTGCCATGCTTCGGCTGCGCAGCTCCGTCTCGTCTATCACTGAACATGGGCTGGCATATGCAAATGTTTGGAGTCATACATATTAATGATCCCGACTTTTACGTCAGAGTCGGTATTATGTGGAGATTCGCCTGTTTTTCAGGGGTGTTTTTCAAAAACGAGATTTAAGTAAGAAGGAGAAAACAATGATGTTTGAGACTCACTGTATGTCATGTCCATGTACTGAACTCTTGTTATTTAACTATGCCAACATAAATTCAATTTCACAGTATAGGGCACCTTTAAATTGATCATGACAGTAAAGACATTCGACAGGAAAGACATTTAAAATGTTAAAAGATTTCAAATAAATCGTCATGAAAAAAGTATCACGGTTTCTACACAAATATTAAGCAGCACAAATGTTTTCAACTTTGATAATAATAAGAAATGTTTTAAGAGAACCAAATCAGCATATTCAAATGATTTCTGAAGGATCATGTGACACTGAAGACTGGAGTAAATAATAAATCTAATAATTGCACCCTTGAGACTAATTTCAAAATGAGATCAATCTCAACACATTTAAATGTTTACATTTTTTTTTTTACAAAAAATACCAGGATTGAAAAGAAAGTGGCACTCAAATTGTGCATACAAATAATTTCCTGAAATATTTTAAATCAAAAATTCAAAATGTCTCTAAGTATGTGAGGAATCTTAGATAGATATTGCTCAGAAGTCTTCCTCACCACTACAACTCAGACTTTACTGAAACAGTTACAGTAGCCGTTAATTTGCATCATTTTCCCAGATGTAGTGTATTGTTCTATGATCATAGAGCAGGCAGCCCAAATGTGTTCAATGTGATAGATATCGGCTATAGTGATGACAAGCTCTGAACTTTAAAAGGTTCAAAGAGCCACAAGGAGCACGGGCACAGAATGCTGCTCATCTGGCTGCACGGTGTGATCACCGCTGGACAAAACCCCATCAAGGGCTTGTACGAAGGTCTGGTCGGAATCTCAAGGATCGACTTGGCAGGTGAATTCAGTTCATGTGTATAAGCTCTGTTCATAAACCTATTCTAATGCATCATATGTGCATTATTTCAGACTTTTAGGAAGAATTGCAATTTGGAAGTCATACGTAGAGTTCAATTTTAACCCCCTGGGGTTGGCCACGACCACCTCCCTTTTTTCTTATTTGAACAAAAGAGACTCAAATAACTCAGTAGATTTTTGTCATACAGATAAGTGTTATACATCATTCACTGTTGAGTGTCTACTTTGATTTGTCTACACACAATAATGTTGTGCTTTTTGCAAAATAACAAAATTAAACAGGATGGGCATTGTCGTCTCTCTCAGTGAGGTACATTCTGAAACGCTTAAGAAAATGAACTGAAATTCAGCGAATACTTGCCACACAGACATGAAAGTCAGTACAGTACAGTACATTTATAAAGTAGGTTTCCAGTTGGGTTAGATGCTGGATTTTGAACAAAATTTGCCTCACTTGTAGCTTATATTTGCCAAGATCTGATAACTTAGAAAGGAAAAAATAGACATATTAGGATCAACCAAATTTTATATGCCATTTTGACTAGGATTAGGCCTAGATTGTAGGCAGAGAGGAAACACTCTTTATAACAGATCTTCTGAGTACTTATTAGTATTTTTAAAAGTTTCATTGTCTTTCACCTTCCCTCATTTATAACTTTCTTTTCTTCCATAAAGAAAGGATGCGACAGCAGGCAAATGCGGATCCGTCTTCTGCTAAAAAATGCAGTGCAATGTGATGGGAGATACATTGAGATCAGTCTGGATTGAGCGCAAACCAACCAGAAGATTGCTTTTGAAACACAGAGAACTAAGGGAAGCACACATACTACCTAAAAATACAACCTCAGTGATGTGACTTCACAACAAGAGCAAACATTCACAGCAAACCAGACTTTGGATTGAAACTATACGTTTCTGTGGATCCAGATCTGTTACTTTTGGAGAACAGGTAGATATTGTTTCTTTTCTTTGTCGAAAAATTCACAAAGCAATAACATGTCAACTCTTTGGTCATGCTGAAAGAATTTTTTTATGAATTTCAGAATTTTGTCTTTATGTCCTTTATTTATTTGTAGTTGCAGTTCCCCTTTGTCAGCTCACTATGAAGTACGTCAGAAGTGATTCTGACAAATGGGGATCTTGCTCAAGAGCCTATCTACTTCGATTGTAACTAAACAAGCCAATGCACAATGGCATGCGATAATTTCACTAGCTGCTGTGCAGCGAGCATATCATGAGCGGTAGGAGCGTCGCATCCTGTCTTGTCTTTCGCTTGTTCTGAGAGTGTTTTAACTAAAAAAAAACGAGTCTGCTTCTTCAGGAGAATGCCTGGTGTTGGTGTTACAGCACAGGCAGTACTGGGTGCAATCTCACAGAGAGCAAAACAGCAGATTTCACAGCTCAGAATGTTGTACCTTCAATGAGAATGTGAGTGCTCACATCAGGTTTGCACTATCGTCCTGTTTGTGTAGCCGCCCGCGGTCATCCCTGGGTGCTTCTGCACCAGAGAGAGCAGTTTCTTGAAAGAGTATACACATACATTGGCTTGTTTAGTTACACTCGAGCAAGATCTCCATTCGTCAGAATCACTTCCTTCGGGGAACGAGGGTTACTATACGTAACCGAGACGGTTTTCTGCTAAAATTGTTATTTTTAAAGGATTAGTTCACCCAAAAATGAAAATTCGATCAGTATTTACTCACCCTCATGTTGTTCCAAACCTCTATGTGTTTATTTGTCTATTTGGGCTGAAGACAAAGGAAGATATTTGGAAGAATGTTTTAATCAAACAGATCTCATTCCCCATTGACTACCGTAGTAGGAAAAAATACATACTATGGTAGTCAATGGGGAATGAGATCTGTTTGAATCAAACATATATCATTCCCCATTGAATCAAACATCTAATTCCCCATTGACTACCTTAGTAGGAAAAAATAAATACTACGGTAGTCAATGGGGAATGAGATCTGTTTGATTAAAACATTCTTCCAAATATCTTCCTTTGTGTTCAGCAGAACAAATAAACACATTGGAACAACACGAGGGTGAGTAAATACTGACAGAATTTTCATTTTTGGGTGAACCAACCCTTTAAGAATAGAAGCAAAACTAATGCTAACATTACCCAGGACACTGGGAAACACATGTTTAATGTGTTTAAATGTGTCTAATGTGCAGTACTGAGTCCTCCTGACTGAACACCTTGTTGATTATTATGGGATTCGCCAGACTGAAAGCCTGAACTTGATATTGTACAAATGTTATATGATTGTGGGGAAAAGGGTTGAAGACTGTGGTATGAAAATAATGGGGCGGCAGTGGCTCAGTGGTTCTTGTAGGTTGTCTACAAACTGGAAAGTTGGTGGTTTAATCCCCAGTTCCACCTGACCAAGTGTCGAGGTGTCCATGAGCAAGACACCTAACCCCCGCTGCTCCCGACGAGCTAGATGGCTCCTTGCATGGCTGACACCGCTGTCGGTGTATGAATGGGTGAATGTGAGGCAATGTGTAAAGCGCTTTGGTGGCCATTGGGTCTGTGAAAGCGCTATATGAATGCAGTCCATTACCATTTACCAAAATAAGAAAATAAACCACCACAGTATTTTATGCAGATTATAGCTTGGTTAACAATACTGATATCTCGATTTTAATCATTCTCATTTTGATATCCATTTGAAGCGCGCCTATCATCCAATAAGCTTTGTTTTGTTAATTTCATACGAAAGAAAGTTTTAGCTTTCATATGATTTTCAATTTTATTATGCAATTCAAACAATAGATACCATTTGGTGCTCTTAAATGAGCCATGACAGATTGCTGTAGCAATGAACCGATTATCAGTAGGTAAGTTAAAAGATACAGTACAACCTACTGAAATGTCCCATGTAATCGCTCAATCAGTGTTTCAAAAGCGGAAAGACGGAAAACTTTCAATATTGTAGTAATACCAACTGACAGGGTTCCCTGTACAGTTTTTACAGCATTACATGAGAGAGGCTAAAAATGACGTAGGCTACTGTACCTGATATCCAAAGCGATATTGAATCGCGATGGAAAATTAATCAAATCTCAAACTTCAAAATTCGAATCAAAATGTATCGTGAATCATGGAATTTGTGTCAATACCAGCCCTAATGCAGATGTATTTAATTATTCATAATTTCTGGATATGTTCAGCCTGCCTAAGCAAGATATATGTAAATGTTGGTTGTAATGTTTAACAAGCCTGCAAAAGTCCAAGACATAGTCTTACTGAAACTGTTTGATTTGTAAGTGTACTTGTTTGGCAGTCACAGTATGCAGCATGACCAGCAATGTTGTTGTTTGTTTGTTTTTTTAATTAAAATTAATTGTAGATTGCACTTTAACTATATCCAGAGATATCTTTGTTGTAGCTATAATGACTTTTGTAAGCATTTTACTAGATTGTGACTGAACAAGGTATTCAGTGCTGATCTAAAACAGGTCTTTTTAAATGTTAATATTGACATATGAAAATGTTTAGGTAAGATGCAAATTGGCAGACACCTGTGGTTCTTGGATAGTAACCACACAATACGTACACATTTCATTATGTACACAAACCCAACTGATAGGTGTTGTGACGCCACCTAGTCAAGTTGCAAACTGTCCAAGTAACTGGCTCATTAAACAAAAATCTGTGATCCTTTATTTTTGTTGATTGAAGGTTTTTGCAACGAAGTATTAGTGGTGTTTGCCAAGGCATTCTCCTTATCATGAGTATTAAACTTGTTAAGGTGCTCTGAGTGTCTATAACATATAGACATATGCTGCAGTTAAAGACAGCATGAAACGGAAGTTACGATTGTCTTTTCTTCCCTATTGTGACGTATATCAGAGTAAAAAGGCTTCTTGAACAAGAAAAAATGTAGGGTGGGACTTGATTTTGTCCATGGGGAGATGATTGGTTGTGGTTTGCTATTGGTCGATGTCATGTGAGTGACGGGTTGTCCCGCCCTCACGCCAGTAGAAACGTCATCACAGAAGAGAAGAGATGACGCTGCAAAAGGGAAAAGTTATTTTGATTAAAGATTACGAAGGAACATGAATTTAAAAAAGTTATGTGCATGGATTTATCACTTATAATAAACACTGCAATACTCAATTTTAAAAAAAAGAATTTGTTCATTTTGATTTCATGCCAATTTTAATGTGCTGGCTTTTTCAAAAAAAAAAAAATATTTTGACGTACCAGATCATAATATAATGGTACTTGATGAATGCTATATACATATACCAGGATATTCAGATGATACTGGTCCAAAAAAAACTAAAAACAACAACAAAAAAACTAAAAACAACAACAAAAAAACATGCTTATACTTAAAATAGGATCAAGAATCTAACGAACTTACTGTGTTGTAGAAATTTATTTGCATGCCATAAAATCCTAATTCATTGATTGATTCTTATGAAAACACTCTTCATAAATCTTAAATAATTAATGCTGTATAGCTATAACAGTGTTTGAATTGTATGGTAATGATTTAGTGGTTCATGAATCATAACTGTAGAGTTGTTTTTACAAAAGCTCCTTCTCACCAGAAAGAAAATACTAATAAATATAAGGTCTAATTATTACATTACAAACAAGGTAGAAAAGGCAGATTTGCACTCAATACAGAATTATTATTAGAAAGAAAATGCAAAACTTGTAATTGAATTACTGTACCAGTCATTTAAATAAGTTTTAAATCTACAACAATTATCAATATCTGGCTTTTGTGGTTAAACGGTTTTATTTTAAGTAAATAATGACACATTTTGATTTGTTTCCAAATCAAGGACTCCTCATAGGTAATTTGGAAAAAGTAAAAGATTTATACAATCTGGTGTTGAAATGAATTTCATTTTATATCAGTGCATGACTCAAATAAACAACAGAGATAATGATGCTGACAACATTCATACAAAAAAAACCCAAAACAAATGCAAAACAGAAGATAACCCAACATACAAAAGGCAGAAAAATAAATTCAAGGAGTAAAAAGTGCATTTTACGTATATTGTGTAAGGCAGCCGGGTCAAAATACGGCACTATATGAAAACCCTAACTATGTAATCAATTTCACTTATTTACAGTCATAATATTATATCAAAATATTTTCCATAAAGTAAAAATAGGCTCTATAAAGTCCATTCACATTTAACTGACTTAAAGGTAATAGAAAAACAGAAAACCGAAACGTGACCTCTAAATGTTGTGTAGCTAAATCAGGTCAAATTCAGGTCCTGATTCATCTATTCATCATTCAGAAAAATGTTTGCATGAAGCCTCTATGATTCATCATCACTCTCACTGTTGTTGCTCAGATTTGTCCTTTGCACCTCCAGCTCCTCTGCGCTGACCATCTCTGGACTGATGGCGGCGTACCGTGTCCCATGAAACTGGCGCAGGTGTATCTACAGATTAACAATGCAAATTAACCAGAGTAACAATGCAAATTAAGCCCCTGAATTCACAACCCTATTTTAACGATCTAAGCACATGGTCTAAAGCGCACGTGTCCAATCCAATTTTGCTAGTTTGATGACGGGATAAATGAATAATGGGTGTGTTTTGGGCGTAACATGCAATAAACCAATCAGAGTTTCATCTCTCATTCCCTCTAAAAGCCAGTTGCACTCGCGACTGGAGAAGCGTACAAAACTGAACGCTTCTCCAGAGAGCAAACGGATCTGCTCGTGCGCACTTTAAATAACAAAAATTAATAAATACTGTGCCATTGACTTTAGACCAGGTTTTTGTTGGTCAATGACAGTCTATTTCAGTTGCCTCAAAATAGCAACGCACCAACAACACGCCTGAACACACCACGTTTTCAGACCATATGCGCACAAATGGGCAAAAATGCATTTGCTATTTAAACAATGTGCTGCAAGACTTGAAAATGATAACTGCGTCAGGCTGAAACCAGCAAAAAAACACGTTCATCATCACACTGCATACACTGGGCCCTAGGGCTAGGTGTGTCGTTTTTATTGCTACTCAAAGATTTTAAGCTTGGTATCATAAAAGTGCTCCATATGTCTTCAAAACAGACTAAGATTTATGTTGTTATTCACTAGCTTTGTTTCCATCCAAAGTTTCACATTTTTCGCATTAAACATCTGTGAATAAAGCAACATTTCCATCCCATGTTCAAGAGAACAAAATAATCACTTCCTGAGAAATTGGCACACTATCTGTTATAAAAATAGAAGTTGCTGGAATGGGGAAAGCCACAGTGGCTATTTTTTCCAACATTATGAATGACTTTCGCCTGAGAACGCACAGATGAAAAGCAATAAACGCTGTCATGTTATTTGCCGTTCGGAGGCAAATGACTGGTGTTTGAGAACGCAATCATGTGGGACAGTTCTGGAGAACATTATACCAAATCATTAGGATGACAGAATTTGGCTCAGGCATTTCAGAATGATCAAACCAACATTTAAGATGCTGTGCAATGAAATTGGCCCACTTATCTAATCCAGCAGTCCAGTCCAATCACATCCTCAGTTGAGGAAATTCTAATTTTTTTGCTACACATCGAGGGATTATTTAGCAAATGTGTTTCCATTGTAGTTTATGCAGCACGTCTTCTTATTGGATGATTTTTGCTTCTTTTTTGAAGCTTCAAATTTTCTTCATACTATATTACACAGAAGAAAGAAAATCATCAACACCAGGGTGAGTAAATTATACAAATTGAAATTTAGGTTGAAATGTTCCTTTAAACAACTTGAAAAAGTGGACTCACTTGTATGTACAGGTTAACTTCTGCGCTTCTGCACAGATAGGGGAAGTTTCCGCCGGTTTTGAGATGAGCTCTTCGAGCATTTGGGTACAGCTTATACATCTCTTCCTTTGCCTCATGTGATAGGGCACTCTGATCAAAAACCTAAGAGAAAAGAAGGTCAAAATCATTTAAACTGTTTTTTAACAGTTTCATTTTCTAGCCTATTTTAAAAAAAAGACCTACATCCATTATGGTGACAGCAACATCCTTTATCTTGTGAGGTTCCACGTAGGAATTTTGGCAATTCAGCGTGAGTCGAGAAGCCAGTTCACTCTGGTTCAGGCTTTCCAGCTGAAGCACAAATAAACAAAGCACACTTTGTTGATAAATGAGCAAAGACTGAGACAAATTTATCTTCACAGAAGTTCACACGTCAGTATAAGACCTATTACTAACTACATCAATCCAGCTCAAGTACAAACACTAGATTTGGCTTGATTTATGTGTTTTACTACCCAATAAAATATTTCAGTACAATTATGTCAGCACACGTCAGTATAAGATCTATTACTAACTACATCAATCCAGCTCAAGTACAAACACTAGATTTGGTTTTACTACCCAATAAAATATTTCAGTACAATTAATGTTAGAACATTTAAATGTTTAAAAAAATCCAGGTAGTTTTTCTTGGTAAATGTCCTCATGGGAAAACATAAGGCATGGATATTTTTCTGTGGCTATTTTTTTTTTTTTTTTTTAATGGAGGTGGGTCAAAAGTTGTAATTAATAAATGATGTCATCAAAACTTCCAAAACAGTCAGAATAGTAGAAGTACTCACTCTGTCCACCATAAAGTCAATTGCATCTGCCATTTTTGGGTCCACAGGTCCTTTGGCGAAGTTACCAAGCACGATCTTTTTGAGCATGAACGCAGGCATCAACCAGAAACTAGAAAAGAAAGAGAATGAGAAAAAGTCCACAAGGATGGAGACATTACTACTGGGAAAGTTATCAGTATTCTGTAAGTCTTTACCTGTTTGCTGCCCATGTCTGGTTGAAGATCGATGTGTCACTAAATGAGTTGCACAGGACTAGAGAGTGAACTCTGGGAGATTTATGTGTGACTTCAGCAAATTTCTGAGCCAGGAATCCACCCAGAGAGGCACCGAACAAGTGCACCTGCACAGAGACACAAAACAAAAACAGGTTGTGAAAGAGACTTGTGAATTCCCATCTTGCATGCATATAAAATAAACAATTTCCTATACCTTGTCAAGTTGTAAGTGGTCTAAAAGCTTCCTGAATCCATCACAAAATTCCAGCAGATCCCAATAGACAGGATACTGGAGCTGTGTAAAGCAATATCAAGTTACATAAGAAAGCAAGCAATAATATCAGAAGAGCAGCACAAGGGCATGTTGTTTACATAAATTACCATGTTTGGAATGGCAAGCAACCGAATAAACCCTATTGATTAACAAATATCTTTTATAGCAGCCAGGTTTATCTCTAGTTAGTGTCTGAGAGAGCATACTGAAATGACGCGGTAGCCCCATCCGGAGAGAGCCAGGACCTGCTGGAAGAAAACCTCTGCGGTGCCGCTCACGGGTGGGAGGAAGATGATGGGACATCTGATATTTTTCGGCCCAGCATCATACAACGACCAGACTTTACTGTCATCATCATCCACAATTATCTAAAGACACAAAGGGAAAAATTCTCACAAATTAGCTACATTAGTATCATATGACCCAGAAGGGAAACAAAACATAATGTACATTTGATACAGCTGTCCTATGACTTTTTATTCTCGTTTTAATTCTACTAGCATCCTGTTTTCTGCCTTAATTCAAATAAAAACGATGAGATAGATAGACTTACTCTTTTCAGAGGTACAGTGCTTCTGAACCAGTTATAATCAGGAGATACTCTTATCTCCTCCATTGCTGTAATGCAAATTAAATGTTTGATTAAATAGGTGCAAGCCTCTCGGAATAACTGACATGATCAACACAATTCTTGTAATTTAGATGAAAAGAAGAGGTATTCAGTGAAATTTCATTTCATGAAAAAAAAAAGAAACATCAACCTTTATTGACTTTACACCCCTTTCATGTATTTCACCATAGAAAACATGTGACTAGAGTACAAAACGGTCTGGTGAGTTAATACGACAACTGAACATACATACACAATTCCAGCAATTATAACACTATATAAAAATAATGGTATCTCTAAAATACTCATTAAAACAGTAATGAGAGTGTTTAAGATGTTCGAAAATACAATATATGCCCCTACTAAACTATTGTTTGTGTACGTTTCACGGCGACGTAAATCAGGAGACCATTTCGAGCAATAGCTGAGAAAATGTTACCGTGTCGATTCATGAAATAAATCACCTTTTAATGCCTTTCATCCACAGGTTTGAAAAAACATTGTATCCTTTCGCTACATCACATGACAGCAGCTTCCGCAGCCAGAAGAAGCAAAGAGCGATTGACTGCCTACGATCACACCAGCCAATCAGCGACTGTTAACTGTGCGCGTGCGCATTGGAGAGCTCTATTAAAGGGATAGTTCACCCTAAAAATTACAGGGGAAAAAAATCTGTAATCTTTGATTCACTCTCATGTTGTTTAAAAAATGTATTTATATGGTAATATTTAAATGCTACTCAGAATGAAAAGTTTAATTTATTTTGAGTAATTGTGTTAATCTTGAAATAAACCCCGATAATAGCTTGTGTCCAATCACACGTACACGTTTGTACTTTTCTCTGTACAGTTACAGGACAGTTATTTATTTCTGTGGTGGGGAGTGTGTATTAGACAGGTGCGCAGTGTCGTAATTCAGTGTATTCGATTTCGATTGATTTATCGATTCATTTGATTCACTGGTGACGCAATTTATACATTGACGAAGCATAAGCGATTCACTGACCCGGTTGTTTGAATCTTCGCATATGGATTCACTCCTGTGATTCACTCTATGGATTCACTCATAGATTCACTGACACAAATGATTCTCTGTCAGAATGATTCAGTGATTCAAAAGTGTCATCAGTTGTTTACTTGTTGTATCACAGTGACTCGTTCCGACAGCAGTGTGTGTTTAGTTCAGCTGCACATAGCAGCTTCCAAAATAACGTATTTCGTATATTAATATGTTTGATTGATTTTTATTTAATGTACATATTCTGTTTAAGTCATTTATTATTGTTGGGCCTATATTGAATGGCTTTCAGTGGGTTAGCTCTCAGCTAGCGCTAACCTACCCAGCGCTCCTCAAAATCAACCGATTCAGTTCGTCAAAAAACAAAACAATTCTGAAACATGTCGTGTACGTGTGCTTTAGCAGCGAGAAAACTCATAAATTCTGCTCATAAAGGTAAGAAGAAAGTCGTATTTTGAGAAATGTTGATGTTTGTTTCTTTCTTAGTCTAGTTTTGCTAGCGCTGGTGCGCTAACATATTAACAAACAAATCATAAATGATGTTCAATGATACACAAACATTTACATCCACCCTCATATAGAAAAGTAGATTTAAATCCTTTATAAAGTAAAAAAAAAAAAAAAAAACATTATACGGTTGTTGACAAGTGCATCTATTGTAATGTTAGCCTACATATGAGAAATAACTATAACCAGATTGTTTATTAAAATGTTAACCTACAAGTGATTTAATTTAGGAATTGTTATGATGTTTAAGTTGTCTTTATTTATTTGTCTGTTAGTGTTGCCTGGTTGTTATTTTAAATCGTTTTCTAGATTAATAAAATGAAAAATGATTAGTGTTCTTTGTCAGTAGTCTGATAAGAAACATTATTTTAATGGTTGGATATTTGATTTCGGTTCTAGTAAAATGTAAATTTTGTTGCCAATATCCCGTAGAGGCACTCTAAACAACATGATAATGATTTCATAACTGGCATCATGTAATTGTTATTTTGAGTGAATTTCCTCCCGAAGGTCTCATGTTTGTGTTATGTGACACAGGAATATCTGGCTCCAGAGTCCAGTTCTTGTCACTGAGCCTCCCGGGAGCTCGTGAGGTTCGTCTGGCACGCCGTATACCCGTCAGGTCATTCTCCGAGACTTCTGTGTACTTTGCTTCAAAAGATGGGATGAAAGATGGAGATGGTGGAAAGGTACGATGATAGATGATACTTGTCATACACTACCTATTCTCTGACAACAAGGGTTTAAGGAGGAAATAACAGCTTGCCAAGATAATTAAGTTCATCCTCTTTCTGGAATTTGTTTTTGATATATGTATACTTGTCTTCCTTTTAAGAAATCTGTTGGTGAAGGAAGTGGAAAGAGATCCAGCTCAAATAATTCTGGTAAAGGAGGAAGTCAGCTGAGATGCCCTAAATGTGGAGATCCTTGCACACATGTAGAAACATTTGTTTGTGAGTACTTGATTTATTTTACATGGTTTAATTTTCTATTACCATTTCATTTTTATTTGATTTTGTTAATTTTTTTCCACATAATTGTTTGTCTGCTGTGTTTAATATGGGATTACTCAAGATGATCAATTTTATTACCGACCTCGTTTTCAAAAAGTTATGGTTTATTTTGGCCTTGTGCATGTTTAAGTAGGCCAGAGTGTTAACTGAACTAACTGTTCAATGCTAAAAATAAATCACACACAAGTTGCTTTTTCATCTGCTGGTGCTTTAATTAGTAACAAGGTTTTAAAGTTGCTCAGTTAAAAGTAACACATTGAGATTGCGATTTAAGAAATTCTTTATTGCTTTCTTATTTTATTAAAGGAGTAGTTCCATAGATATCCATGTCATTCTTTTTTCAGTCGAAAAGAAATTAAGGTTTTTGATGAAAACATTCCAGGATTTTTCAACATATAATGGGCTTCAATGGGAACCAATTGGTTCAATGTCCAAAATACAGTTTCAGTGCAAACTGTTCAAAGGGCTTTAAACGATTTCAGACGATGAATAAGGGTCTTATCAAGCGAAATGATCACTCATTTAAAAAAAAAAACACAAAAAAACAAAGCTAAGGTGTAATTATAAGCTCAAATGCTCGCCTTGCTCTGTACTGTGATGCGCTTTTGTGACTCTCCTGTTCGAACTCGTTCATCAAAATGAACAAATCTTTTTTCGTGTCATTTGGTTGATTCAACGAACAAAATTAACGAATTGACTCGGAAAAAGATTCGTTCATAAGATGAACGAGTTTAAAACAGGAGAGTCACGAACGCATCACAGAACAGAGCAAGGTGACCATTTGAGCTTATAAAACTTAAACTTTCTTTTTTTAAATGAGTGATCGTTTCGATTGATAAGACCCTTATTCATCGTCTAAAATTGTTTAAAGCCCTTTGAACAGTTTGCAGTTGGCACTGAAACTGTCTTTTGGACCTTGAACCGTTTGGTTACCATTGAAGTGCATTATATGGAGAAAAATCCTCGAATGTTTTCATCAAAAACCTTCATTTCTTTCTGACTGAAGAAAGAATGATATGGATATCTTGGATTGCATTGGGGTGAGTAAATTATCAGCAAAAGTTTTTTTTTTTTTAAGTGAACTACTCCTTTAATGTTGTAATTGTTGTTGTTATTATTATTAAATATTCTAACAATATTTCAGTTTCAATTAATCATTCAGCTCTAGTTAAAAGTGAGTAACAGTCCCATTATTTTAATAAAATTACACTAAGATGTTATTTCCCTATTGTGTAGCATCAACTCGCTTTGTGAAATGTGAAAAATGCCATCACTTTTTCGTGGTGCTTTCCGAAACGGACACTAAGAAGAGTTTGAGTAAAGACCCAGAATCCGCAGCAGAAGCTGTCAAGATGGCTTTCCAACAGAAACCCCCTCCACCACCTAAAAAAGTTGGTTATTCATTTAATTTTACTTTGAGATTTTAAAGCAGTATTACACACTGTGATATGGTTATCTAGCTGGTTGTCTCCATCTCTTTGTTTTTATTTTCTCGCAGATCTATGCTTATCTGGATAAGTATGTTGTGGGTCAGGACCATGCTAAGAAGGTTCTGGCGGTGGCCGTTTACAACCATTATAAACGCATCTACAACAACATGCCCACGGGCTCCAGACAGCAGCAGGTGGAGGCGGAGAAACAGGCCTCCCTCACTCCTCGAGGTTTGTGTGTGTGTGTGTGTGTGTGTGTGTGTGTGTGTGTGTGTGTGTGTGTGTGTGTGTGTGTGTGTGTGTGTGTGCGTGCGTAAAACACACATGGAAGGTAGGAGCAGGTGATTTTACTAAACGGGTCTTATGTAAGATAAACACGGCCATTAGGAAATTAATCTGTTACAGGATACAAATTAAATTCTTGTCCTCGAAAAGCCTGGTTTCAGCTGAAAGCAAAATGAAGAAGTGACTCTTTGGGCAATAGTAGGGATGATCGCTGCGACTTCTACTCTCCATTTCTAATGAATATACTGTTTTACCTAGAAATATGCCACATTAGTTCCATTGCATTCCGGTTATACAGTGTTTCTAATAAAGGATATGACAGTTTGCCACTGTGTTCCTTCTTGAATCTTCTAATCTTCTCCTCCAGAAGCCAAAATAACCTTTGTGTTCATTAGTATCTAATCCAACAGTAGCATTTTATGATATCTGTCATCTTTTGGCATTTGTACAATTCAGAAGCATTTTTGCAGCAGTTTACTAAATTGATCAGGGTTTTTTTTTTTTATAACTGTCCTCCTTTCTCTGTAGAGCTAGAGCTAAGACGACGAGAGGACGAATACAGGTTTACAAGTAAGTGTGTCCACATCCATAATCTTATTGTCCATGAAGTATGTCATTTAAACCATTTATTTTTCGAAAACAAGTTTGTTTTATGTTGCTTCAGTTTGCTTTGATTTATGTTGGGTGTTGTACAAATGCCAAAAAATCACGTAGTCCGTTTTCTTCCTTTCCTTTACCCCTTTTTATTGTTGAAATGTTATATCATTGCATAATTACGTAAGTGGCAATGCATGTATCAGAAAGACTGCTGGTTCATGTGTCGCTTTTGTCAAATGCAGCTTTCAGAGGTCCTTGTCACATGAAATCCCTGTAGATCCTGTGATTAGAGCAGCTGTGCACACTAAGCAAATTGACCTTACCAGTTCACAGTGCATGATGCAACTAGTCTTTACTGAAGAAAAGAGTAAACATTTCGGTGCTGTTATAACTATAAATATTATTAATATAATTATTTGCGATTTGCAAAACCTTTATATTAAATATTTAGTTTTCATTTTAGATTTTGCTTGAATATTTTTTATTTTATGTATTTTTGTCATTTTTTTATTCATTTTACTCATTTCTATTTAGCTTTAATTTATTTATTTTTATATTAGTCATTTTAATACTTTGACTTAAACTAGTTTTATCAATTTGTATTTTTTTTAAAAAGTTTTTCATGTTTTTATATTTTATTCTTTATATAGAAAGTATATATGCACGTATATGTAAGTATAGAGTTTTGATTATAACTTTTTATTATTATCATATGACTCGTAAAGCAATGTTCGATATGAGTTGAAGCTGAGTGGACATCATGTGTGGCATGCTTTCAATTACCTAAAAATATTTTTTTTGGCCCCATCCCTCATTTCGTTGATCATTTTGTGATTAAAATTGTCTTCTGATTTTGCTTGTGCAAATTTATATAAATTATTAAATAATAATACACATCAAAGTCTTTTCAAGTGGTTTAACAAAAATGTGAGCTTTGGATGCTTTGATTCAAACACTTATAGACTGTAGACCATTGTAAGTGCATTACTGTAAACATGAATTTTGTAATTATGATAAGTGAGGTGTTGAAACTATTATGGTAATTAACAGTGTGCCACTCAAAAGGTCAAATACTTGACCTTTGAACCTGGAACATTCCTTTTAAAAATATTATGTAAACTGGACTAATTACATAAGAATTTTTTTTAAAGATACGTTTACCAAGATTCCGTAAACACTAAGCTTAAAAAATTCATAATTTATGCATTTATTGTTTTGTTTTTGCTGCTGTTGTTTAATTTGTCCAGAGCTGCTCCAGATCGCAGGGATCAGTCCTCATGGAAACGCTCTGGGTGCCTCCATGCAGCAGCAGTTGAACCAGCAGGCAGCTCCAGAGAAGAGAGGAGGAGAAGTGCTGGACACAACACACACTGACATCAAACTAGAGAAGAGCAACATAGTGCTGCTGGGCCCTACTGGCTCTGGTGAGACCGAAAAACACTTTCAGTGTTGTGTACGATTTGATAGAAGCCTTAATTATTAAAGGGATAGTTCAATTTGAAATGAATTTTTGGTATCTTTAGCTTATCTCAAGGGCATCCAAGATGTAGGTGTGTTTGTTTGCGCAGTATTTTCAATTTTGATATTTTTAGGTCAAATCGTTCGTGTCTATCAGTCATATAATGGATGTCTGTGGTCACCACCTCAAAGAGCATGCACAGAGAAGTCCAAATTAAACATGATTTAATGACTCGTAAATGTAAGTACAGATTAATGGCCTAAAACACGAAACGAGTGGTTTGTGTGAGAAAACTATTTATTTAGTTTTATAAATACTGTTCGTTTTCTCACACAAACCGCTCGTTTCATGTCTTAGGCCATCAATGTGTACTTACATTTACGAGTCATTAAATCATGTTTTATTTGGACTTCTCTGTGCATACTCTTTGAGGTGGTGACCATAAACCTCCATTATAACTGATAGACACGAACGGTTTGACCTAAAAATATCAAAATTGAAAATACTGTGGAAACAAAAGACACTTACATCTTGGATGCCCTTGAGGTAAGCTAAAACATATAAAAAATAAATTTCAAAGTGAACTATCCCTTTTTAACGGCGCAAAGATGATTTTGATATTTAAATTGATTTTGATCCAACAAAGGCAGCTTTGATGAGCAATTCGCAGACCCTATACCTTTTAACATTAGTGTATGTTTTGAGTGTGGTAATATGGAAAAACTAGAAACCTTGAGTTGTGTGACAGGAAAAACACTTCTGGCACAAACGCTGGCCAAATGCCTGGATGTTCCCTTTGCAATCTGTGACTGCACCACCCTCACCCAGGCAGGGTACGTGGGAGAGGACATTGAGTCAGTCATCGCCAAGCTTCTGCAGGACGCCAACTATGTGATCGAGAAAGCTCAACAAGGTAGCAGTTGTGGGAATCTAGCTGTGACATTTACCCACATGTTTGAAATATTCAAAAATAATTTTTTCAATTAAAGTTCGATTTGGATGTTGAAATTGTTTCAGGTATCGTGTTTTTGGACGAAGTGGATAAGATTGGCAGCGTTCCCGGGATCCATCAGTTAAGGGATGTTGGAGGAGAGGGAGTGCAGCAGGTTTGTTATTAAAAATGAAGCAGATTCTCTGTCCTAGATTACGCACTTCGGATGTGTCACTGATATTCAGCTAAACTTTGACCTAAATCGCAAGAACGCTCACACAGCTGTTAAAGATTTACAGAAACAGTCTGTTATTCTTGAAATCTCACTTCTGTATAAGTGTACTTCTTTAATCACTAACAAAAATGTATATTTTTTACAAAATCTGCCAGTAATTTTTTATGACTACAGAAAACAGATTTTAGTCATACATAAAATTTGTTTTTACAGAAAGATTTAAAAAAAATAACCTAAACTGTGATAGTGTTTTTGTTTGATGAATAACTTAACGTTGTTTTTGTAGGGTTTACTTAAGCTACTGGAAGGCACTATTGTTAATGTTCCTGAGAAAAACACAAGGAAGCTGAGAGGTGAAACTGTGCAAGTTGATACCACCAACATCCTGTTTGTAGCATCTGGAGCATTTAATGGACTCGACCGTATCATCAGCAGGAGAAAGAATGAGAAGGTATGTTCTAAAAGAATGTTGACGCATAACAATAAAGCTTTATTCACAAAATGGTGAAAGATTTGCTTGGTTATCTTAAATTTCATATTTATTTAAATTTAATTAATGGATCAATAGCCGCGTTTCCACTGCCGGGCTAGGGCTGGGCCAGAGCTAACAGCGAGCCGAGCCGAGCTAGTGGCCTCGGGCCTCAAGCACCGGGCTTGCGTTTCCACTGCCGGGCCAGTAGCCCCACAGCGCTGCCCCAGACCCCACCCCTAACACGCCTTTCTGGATCAAACGTCATAAAACCCAACCCATTTCAGCGGGTATTATGAATTAATTTATTTTTTAAATTAGGAAGATAGCATGTATATTATTAACTCACCTGCCGTAGTGGCTGCAATAGTGTCACAAGACCAGTACAGGCGATTCTCCATTTCAAGCAGCGATTTTTCTGCGCGATATAAATTTTCAAGTTATTCATTAACCGTTAACCGAGGCCCATCGGTTAATACTCGGTGCATAGTGTGCGCGCCGCAACCTCGAGATACAGAGTTAATTTTTTTAACACCTTTAATAACTGATTGGACCCCATTTGAAACGAAATTAATTTATAGAAATAAAACGCAGCAAGTACGGAGCAGTTAAAGCCGCATTTCCATCACCCTTCAAACTGAAATTGCCAATTGAAAATAAGCAAAACGTCCATTTCACAAAAACTCCGTGTCTGCAAATAATAATAATAATAATAATAATAACCATCATCATCATTATTGTAACATTTTATTAGGCTGCATATGTAGAAGACGCCTTTATCCAAAAAAGGAACAGAGCACAAATAAACACAATATTTTTGACGCATATCAGCGCATATCCAGTGTGTGTGGAGCACGCACTGATGGCTGCGAGACGCCCATGTGAACACTTGCAGTTTCATTGCATTTCTTTCAGTGGAAACAACTTAAAATACTCTTTCATTTCTGGTCATACAGAAAATAATAATACATTATTCGCAAATACATTTATTTGCGTAAACTCACAATAACAAGAAAACGTTGTGCTTTAACAATTAATCAAGGCGCGCTTCATGATCTCCGTGAACTGAAGCGCGAGACCTGAAACAGCCACCGCATTCGAATTTGTTCGTTTTAAATTGGACATTTAAAGCTTTAGTCTTGTAGATTAAAGCTTTAAATGTCCAATTTAAAACGAACAAATTCGAATCGAAAGCCAATATCTTCTGACTATGTAATTATGTAGCTAATTAATTTCTCTCTAAATGTGCATCCGGAGATGGAGATATGTTTTTAGCCGAAAATCATTTAGAAAACAATAGTTTATTAATAAACAATTAATGCCTCGTTATTTTATATTATTTTATTATCAGACACAATTTATTATAGCCTATAAATCACCTATAATCCCCTTTCTGTAGGCTGTGGTTACGGCTCTTCTCATTCAGCACTGCAGGGAAAATATCATTTCCAGGTTCTAATTTGGCCTCAGAAAAGCAGTAAAATATATATTTTTTTTCATATTAATTTGTCAAATATTTTAAATGTTTAAGGGGCAAAAAATCAAACAAATATCTGAAAATTCGTCGATATGTAGCCTATATATAGCCTATATATTTTTGCGCAGCATTTGGCATAGACCTACAGTTCAAATTAAAATGTTATGCAATTTTAAACGGTTAATCGGTTAAACATGGACACCCCTATGTGCATCTTGCTTCAGATCATAACGTTCCATAACACCGATAAACTCCGCCTTTTACCTTGAGCACGCCTCTAGCCCGAGCTGGCCCCCTCTGGCCCAAGGTATTCGACGGGCCAGAAATCCTGGCCGTTGGCTCTGAGGAAGCCCCGATCAAGCCCCGGAAGTGACAGTGGAAACGCGACTGGCCCTGGCACGCACTAGCACGGCCCGGCCCTGGCCCGGTAGTGGAAACGCGGCTAATGAACTGACGGCCTTAAAAAGTAGGTCTATTTATTTTTTAGTATGGGGTTGTCCGGATTACATAAACAAGATTATCAAGATAGCAAGATTTTTGTTTTTTATAAATTAATACTTTTGTTCAGAAAAGACTCATCAAATTTGACAGTGCAGACATTTATATTGTCAGATTATCATACGGACATAAATATGACACATTCATTGGACATAAAAGGTCTCTGCGGCAAAAGAGAACCTGGTGAAATGTTTCGAAATGTCTCATGGCAGTTTCAATAAAAGGATATGTTCAGTCACATTTTACAGTGTGTTTTTTTTTTAATAATATTTCATAATATTACATGTTTTTACTGTGTTTTTGATCAAGTACATTTATTTATATATCGCTTTTCACAATACAGATTGTATCAAAGCAGCTTCACAGTGATAACATGAAAGTAGTACAACACAGATCAATAATATTGTTAAATATTAAATATCCCCAACTGAGCAAGCCAAAGCAAATAATATATATATATATATAATGTGCCCATTGTCTTTATATTCCACATATAGTACCTTGGGTTTGGAACACCGTCTAACATGGGGAAAGGTCGAAGAGCGGCAGCAGCGGCTGACCTGGCTAACACTACAGGTGGAGAGATGGACGCAGTGGCAGAGATCGAGGAGAAAGACCGACTTCTAAAACACGTGGAGGCCAGAGACCTTATTGAATTCGGCATGATTCCTGAGTTTGTGGGCCGTCTTCCCGTTGTGGTTCCACTGCACAGTCTGGATGAGGAGACGCTGGTGCGCATCCTTACGGAGCCACGCAATGCTGTCGTGCCGCAGTATCAGGCTCTCTTCAGCATGGACAAGGTTGGTACCTTATATATATGACTAGAGAGGTGTCAATAGATTAAACATTTTGATGCACATTATGTTGATGACACAATTCCGCGTTTCAGTCATTTATTTGCGTTGAATTATTTTAACATGTTAAGAATTTTATTTTAATTGTATGCCGTGTTAATAGGAACTTCCCATTTACTTGACTTTGAATTAAGCGAATTAAAATGAAACCCCTAAAATTACGAAATAAAATAATAATTAAAAATAAAATGAAACTTTTTGCCATTTTTATTATCTCCTTTTGAACATTCTTTTATTATCATTATTGTTATTTTTTAAATATAATTATATTATAATATATATATTCATATTTTATTTATTTATTTAATTTGTTAATATAAGCAGATGCAATAGACAGTGCTACAAATTCAGTAAATAATATATAATACATAATATAATATGGTTAAATGTGGCATAAACTAAAAATCAAGTGTTTTTCTAAGGACTATACTTTGCCTTTGTTTTGTATTAGTGTGATCTCAACGTTTCGACTGATGCCCTCAGAGCGATCGCCAGATTAGCGCTGGAGCGTAAAACCGGAGCCCGTGGGCTTAGATCCATAATGGTAAGAGAATGCTGTTTTTGTTGCTTGTATTGTATTCATTTTTCCATTCCTCAAAGGCATCATAGGTGTGCTCTGGTGATGTCATAAGCTGCCACTATTTCCCAACAGGAAAAACTGCTGCTTGATCCCATGTTTGAGGTGCCACATTCAGATATTGTGGCAGTGGAGGTGAACAAGGAAGTGGTTCAAGGAAAAGCACCAGCTCAGTACATAAGGTGAGAGCTTCCATGGCCTCGTGTTTTTTTTTTTTCTGTCATCTTATCTGTCTACGATTAAGTTTAAAACCTATTCTGACTCACCTGGGAACTATGGACAGTTTTCAGGCCTGAAGTTATTCTTTTTTTCTCTCTCTCTCTCTCTCTTTGTTCTGAGCTGGGCCATTTTAAGATAAAAATACAATTAAAGGACTAAAATAAAAATACTTTAAAATTGTTAACACTTGACAATAAGGTCTCTTTCATTGATGTAAAAACTAACATAAACTAACAGTGAACAATATTGTGACAACATTTACAGATCTTTCTTATTGTTAGTTAATAAAAATATGTGTTCTTTGTTTGTTAGTTCACTGTGCATTAACTTATGTTCACAAAATACAACTTTTGGTCTTCAAAATGTATTAGAAAAGGTTGAAATGAACTAAGGTTCATTCTTAGTTCACGTTAACAAAGGAAACCTTATTATAAAGTGTTACCAAAAGATGAAAGTATATCATGTATTTGAAGATACCTTTTATTATCTATTTAAACTGTAATGCACAATCTTTATTTATAAAAAAAAAATATTATTATACAATATTTTTAATAATACATTTTATTCAATAAATATAATTAAAATCAAATGTATAAGTACATTTTGAAACCTTTACTAAGATTATTAAATGGTGTAGAAGTATTGTTCATTTTTAGTTCATGTCAGCTAATGTAGTTACCTAATGAAACCTTAAAAATTAAAGTATATCATGCATTTAAAGAATTTATTTTCATTTATTTTTTTGAATTGTAATGCACATTGCAATTATATCAAAAAAAACATTTTAAACAATATATATTAATCTGTAAACATAATATAATATTCCTCATTTTGGGTTCATTAAATTACTTGCAGAACTGTGGTTAGATTTGTACGTATATTGAGAATCTATACACTTGATAGCTTAACTGTCTATGTAAACCAACACACATTGCTGTCCTTTTGAATTTACTAATTACTAATTATTTTAATGGCACTTGGTAGTCATTTGATTAGTGTCATTGACTCTGTTGCTCTCTTCTCTCAGAGCTGCAGCTAAAGACTCCTCTGAGGAGGAGTATGATTCTGGAATCGAGGAGGAGAACTGGACACGACAGGCTGATGCCGCCAAGAACTAAAAACTACAAACCCTGTTTAAAATCAAGACTTTTCTCTAGCTGATTGTTTGCATCCTCCGTTGTCCTAAGGGTCCATTTCTCACTAGACGCTTGTGATGATTTGTTACTCACTTTGGAAAATCATATTCTGTGAACTTATGCCATCTCTTTCCTCACTTTATGTAATCATGGCTCTTAGAAATAATTTCAGTCCTCCAAGTCTGTGGGAAGTCTCCCCTGAACCTATCCTCCTAAAGAGATCTATGAAATATAAAGAATTTTATTTTATTTCATTTTAATTTTTCTTTGCCCTGCTTTGGAATAAAATTACACATTTGTGTCACACTGGTCATGTGCTTGTTATAGTTACTGTAGCAGATATTGAAATAAAGATTCCAATATGACATTTCTGTAGCTGAACCACGTGAATAATAATAATTAGAACCCCACCAGAATATGAATTTGATAGATTATGTCTCTGTATAAGCTGACTTTAAATTTGGCATATTATTTTTTTCCTTCACTCAATGCTGTGGATTGAAGTGGGATTTTTAGATGTCCAGTTTGCTATTACTCTCAGGCTGTTATTTGCATTATATTAAGTGTCAAGAAAATCAGTAACCTGCTGGAACTTCAAGGACATGCCCATTGTCACCTGATCAATGTCTTGTTTTAATTTCTCCTGTTATTCACAAAGTTGCCCAGTAATGGAATATGTATTTGTACATGGCAACCAAGTCAACTGGTCTCTTTGAGAAAGTTGCACATCAGTAACTGCAGTAGTTACACAGTGATTTAATCTCTGTGCTGGATTACCGGTGTAATTCATTTTTAATCTCTTCATAGAAATCGATTTCTTTTTCTTTTGAATTGCATTGTTATAGAGTTTACTCACATTAATGCAAACTGGGAAAGGGTTACTTTTTACATAGAGAGAGTAGAAACCTTATATGTTTTTGATCCTCTGCCGTCAAGTCAAAGGATATATGTACAAAAAAAAAGATGTATGAATAAAATGTAAATATTATCACTGAACAATGCAGGTATTCTGTTGTATTTCAATAAACACAATGAGCGTTAGATAAAGACCAACAACGAAACTAAATATGACATTGCTTAATGGACAAACAAAATATGTATACATAGCATAAAATACATTATGAAATGTAGTATTAATTAAAGGGATAGTTCACTAAAAAATTAAAAATCAGTCATTTATTCACACTCATAGTCAAAACTAGCAATATTTTCTTCCATGAAACCTTTTATTTTTCATTCATCATTTAGTTTCACTGTATTGAAAGATGAAATGGAGGCTGTCATCCTTTTGTGTTTCATGGAAGAAAGACCTAAAGGAGTAAATCATAACAGAATTTTCAGTTGTAGTTAAACTATTCATTTTACTACAGCACAAAGAAATGTTAGAGTAATGACGTGAATCAGCCAATAGCCTACTCTTTATTTATTGAACAAAGAGGGATAGTATTGACAACATTAAATATATAAATGCATAATTAAATATACTTATAACAAATGTTTCAACTAATGGATGAAATAATATTAGCAAAATAAGTTTTTCTTATAGAATAGAGAGGAACAGAATATAGAATGCAATAGGTAATGTTTTCTAAGTCACTTATGCTGAAGAAGGCTGCATTTATTTGGTCAAAACATACAGTAAAAACATATTGTGAAATGTTATTGCAAATTAAAATGTTTTCTATTTGAATATAATTTAACATTCAAGAAGTTGAGAACAGCATTGTCTTCAGTGTCACATGATCCTTCAGAAATCATCTCAAAATGCTGTGTTCCTGCTCAAGAAATATTTCATATTATTGTCAATGTTGAAAACAGTTGAGCTGCTTAGGAATAGTTCACTTAAAAATGAAAATTCTGTCATCATTTATTCACCCTCAAGTTGTTTCAAACCTGTAAGAATTTCTTTCTTCTGCTGAACTCAAAAGAAGATATTTTGAAGAATGTCGGAAACAGTTGATGGACCCCATTGACTTCCATAGTAGGAAAAAAAAGTCAATGGAGTCCATCCCCTGTTTGGTTACCGACATTCTTCAAAATATATTCTTTTGTAGAAGAAAGAAATTCATATAAGTTTGAAACAACTTGAGGGTGAATAAATGATGACAGAATTTTATTTTTTAAGTGAACTCATCCTTTAATTTATAATCAGATTATACATTTCCCGGTATCTTCAATGTTAATTTTGGGTTAATTTCCAGCCTGCTTTAATTTTGAAGGGGATTTTATTTTGAAGGCCTCCCGAGCAGAAGTTCTTTTTTCATAACTTCCGGTTATATTCACTGGACGTTCGTCATAACTGCGCGCTTCAACAAACACTGATTTGATTTGAGAATGAAATAATGGATAACTCTCAGCAGTTCGGTTATATGGGCGCTCCGCCTCCTGCCATCTATGCTCCTCCGAGTACATACGGCGCGGGTTTTGCAGGAGGAGGCGCAGGACCACCACCAATGCCTCCTCCGGCTGCAGCGGGACACACATGGGACATGTATCAACATCCACCAGTACAGACTCACTGGCCCCATTTCCCACCATTCGACCCGAGCAGACCACCTCCAGTCACCTTTGAGCCTCCTCAACACACTGAGAACCCTCCAACCTGGCTCCAGAACCAATGGAATCAACCAGAACATCATCACAGTGGACAATTCCCACCAAATCAACATCAATATCCAAATTCAGCCCCTCCATCATATCAGTCCAACGTCATGCCGGATCATTCAGCTCACATGTACACCTCCAACCGCCAAAATTACCCATTTACCGACCAGTCTGCGAATAGACCCTGGCTTGATGACAGCCAAAACAACAGTAAAATGACTTCAGTGACAGCTTGTGATGAAGAATCCAAGCAGCTGTCGAGAGATCAGCAGTGGATTCAAAGATTCTTGCGTTCAAGACTCAGGAAACCCAGTGAAACAAAGCGAACCGAATCCCACCCACCACTCTCTCAGTTCAAAGAAAAGCTGTATGGGACTGTTAAAATGCTGTCTGAGTTAAATATCGTGTGCCAGATGCTGAAGGATAATTTGGAGAATGAAGATGTGTGGACTAGTACGCTGTCAAAAGCAGCAGAACTAAAGAACCACATACAGGAGAGACTGGCCGAGCTGAAGGACCCAGACTGTGTTCGCAGCATACAGAGGAAAGTACTGCAGATCAACAAGAAGAGAGCCAGGATGAGGAGAAGAAAGGTGGAACTAAAGGAGGAAGAGCTGCAAAGGGAGGCTAGACGAGCTGAACGAGAGGCCGTGGTTGATAAATGGCAGGCGAAACGTATTCAAGAAGTGGAGGAGAAGAATAGAGTGAGGAAAACTGACAGCTTATATCAGTGTCCTCCAATAGGGGGCGCTACACGCTCAGTTTTGGGTTATCCGTTTTGCATTGCATTTTCATGATGTACAATTTTATTGATATTTATTAGTATTATACTATGTTATTATTAATTATGCTTTATATATTTAGATGTATTATGATTCTATATTAATAATACCATACAATATGATTTATTCAAACATATAATATTAATTATTTGACAATTGTGCTAAATTGTCTTATATAAATAATATAACTATAAAAGAATTAAAAGTATTTTTCTTTTCTCAAAATGTCTCAGTTAAGAGAGCATAAATAAAATATATTGTGCATTTTAAATAATTTCCCTACTTTGGTATGAATGGATATGAAGAATATTGTGGGTGTTTCTTCATTTATAATTAGTTTATATTTTTCCCTGTGCACTTAATATTACTTCATGTTATGCTAGCTAGTCTTTATTAATATCACTTTTAGAGACTTTTGTTAGTTAATGAAAAAAAAAAAAACATTTGACCACTAATTTTTTGACTCATTTTTGTTATTGATATTTAACTCCCCAGGTATTTACAGTATCAATATGTGAATTTCCTTGACTGTGAACAGTGTGTTTATACATCCAGTAATGCCTGATTTAATAGTTTTATTGTTGTTCAGGAGAAAGAGATGAAAAAGGCTGCAGATGCTGTTCTCTCAGAGGTCAGAAAGAAACAAGCAGATGCCAAGAGAATGCTGGACATCCTCAAATCACTGGAAAAACTCAGGAAACTCAGGAAAGAGGCGGCAGCCAGGAAAGGTAAACTTAAAAATTAGATTATGTTTGCACAATTTAATGTAAAAGTTTGTATAACCATATCTTTAATGCTTAATTTCCTTGTATTTTTCCAATTTTAATAGGCATGTTTCCGGGAAAACCGAGTGATGATATATTTGATGGTCACCTGGAGCGGTTGAGGAGTCTGATCCGGAAACGCACAGCAATCTACGCGACGGAGGAGAAAGCTCTGAGAGTCATGCTGGAGGGAGAGCAGGAAGAGGAACGCAAACGAGACCGCGAGAAACGACTGAAGAAAGAAAAAGAGAAGCTCTTGCAGAAGAAACGAGATGTGGACGCAATACTGTTTGGAGGTAATAACGGGTTTGAGTATAGATAGATGGATAGATAGACAGTCAGACATATAGATAAGCAGACAGGCAAAAAGATCAATTACATTTTAAAATATAGTAAAATAGAAAACAGTTATTTTAAATTGTACAAATGTTTCACAAGATTACTGTTTTTGATAAAATAGATGCAGCCATGGTTAGCAATGAGCATAAGAGAAAACATAAAACATTGATTTCAAACTTTTGGCCATTAGTGTGTTTACTACTTGCGTAATTACTTGCCCCCTTGGTAAATATGATCAAAGAAAAAGAAAAATCTGCATTTCTAATCCTATTGTGCATTGTTAAAATCTAACCTTTTATTGAAGTAAAAGTATAGCAAGTGAAGGGAAATCACAGTATGAAATAAATGTTTTTCTCCAAAACATGTTGGGAAATTATTCCCCCTTTTTATTCAATACTTTTTGGTCTTTTATTAAAGTATTTAATAAAAAAGGGGTAAATAATTGTTGCCAGGGTATTTTGGAGAAAACATTTATTTCATAATGAGATTTCCCCCCCACTTTCAATTCTTTTACTTCATTAAAATGCCTAAAAAGTTAATCCATTAACTGGGCTAACAGTAAACACTGTTCCTCTGTCCAGTCAGGCTTCCTCGTCCTTCTTGGTTTTGATTCCATGTTTGTTACATTAAAACCAACATTCAAACCACTACTTAAATAAACATGCCAGCAATCAGTGTAATTGGAAAGAGTGGAACAATTGTTTTATCATTCTAAGCCAATTGAATACCTTATAGGAAATTAACAGCATGGTAAATAAAAAAAAAGGATTTATGTACACATACACTACCGGTCAAAAGTTTTAGATCAGTAAGATTTTTCATATTTTTAAAAGAAGTCTCTTCTGCTCACCAAGGCTGCAATTATTTGATAAAAACACAAAACAAAACAAAAAAAACAGTAATATTGTGAAATATAATTACAATTTAGAACAGCTTTTTTAGAACAATTTTTAGAACAGTTTTCTATGTGAATATATAGTGAAGTGTAATTTATTCCTGTGATCAAAGCTGAATTTACAGCATCATTACTCTAGTCTTCAGTGTCACATGATCCTACAGAAATTATTATAATATGATGCTCAAGAAACATTTATGATTATTATCCATGTTGAAAACAGCTTTTTACATTTTTATTTCAGGATTCTTTGATGAATAGAAAGTTCAAAAGAATAGAATTGATCTGAAATGTAAAGCTTTTGTAACATTAATCACTACCATTCAAAAGTTTGGGGTCAGTAAGATTTTTTTTTATTTATTTTTTTTTTTTTTGGAGGGGAAAGAAATGAGAAAATACTTGTATTCATCAAGGATGAGTCAAATTGATCAAAAGTTACAGTAGAGACATTTATAATGTTAGAAAAGATTATATTTTAAATAAATACTGTTCTTATGAACTTTCTATTCATCATAGAATTTTGGGGGGGAAATGGTACACGACTGTTTTCAACATTGAAAATAATAAGTTATGTTTTTTGAGCATAAAATCACGTGACACTGAAAACTGATCTGTAATAGTAATGATGTTAAAAATTCAGCTTTCGAATTACATTTTAAAATGTATTCAAATAGAAAACAGTCATTTTAAATTGTCATAATATTTCACAATATTACTGTTTGTCATTTTTTTTTTCCATCAAATAAGCAGCCTTGGTGAGCAGAAGAGACTTCATTTAAAAACATAAAAATCTTACTGATCTAAAACTTTTGACCGGTAGTGTATATAATGTGTGTGTGTGTTTGAGAGAGAATTGTAAAATAGGAAAAATGATGCATGTAATTTCAAAGTGAATGCTTAGAATAGACCCTATAGTTAAAAGTCACTCTTTTTTCCTTCTTGGACAACCAACCAATCACAGTCTTCAAAAGATTGTATCATACATAGCAGTGGGGTCAGCCCCGCCTCCTCACTGAGATGAAAGTTCTTGTCTTTTCCTTACTCAGAGTTGTTCTCAGATTGGTCCCACTAAGACACCTAGGTGAAAGTTTTTAAGCTAAATTAAGAGTTTTCTGGGAGGATTCTTAGAATCTTCATGAATACGGGCCCTGATCCTTAATCCATTAGGGTTGTTTTTTTCTGAGGACACCACAAGTTGGCAGTATAGCCAGATTTCTGTCCCTGTACTATTTCAAGGTGTGCTTCACACAGTGTGCAGTCAGTAAATGTGTTGTGGGACATCTTAAAATAGTACACAATAATCCTACAGTAGATATTTTGGTTCAGTCGTATTTATATGACACTTGTTTCCCTATTTTAGGTTCATTCATGTGCAATAAAATGTGCAATTGTTTATTCACATGATTGTATACTCTCTTCTTTTCTTTTTCTTTAGCTGATTTGCCACCTGATCACCCTCTTCAACCGTTCCATGATTACTACACACAGGCTGAGCGCTCCCTTCCTGCTCTTATTCAAATAAGGTCTGTTTTCAAATCAGAAGTAACCTCTAAAAATAACTCTGAGTAAATGTGATGAAGCTCAAAGAATGTTTCTACTGCAATTCCCCTGACAGGAGAGAGTGGGATCAGTTCCTGGTTTCTGTCGAGCACCCCGACGGCACGTCGGTTCCTCAAGGCTGGGTTCTGCCCGAGCCGCCAGCCGACGACATCTGGGCCACGGCCCTGGAGAAATGACACTTTTGACCACAAGGACTGTTCAATCATTTGTGGGGAAAAACGTTTGGTTGGGAAAATGTATGGCCAGATTAAGTGATGCTAATTTTAGTGAATTTTACAAAAAAACTTACATTGTGACACTTTTTTTCGTGACAGTTAATTCCTAAATTCTCATTAATGTGTTTGGATATTTTTCTGCATATTTTTCTGTAATTCTCATTATTCTCAGTGTTATTTTTCATTAGATTCTCATTGCTGCAATACTATATTACACTGAAAAATGACTTAAATAATTATATTTTTTTATTTAAATACCTTAAAACTAAACGCAGTAGAACAAATACTACTATAATTTATAAATGACACACACACGCACACACACACACACATATATATATGAAGAGTTCAGATGCAAAAGCCTCTAAATGCCATTTGAAATTTTCTTCTTTAATGATGATTTTTATCAAACTTGTATATTTAAGTTCAGTAATTTCACTTAAATAACAATTAATAGGTAATTATCTTTGCCATTTAAGTGAAATTACTGAACTTAAATATACAAGTTTGATAAAAATCATCATTAAAGAAGAAAATTTCAAATGGCTTTTAGAGGCTTTTGCATCTGAACTCTTCATATATATATATATATATATATTTATATATATATAAATATATGAAGAGTTCAGATGCAAAAACCTCTAAGTGCCATTTGAAATTTTCTTCTAGAATGATCATTTTTATCAAGCTTGTATATTTAAGTTCAGTAATTTCACTTAAATGGCAATTCATCTTCATTGTCATTTAAGTGAAATTACTGAACTTAAATATATAAGCTTGATAAAAATGATCATTTTAGAAGAAAATTTCAAATGGCACTTAGAGGCTTTTGCATCTGAACTCTTTATATATATATATATATATATATATATATGCACACACACACATATATATATATCTGTGTGTGTGTGTGTGTGTGCATTACAGGAATGAGGATGTGGCGATGTGCTTAATCTTCATGAAAACAACATTACAATGCAACTATACTATAGCAATATAATTATTTATTTTCGGGATGATATATGATCTTTTTATTTGGCGGATGATCCGTGTATTAGTAGTCCTTCAAAACACGTCACATGTTGACTTCTGTGAAAAAGTCTGATTACATCACAGTGATTTTCTGTGATCTGCTTAATATAGCCATGTGTTCACTGTGTTTATAAATGAAAACGCATCTACAGATACATTACTTGTGTGTAATATTTCACATGGCAAATTAATAGTTGTCAAGAGTAAAATAAAGTGTTTCCATGATGGTTTTCTAAATGTGGATACTTCAGGTAGACTTCCTGTTGGTGTGAGCGGCTCAGGTTAACAGCCAATGTCAGTGTGTTTTGTCATTGGATTAGTGGACAGAGGTAGTCAACGCACACGTCTACAGAGTGTCGATAACACTGTCCTCATCACACAACTGACACGAGACACGCACGGGAGACAGGTGAGGAAACATTTATTAAAACTTCTGTTTTTAAGTTAAGTGAAATGGCAAATACTGTATATTTAAAGAACTGTTCTATGCATGAATGCTATGCTGAATATTTGATCAACTCTATGGTGGTTGCAATGTGGATATTTGTTTAAAAAGTTTAAATTAATTTGAAATTCTTTGTACGTTTCAGTGATGGTAAATGCTTTATTTTCATGAATGTCTTTATCGTTGTTAGATTTCAGTGTACACTTGAAGAATTTGGTGTGTTAGTAAATTTCACAAAGAATTTCAAAGAAACAGCAAGTAACGCATTGAATTAAACATGAAATTTGGAAAGATGTACAGTGTATAATATAACATTAATATATGATTTAATTATTTTATACATTTATACGAGTTTTATAGCATTTAAATAAAGAAATGTGTAACATTTCAAATAACATAAAACATTTTTACACCACTATAATATACCGCATCCTCATTTTAGCATAATAGAGTTTAATTTTTAAAAGTATCTATTTTAAAATTCCAAAATTAAAACAAAATATATTATTATTTGTTTACATTTAACATGAATCTTTAATTTTTTACTTTCTGAAATATCTTTGTAGTGTGTATATATATATATATATATATATATATGAAGAGTTCAGATGCAAAAGCCTCTAAATGCCATTTGAAATTTTCTTCTTTAATGATGATTTTTATCAAACTTGTATATTTAAGTTCAGTAATTTCACTTAAATAACAATTAATAGGTAATTATCATTGCCATTTAAGTGAAATTACTGAACTTAAATATACAAGTTTGATAAAAATCATCATTAAAGAAGAACATTTCAAATGGCATTTAGAGGCTTTTGCATCTGAACTCTTCATATTAATATATATATACTTAAAGGGATAGTTTACCCAAAATTGAAAGATTCTGTCATCATTTACTCACTCTCAAGTTGTTCCAAACCTGTATGTGTTTCTTTCTTCCGTTTAACACAAAATAAGATATTTTGATGAATGTTGGTAACTCGACAGTTGATGGACCCCATTGACCTCCATATAGTATTTTTCCTATTATGGAAGTCAATGGTTACCGTCAACTGTTTGATTACCAACATTCTTCAAAATATTTTCTTTCGTGTTCAACGGAAGAAAGAAATTCATACAGGTTTGGAACAGCTTGTAAATTATTATAGTATTTTCATTTTAGGGGTGAACTATTAAGCGTTTATTTCAGAAGGAATTTGACTTAAAGGTGTTATCAGGAAAGCACATACTAGACCAGATCTTTCATCTTTACTGGAATTCCTCATATAGTATCATGACAGATTATTCGCTCACACCCAGCATCCTCTGTCTGTGTTTTAGACAGAATACCACAACTTATTGAACTTTTCATTGTTCTTTCCTACACAAGAAGGAAAACAACTTAAGAGCTTACCAAGCATCTGGCTGTTAAGACACGGCTCAGTTTGAAAATCTAAAACCATCTGGTGAAAGAGGTGCGGAGCAGCATATTAGGATCAGATCTGAGCAGCTGTCCCAGTGCTTTGCTATTGTAAAGTGCTTCAGCAGGCCGTATGGTGCAGGACACGTCAGACTACTATAGGAAACGAGGACTTTTCCAATAACGTTGGGTTTGATTTTATGAAGATCATTTCTGAGAAACAATAACTAGTCTTGAGAAAAATGCACTTTTCCCACTAAGGTTTCTGACAGGTAAACATATGTTTGACCATGTGTCTCTGCGCATGATGGTGACGTTAAGATAGTCAGGTGGTCAAGTCTCCGTAATCTTTAATCCCTAATCCTCTAGTCTGCTTACTATTGAGGGACAGGTAAACAAATATAGAGACGTTTCAGTCCAACATGTAGATGTTTTCTGAGAAGCTGGGGCGGAGGAAAAAACATGCAACTATATGGGCTTTTGTCATGCATTGTTCCAATACTGAAAGTCTTGAAAATGTTTTTGCATTTTTTTTAATCAAAAATATTTTCAAATTTTTTATTTGAATACGTTTTAAAATGTAATTTATTCCTGTGATGAAAAGCTGAATTCCAGTCTTCGGTGTCACATGATCCCTCAGAAAGCATATGTTGATTTGGTGTGCAGTTATTATTGGTCCTCATCTATTAATATAAATTATTATTATCAATGTTGAAACACATTTTTAATATTTTCGTGGAAACCGTGTAACATTTTGAATAAAAAGTTAAATAAAATCGTTTGTAGCAATATAAATCACTGTCATTTTTGATCAATTGAATGCATATAGCTAAATAAAAGTATTCATTTCTAAAAATATCATTCATGCCCCGAACTTTTGAATAATTTGTGCATAAGTTACCCCCAAAAAATATGGCAAATCACAACTGTTCTCAACATGAATGATAATATTTGTTTCTTGAGCAGCAAATCAGCATGGATCAGGTTCTGAAAGATTTTGTGACACTGTAATGATGTATAAAAACTCAGCTTTACCATCACAGGTATAACATTTAATTATTATTATTATAATTTTTTTTTGTAAATACTTTTTATTTCATCAAATAAATGTAGTCATGGTGAATATGAGATGTTTCTCTCAAAAACATCTTAATTATTCCAAACATTTGATCAATAGTGGGCTGTGTGAGATTGTTTGGTTTGGTTTCTTTTATTTTCATGCCATTTCTGTTTTCAGATAGGTGTGAAATGTCCTGTCTGGATGAGGTGCCCTTCAAGATCCCACTCGGCGTCCTCGAGGATGCGAAGGAAGAGGTTGAGCTCCTCACAGCTCCAGAAATCACTCTGCCCGACTACCTGAAGATACTGCAGGAAACCGAGGTCTGACACTTCCTGTTTCTGATCTGACGTTATCAGGTGGCTTCAAAAAGTATTTGGACACTTATCACGCTTTTAGTATCTCCAAACAAGCTATTACAGCTATTCTTTTCCCAAGCCATTTTTGGGATGACTTTTAGGTAGCTGGTCCCAAGGCATTTTTAAGTGAAGTGTATGAAGTCAATTCTCCTCAGTTCAATAGCTAATGTGTTCCACTTTGACAACCCGAAAGCATCCAAATACATTTTATCCTCCTTTCGAAGTTTGTCTCAGTTTTTCTACTGGATTTCTTGAGAGAAATAAATAAATACTAATTCCTGATTTGCAGTATGATTATATCCATAAAATAAATTTGGATGGAAGCTTAGATCATTTTCTCTTGGGAAAATTGGATGTGAGACTGCGTCTAGAGCCTCCATTTTCTTTCCATTTCATCCCATTGCTTTCTTGTAGAAATTATTAAGATTACGAGATGTGATTTCGAAGCAACTTTAAAGAAAATGCATGAGTCCACATTACAATTTAGACTGTGATCTGCTATCAGAGATAACTGTCTAAATTATGTATTTAAGATATGTAAATACCCAAACGTTACTATTTGCAGCCTGTATCCCATTAAAGATGCTGAACAGATCGAGAGGAGGCACTTTTCTAGGAACTCTGAGTTCTGAACTTACTAAATTACTGTATGTGTGTACTGTGTGTATGCAAATAACTGTATTTTTAAGACCATTTCCACCAGAGCATCTGTGAAATCAAATAAACTGCATAAGGCTCAATGTAATTTGCCAATGCATCCAATGATTACAGCAATTACTTAATGTAATTTCACTGAGTGCAGGCTTTCACTAAAAAGGACATGGGAAAATACAAAGACACTTAGTGTAAGTGTATCCCTGCTACATCTCTAACCTATTCACATCTGTGACTAGGCTACTCTCTAATTACACTGACATATGATCTTTCTAGTATGCTGTTTATTTATCCTGCAGGTGTGCGGTCAACATAGGGACCATGTCAAAGATACAGTATAATAACGTCTCTGATTACAAAACCTTAAACAGTAAGGCAAAAAAGTCAGCAATCTATGTAATATTGTTGATGTAATTGGTAGTGTAGATCCATTGGGATAAAATGCCTAACATTCCTAAGGGTTTGTGTGTTACTGGTCAAGGTATTTGTAAAGAAAACTTATTGCTGTCAAAGGTTAGTACAATCTAATCAGAAATAAGCTAATGTGAACCTTTTATGGCTATGTGCTGAACTTGAGTTTGTTTAAATTCGTAGTCATTTGTCCCACGTCTGTCCAAGAACAACATACCTGCCTTGCAGCATTGCACGCTTAAATTTGCAGTTAGGACTTGAACGCAATGCAAATTATTGTGTAATCGTTGGCTGGTGGTGTTTTGCACATCTGTTTTATGTTCACTTTGATCCATAATGCTGATAATGGCAGATGTTACTAATAATAATCAGGATTCTCATTGCAATAGCTCATTGCATACATTTATACGATGCTATAGTCAAATCTTGGTGCAGTCCAGTATTTATGCAGTTATGGGGAATTATTCCTTGTTGTTGAACCAACTGTAAACATGTAAGCATTTATTTTTTTATGTCGATGTAAGTGGTTTGATTTTATACTGACACCTAGTGGTCTGGATGCAGAAATACACAAAAGCTTGTTTTTAGTAACTAGTGTTGTCCTTGAACGGCGCAGTCAGCCATGATTAATTTATTTACCAAGTCAAGCACAAGTGTTTGTTATTCTTCTATAACAGTTATTGGACCGGTTTTATAAACAGCCACACAATATTAAGACTGTGTTATAAGAATTGTCTGACGAACTACTAGCTAGCCTAGGGTCAGATTTTTCGGATTTCGGACCAATCTATCGTTTCATGTAACTGAAAAAAGGCCAAGGCTCATACTGAACAATTTTCTTAAAAATTCAGTAGCACCTCATTGCAGTACACAAGATCCAGGGGGCAGAGTCGGATCCAGATTTGAAGGGTGGAGCTGGGTGGGTTTAGGGATCAGGGGGTGGAGCTGGGTAGGTTTAGGGGTTGGTATAGGGATCAGGGGGTGGAGATGGGTAGGTCTAGGGGTGGGTTTAGGGATCGGGGTGGAGCTGGGTAGGTCTAGGGGTGGGTTTAGGGATCAGGGCGTGGAGTTGGGTAGGTTTAGAGATCGGGGTGGAGCTGGGTAGGTTTAGGGGTGGGTTTAGAGCAGGGCTCGACATAAGCAATGGCCCGATGGCCCGGGGCCAGTAAAAGAGTATGTCGGGCTAGTTGATTGGCCAGTCACTTGCCCGCGCGGGCCAGTAACTGGCAATCAGCAAAACAAACAGCAAACGTCATAAACAGTGTGGCGCGAAGAGTGTCAATGTTAAAATGCCAAAGAACTACGAGGCTGGACATCCTAGAGTCATGGAAAACACAGTACACCTGGTAGGGATGGATGGGTACTCGGTATTAAACGGGACTGAATTTTGAAAGACCGCTGTATCGATAAGCTCGGACGTTATTGTTATTGCTGTCGCTGGAGAAATACATGTAGGCTATCATTTATTATTGCTATAAAAAAATTAACCATCTCGCTGAGTCGCCAGCCATGTCTAGGCCTATATATAATACAATTAAACCATTTGTCTGTGATGCATTTTGCTATTCGCGCAGTCCAGAAGAGGAAGAGAGAAAGAGATCTCACGCGGTGCCACAGCGCGCACAACACCTGACGGAGGACAGAACTAAACATTCAAGTTATGGTTACACTTTAGATCTGTGATATAATAATATGATTTTATTTTAGATTTCAGCTTCCAAAGATTACAGAATATATTTGAGGTAAAACCATTAAAAACTGCATTCTGTCTAGCACAACGTCCTTACCATCACAGCAGTAGGCTACAGTAGCACGCTGTCATTTCTCCTTAACTCAAACTTTAATACAGAATCAGCACGATCGGTGATTGTTGTAAAATGCAGTCACTTTGGTTGCTAAATTGCGGGGCACGTTTAATAATAAAAAGAGCTATTAAAAGCACAAAAAGCGCAACAGATGCTGTTCCCGATGCGGCACGCGTGCGCGTCTAAATGATCAAATGTACACAAAAATGTGTCAAAATGACTGGCTTGGAGATTCACTTAAACAGTTTATGTCTAAAATGGACGCAGTTATGGAAATAGTTGGGAGAAAATATGGTGCATCAGTAGTAGACTTACATCTGCACTCGTTCTTAAAGGGGAAGCAGTCTAATATGCGGACGATTGCGACATTACTGCGAATCAAACAACTAAAGGCAAAAAGAAAATCACTCACTGCTCTTGAATGAATAACTTTAGCTTTAATAAGTAAGATGAAGAGACTGAGGATCGAAGTGATCGAGATGAGGAGAGAGCAGGTATTGACAAATAATATACTGGATGCTGAAATTAGGTTATTTTTGCATGTCTCCAGGGTCTCTCTCTTAATTCCTGAACTTCCTTCACTGTTTTGATTAATCCTAATGTATACAATAAATACAGTTTAATGGAAAAGTGCTTTTCCTTGTATTTTTTTCAGGGCCAGTCAAAATATAGAAGGGGCCAGCAAAACTCTGATCTACTGGCCCCGGGGGCCAGTGGGGATTTTTTTTTATGTTGAGCCCTGGTTTAGAGATCAGGGGGTGGAGTTGGGTAGGTTTAGGGGTGGGTTTAGGGATCAAGGGGTGGAGCGGGTTAGGTTTAGGGGTGGGTTTAGGGATCAGGGGGTGGAGCTGGGTAGGTTTAGGGGTTGGTATAGGGATCAGGGGGTGGAGATGGGTAGGTCTAGGGGTGGGTTTAGGGATCGGGGTGGAGCTGGGTAGGTCTAGGGGTGGGTTTAGGGATCAGGGCGTGGAGTTGGGTAGGTTTAGAGATCGGGGTGGAGCTGGGTAGGTTTAGGGGTGGGTTTAGAGATCAGGGGTGGAGTTGGGTAGGTTTAGGGGTGGGTTTAGGGATCAAGGGGTGGAGCGGGTTAGGTTTAGGGGTGGGTTTAGGGATCAGGGGGTGGAGCTGGTTAGGTTTACGGGTGGGTTAGGGATCAGGGGGTGGAGCTCGATAGGTTTAGGGGTGGGTTAGGGATCAGGGGGTGGAGCTCGGTAGGTTTAGGGGTGGGTTTAGGGATCAGGGGGTGGAGCTGGTTAGGTTTACGGGTGGGTTAGGGATCAGGGGGTGGAGCTCGATAGGTTTAGGGGTGGGTTTAGGGATCAGGGGGTGGAGCTGGTTAGGTTTACGGGTGGGTTAGGGATCAGGGGGTGGAGCTCGGTAGGTTTAGGGGTGGGTTTAGGGATCAGGGGGTGGAGCTGGTTAGGTTTACGGGTGGGTTAGGGATCAGGGGGTGGAGCTCGGTTGGTTTAGGGGTGGGTTAGGGATCAGGGGGTGGAGCTGGGTAGGTTTAGGGGTAGGTTTAGGGATCAGGGGGTGGAGCTCGGTTGGTTTAGGGGTGGGTTAGGGATCAGGGGGTGGAGCTGGGTAGGTTTAGGGGTGGGTTTAGGGATCAGGGGGTGGAGCTGGGTAGGTTTAGCGGTGGGTTTAGGGATCAGGGAGTGGAGCTGGGTAGGTTTAGGGGTGGGTTTAGGGACCAGGGGGTGGAGCTGGGTAGGTTTAGGTATATGTAAGGTAGGAGGAGTTGGATCTGGATCCGACTCCTCCCCGTGGATTTCATGTTCTGCAGTGAGAACTATCTCTAAAAATTTGTGTTTATGATGTATAGACTAGAGTAATACTGTTATAGGCTAAAAAAATGTTTTCATGGTCGGTACATTCCATAAAAAAATCTGTAATAGGGTTCCAAGTTAAATATACATGGTGTTATTTTAAAAGTCAGAACAAGGTTGGCATGTTCCTATGATGTTTGAAATGTTAATGTTAGTGTGTGAAACTGAACATTGATCTTAGTGTGTGAAAGTCACTCTGAACAACAGCCAAAATGCATTATTTTCCTGTTTATCACTGTGAAACAATCTGTATTGTATAAAGCGCTATATAAATAAGGTGACTTGACTTGACTGGAAACTCAAATCTAAAGATGTCTCTTTTGTGTTTTGTTGTTTCAGTATGAGTTCAGCCTGGAGAACTGGGTTCTCACGGGCCTCCAGGGCGGTTATCCAACCCTCAGTCCCCGCTCTCCCTGTGAGCTGACGGCGACCTGTCCTCCATACTGGATGATGTTCAGCAGCCCTCAGGAGAGCAGGTTAGCCAGCCGCTGGAGCAGTGACTTCTGGGAACCCAACCCACGTCCCCGCAGCCGCAGCTTAAACGCAGACCACTACCGCGCAATGAACGCGCGGGTGAAATTTACCATTTCTGACTCTGAAGACGAAGAATTTACAGAAGAAGATGGGGCCACTCTTGGCGAGGGTGAAGCGCAGCCCAAACGGAGACATTGTGCTTTGCCAAGACAAGGCCCGGGGTTGAAAGACTTGCACAGTTGTGGATCATCAAACTTCCTCAACTTGCCTTCACCTTGCGGCCTCTCCACACAGCGTCCGGGGAACTTCCGACAGTCTTCCCTCTGCGGCCCTTACTCATCCCGAAGGAACTTCCAGAGGAGTCAGAGTTCTGCTGGCTGTACTAATGATTGTCCCACAAAAAACACACACTGCTTGCTATATGAATGCATCAACAGACCCGCTCTAAAGGTACAACATCTTCTGATTTTGTTTTTGGGGTCTACTAGAATAGGTTTTCATGCTTTAATGCCTTAAAACATGTTATATTTTACATTGTTGCATCACATCTCTTCTGTCAGTTAAAGGGTTAGTTCACCCAAAAATGAAAATTAAGTCATTAATTACTCACCCCCATGCTGTACCAACCCCGTAAGACCTTCGTTCGTCTTCGGAACACAAATGAAGATATTTTTGATTAAATTTGAGAGCTGTATAACTACCACATTGGCTCCTAAGGGACTTGGCCATTGACGGCCCAGAAAGTCAATGAAGAAAATGTTTAAATATCCTAAGTGACTACCGTGGCTCAACTATATGTTTATCAAGCGACGAGAATACTTTTTGTGCGAAAAAACAAACAAAAATAACGAGTTTATTCAACTATTTCTTTTCTTCCTTGTAGGCCAGAAACGAGACTTCCTTAGATTTCCACGACGCATGCGCGAGAATTGCGATCTCCTTACACTACTTCAGTTCTCGCGCATGCGTCGTGGAAATCTAAGGAAGTCTCGTTTCTGGCCTACAAGGAAGAAAAGAAATAGTTGAATAAACTCGTTATTTTTGTTTGTTTTTTCGCACAAAAAGTATTCTCGTCGCTTGATAAACATATAGTTGAGCCACGGTAGTCACTTGGGATATTTAAACATTTTCTTCATTGACTTTCTGGGCCGTCAAGAGGCAGTCCCTTAGGAGCCAATGTGGTAGTTATACAGCTCTCAAATTTAATCAAAAATATCTTCATTTGTGTTCCGAAGATGAACGAAGGTCTTACGGGGTTGGTACAGCATGGGGATGAGTAATTAATGACTTAATTTTCATTTTTGGGTGAACTAACCCTTTAAGCTTTCGGCTGCATTTCTCTCGTGAAGTTGATTGTAGAGAACATTGGTGGCAATGGTTCTACAATCTGCTACAAACTTTGAGTGTGTTTCAGAAATGTCATGCCCCTTACCATAACCACTTAGTTCTGGGGTGGAAAACTCTTGGATATGACAACACACTATAACGCTACTCATCTGACCTCACCCCCTTTATTTTGCGTATGTTTTGGGAGGGAATTATTGGAAATAAGGAATATTTTGGCATGGATAATCCTGGAAGAAAACTCAAGATTACAATCGAGGCAATTCAGGAAGTTCAGAATAGTGTACTTTATTCGCAGACCTTTTTTTATGCTCAAACACATTGAAAAGCTTAAAAGACCTGTGTATTTACTGCAATTTTAGACCTGCTGCCCCTTGGTGACATCCTCAGATTTTGCGGTACTCCTACAAGTCTGCACTTTGGTATTAAAATAGGGTGCATAAATGACGCATAGTTAAAGCAAAGGTGAGGACCCTTTGTGAGCACCCTTTTTGAAAAATAAAATTACATATTGTCTTGTACACTTCACAAATGTGTCACAAGAACACAAATCAAGTAGGCATTTGGGACCTTAGCCATAGTATTAAAGGCAGGAATACTCTTCATGACTTTTGCCCAGATTTCTATTCCAAAATAAATTGCTTAGGGTGTTTGTTTTTTTTCCCAAATGAACTCAACTTTTCGACACCAGTTTGTTCCCACCCATCTCTATCAATCTCAAACACATCTGTATATATCTGAGACATCTGTATAGATTTTACTACAAGCTAATGCACAGTTGATTACCAAGTGTAATGAAAAAAAAAAACAGAAACATGGTTCATCTGGATGCCAAAAGGTGTGGTTCAAATTTACTGCAAATAGCAAGTCGTTAGTGGCTCTGAAACAATAAACAAGTTAAATAAACGACACTTCCATTTACTGGACTTGTTTGGGTACGCGTTTGATGTACCAGAAATTACAGTTTGTACTCTTTAGAGCCATAAACACAGACAACCCGACAGAGACTCATTTCGTTAATCTATTTGCAAAAAAAAAAATGTTGTATGTTTATGAAGAAGACTCTTTCATAGTTGTCAATTCACTGATGTTTTTTAAATAGTTCAGAGCCCACAATAAGAGATATCCTTAGAAGGCAACTGTAGACCCTACTATAAATATATTTTAACTGGCATGCCTCCAATTAAGTCCCGAAAGGTATTTTAATCACTTAAGCAAGAGACATCAGATGTGATCCTGAAGCATTTGGTCCCTTCTCACCACCTCCCATATAAATTCATTGAAAATCCTGTGTTATATCACACTCTGACTGCTAGGTATTTTGTTGCTCCTCATGAAATGACTGCCAGAACATCTCAATTCATTCAGATATTAGACATGAATGACTTCTCAAGTACTTTTTTGGTGCACATTTCTTTAATGTCTCAGAAGATGAACTAGCTAATAATAGTGAGTGCTAAGTCTTTTCCTGGAATCTTGCCTAGCTGCAACAAATTTGTCTGGATTAGCGAGTGGAAGTGCTCGGGAAATGTCTTTCTCAGCAAAGCTATGATTCAAGGTTACGCCTTTGTAGACAGTCTAATCCAACTTGTTATTAATGCCCATGACATCATCTCCTGCCAGGGTGCGCGGTCACGGTGCACTGAATTCGGCAGGGGGCTTGTAGTTTTTCATTACATTTAGAGTTTTTCTTTTTTGTTTTTACATGAACCGTGAAAGAAAGAAATGCATTTTCCAGAATAGTTTCCTGTTGTTTTATTCCATAAATATGTATCTCAGCTGGTAGAGAATAGCATTAGTAATATCAAAGTCATGGGATTGATTCTCAAGGAATACACATACTGATAAAAAATGGATATTTTGAATACACCAAGGGCCAGATTTACTAACAGCTTGCGCCTCACAAACCCACAAACAACAGGATTTGCTAAAGACACAATTATCGCTTTTCACACAATTATTGCATTTTTAGGTGTTTTACCATTTTTTTTACACCTAAAAAACACCCAAATCTTAAACCAGACGCTAATTTACGCTGCTCTTGGTTTGCGTTGCTCATTATGGAAGTGATCCGGCTGAGTCCGTGTTCCTTAATTCATACATTGTTAGTTAACTTTCCACTCCCGTCAGCACTTTTATGGGATTGCGTTGTTTGCTAAATCTGTCCCCAAGTAGCTGAATGTTTCAGAACATATTTAAAACATTGTTTTGAAGTCTGGTTCCAAACTTGCACCAGCAAGAGTGTGTTTATCATTCTAGATTTTCTTAGTATTGTGTTTCCTGCCCTCATCTCTCAAGGGTACTGTGACCATAAGGCACTGTTGTTATTTTTTCCAGGCCCAGGGTTCATCCTCTCCCTTGGCCCCATCACGGCCACTCAATTCCCACGCTGCCGTCCTGGACTCTTCGGTGGAGCTTCTCTCCGCTCTCAGCCCAGAAGAGAGGGAGCTGCTGGCGGCCGTGACCGAGCAGGGCTACCCCCTCCGTACGGCCATCATCGCCCTCCAGAAGACTGGCCAGCAAAGTCCAGAGCAGGTCAGTGAGGGAGATCTGTTACTGGGCTTTACTGTGAAATGCGAGCTGGGATTCGTTTGGGGCTCAAGATGCAAGGCTGAGATTCTCTTCTGAGATTTTCTCCCCTGTGTGTCTCTGGGGAAGGTCAACGAAGTGCATGCTGGGTTGTCAGTTAAGAACATGCACTCTTAGAAGAAAAGGTTCTATCAGCGCTACGTATTTGGAACCCATACAGAACCCTTTTTAAGGGTTCAATAATAAGAACCCTTTAGGGAAAAAGGTTCTATATGGAACCTTTTGGGTTCATTATCATTTGTTTTGTCCTTTCCAGATTAAATATTTCATATTATTGACAAACATCAAGACCCTAAAATGTATTTATGAATGCATATGATGTGAATGACACAAAATTCAAGATATGGGGCTTAGAAAATAGTATATATTTATATCATCAATATCACACAAAGAGTGCTATTTCATTTTTTGTGATTAAAATATGATATTAAGTTACTATAACAGTTTAATAAACAATCATTTGATTACAACTACAAAATGTTGCAGAATAATGAACTATAAAAACTATAAAGAACCTTTGTGCCAAAAGGCATTATAGAACCTTTTTTAGCATTAAAGGTTCTTTGGAGTTGAGTAAAGAACCCTATGGTTCAAATGTAGAACCCCATTGAACCCTTTTTTCTAAGAGTGTGCACCAGTTGGACACACCCGACCACATATATTTTCATATTATCATAAAAACGTAATGCATAAATTAGTTTTATAGGTAAATATACATTGATCCTAGGTTTAAAATGCTTTATAAAACTGATATTTTGATATCATTTAATTTTCTTTTTAATGAGAAATAAATCTGAAATGAAATATGGATATTAAAATGAAGCAGTTGAAGCACTAAAATTACTAAAACTAAAATATAAAATTAAAGCTAAATATAAATTTGAAAAAAAAAACTAAAACTTTAAAAAAATGACAATGCATCGGAAGAAAAGCAATTTAAACATAATAATAAATGCTATAATTGTGTATATATAATACTAAACTAACACTACATTGAAATGTATTAATTGAACTAATTAATGAAGAACAACTGAAGTTGGTTTATTCAATGTACGAAGTGTGCAGAGTTTGAAGAAAAGCTGAAATATAATATTTTTTATTACTATGTTTAATGTATTTGTCACTATATAATCCATTTGTGTTATTTCGTATTTTTGATGACTTTCATGTTAAAAAAACATTAAATGAAATTGACCAACCCAAACTTTTGAATGGTGTGCAATATTCAGTCCATGCATATCTCTTAGATGTTTATGTTGGTTGACTTTAAAAAAGCATTTAAAATACTAAAGCAAATAGTTTTGTCTCTCACATCTGGAGATAAATTCAATTATATTCAATTATATTCTTTATTGAGTTCACTACTACAAAATTCTGTGAAGCCATATGTCCTTCCTGGATGAAGAAGGTTTGGAAATCACCTGCTCGTTGATTTTTAATATTCAGATATTCTGTATTGATCTGGACAAACTTGCGGAACGTCAGATATTATTGCCAGAGGTTTTACTCGCAATCCCTGTGTGCTTCAGTTTCAGCTCTGTGTCACAGCAAAAACATCTGGTTCCATCCTCTTTAATCTGATTCTGGTTACGAGGAGGGGGAAAAGATCAACAAAAATAGACACCAGATTCCCCTGAAGTTTCCACAATGTGCTAGTATCTAGTTCTCAGCATTACAAAGGTTCCCTCAGGAGAACACTTAATCATTAACATAAAGCCAATTTCATTCATGTTGTAGGGCATTGTGGGAAAATTACATTGAAGTTTATTTAAAAGGGGCCATGAGAAAATACTTACAGTAAATCAGTGTTTGAGGGCTGGACGGTGGCAGTGGAGCTAAATACAACTTGAGAAGTTTGCTGAAGAGACATTAAAAGCTGCTCTGCTCTTTATTGATCTATGTAAAATTATATTATAGGGATATTTCACCCAAAAATGTTTATTCGGTCATCATTTACTCACCCCAAGTTGTTCCAAACCTGTATGAGTTTCTTTCTTCTGGTTTGATATTTTGAAGAATGTCAGTTACCAGACAGTTAATGGACCTCGTTGACTTCCATAGATTATTAAAAAAGAAGAAAAATACTATGGATGTCAAAGGGGCCCAACTGTTTTTTTACCAATATTCTTCAAAATATCTTCTACAGAACAACTTGAGGCCAAGGGTGAGTACAATTTTTAGGTGAACTATTCCTTTAAGTGATTGGATAGATTTATATATATATCACAATATATCACATCTTGTCTACTAAGAAGCCTTCATTCATTTTTGACTGCATTTGATGTCTGATTGGTAGTTTGTTGTAAAAATTATTAGGAATGTATTAATTTGTTGTTGTAATTATTATTGTTCTTTTTTAAGTTTAATAATAATAATAGAAACTTTATAAGTTATTAATATTTATTTATTATAAATGTCAGTTTTTTCAGCTTATGATTCCATTTCAATACTGAAAAAAATAGTCTAGGATTTACGTTGAAACAATTGTCACTTTTAAATTGCTAGTTAATTTTACAAACAATTACAAAAGAACGACAAGTAACACATCGGATTTAACAATGAAATTCTGAAGTAGAAAGGCTGGAATAGTTTTTTTGAATAATCTATTTATTTATATACAACTTGCCAAGGTTTAAAGGGATACTCCACTTTTTTTGAAAATAGGCTCATTTTACATTTTACTCATTTTATCCCTTTAAGCACTGCAGTCATTAGCTTTGTCCAAATTAAAACGAACACAAATTTGTTCTAGATCATTATATTACTTATTGAAAGGATGTGATGATGCGTCTGTAAAGTCTTGATGAGTTTATATTTGTCAGTATCCTCGGTTGCCCATGACAACATCAGACAGCTGGTGGGACGGATGATCAGATTTGAATCAAACAAGCTCATCTTGTTACACAGATTAATCCTCCATCGCTTTTATCCACACGCTTCTCACGTTTCACACCGCTCCGCTTTCAGTCCACTCCTGAACTTGACATAGAATCCTATCATGATTTATGATTCAGCTAATGACTGCGTCAACAGTGTGCCTGATAACCTGATCAGTTTATCTAATTACTTAGTGTTACAGGATAAACCAGTCTTCCCCAAAGTCCATTACAACTTGGCCTTGTTTTCATGTCGTCTGAGAATCTCAGACGGCTTTTCTTCAATCTCGTCCCTATAGTTAAAGTGATCTATGTTTCGTTGAACATCATCCTGAACGTGAAACGACTGTCCTCTTAAGCCCATAAGAATATATGATGTCCATTCTCTGTTAGTGTTTTTGTGTTCATCATACAGTATGAAGGATTTTTGCTTGTTCTCTTGCAGATCTTGAGTTATCTGGTGGCGTGCGATCGGTTATGTGAACTCGGCCATGATGAAAGTCAGGTTGAAGAAGCTCTCGAGATGTTTCAAAACTGCGAGACCAAGGTATGTATTGAGCCGATTCAACTTCAGAAAGTGCCATTCTAAAGATTGGAATCAGTCAGATTTTGTACTTTTTTTCATCAAAGAAGCATTCAATTGATCAAAAATGACAGTAAAGGCTTTTATGATATTCAAATTTCAAATATGTGATTGAATTTTTTATTCATCAAACAATCCTGAAACTAAAAATAATAATAAAAAATCCACAAAAATATTAAGCCGCACACTCTTTTCAACATTGAAAATAATCAGAAATGTTTTGTTGAGCAGCAAATCAGAATATTAGAATGATTTCTGAAGGATCATGTGACTGAAGACTGGAGTAATAACTGAAAATTCAGATTTTCACAATATTACTGTTCAGACTTTATTCAAAAACATTTTTTTTTAAATCTTACCGACCCCATACTTTTGAATGGAACTGTATATTTTAAAGGAGTAATTCACTTTAAAAAAACTTTTTCTCATAATTTACTCACCCCCATGTCATCCAAGATGTCCATGTGTTTCTTTCTTCAGTCAAAAAGAAATTAAGGTTTTTGGATGAAAACATTCCAGCATTTTTCTCCATATAATGCACTTTACTGGTAACCAAACGGTTCAAGGTCCAAAAGAGTTTCAGTGCAAACTGCAAACTGTTGAAAGGGCTTTAAACGATTCCAGACGATGAATAAGGGTCTTATCAAGCGAAACGATTTAAAAAAGAAAAATTACAAAGTTATTATAAGTTCAAATGGTCGCTTTGCTCTGTTCTGTGATGCGCGTTTGTGACTCTCCTGTTCGAACTCTTTCATCAAAATGAACGAATCTTTTCCCGAGTCAATTCGTTCATTTCATTCATTCGAAAAAAGATTTGTTCATTTTGATAAACGACTTCGAACAGGAGAGTCATGAACGTGCATCACAGAACAGACAGATCAAGGCGACCATTTGAACTTATAAAACTTGAAAAAAAAATTGTTATTTTTTATTTTAAATGAGCGATCGTTTCGCTATATAAGAACCTTATTCATCGTCTGGAATCGTTTAAAGTCCTTTGAACAGTTTGCAGTTTGCACCGAAACTGTCTTTTGGACCTTGAACCGTTTGGTTCCCATTGAAGTCCATTATATGGAGAAAATCCTGGAATGTTTTCATCAAAAACTTTAATTTCTTTTCGACTGAAGAAAGAATGACATGGACATCTTGGATGACATGGGGGTGAGTAAAATATCAGCAAAAGTTTTTTTAAAAGTGAACTACTCCTTTAACATGTTTTCCTCTATATTAGGCTGAGGAGTTCCTCCACCTTCTTGCTCAGTTTAATGAAATGGGCTTCCAGCAGAACGCCATTAAAGAGGTTCTTCTCGTGCATGAGAACCACCGAGAGCGAGCCCTGGAGGAACTCATGACCCGCGTGAACTGATCCAGTCGATGATATGATGAAGGGAATTATAGCTGTTCACAGAGCTCATATAGCTGTTGCTTATTTATCATATGCTGAGCTGTGTTTATTCGTTGCGCATTCTAGACATGATGTGTTGAGGCCTTGGGGAGAAGCACAGTTTGACAATCTGCACCAGAGAATGACTCTAACAACACATTGTTATAGTGTTTTTCATAGCAGTCAAACTTTTTATTTATTTATAAGAAATGTTAAACAAACATCCTTGGAATTCATAAAATTAATTGACTTTGTGAAATGCATCAGAAATGTTATGCATTGTTGTATGGATGTGTGTATATATATATATATATATATATATACATGTATACAGTCATGGTCAGAATTATTGCCACTCTTGATTAATATGTTCAAAGATGACTGTCAAAATAAATCAACAAATATGCAAAATATCGAACCTTTCATTTAATTGAAAATAGAAAGTGGCTTTAAAAAAAATGGCTAAAGCACTGAATTTTAGATTCTTAATAAACATTCAATGCTTAATAGCATCAGGGCAATAATTAAGTTCCAATCAACTAAAGATGTTACGAATCTGCCAGGAAGAGGTCGTGTGTCTATATGTGTCTTAATGCATGGTGAGGAGGAAGGATTGAGTGGCCAAAGACTCTCCAAGGTGGGAGGTTTTCAGAAAATATCCTCCTCGCTCGTCCAAAAACAAACTCCAGCATATTCAGTTGTCAAACAAGACTGGATCTTCAATTGGGACCTGGTTCTATGGTTAGATGACACTAAAAAAAAGAGCTTTTTGGCAGCAACCCCACCAGATGTGTTTAGTGCTAACTGCTAATATAAAAAGTGCCTCTTGCCCACGGTTAAATATACACCTGGATCTGTGGAATTTTGGGCCTATTTTTCTGCTGGAGGTCCTGGACGTCAGGTTCAGATACATGTCTCATGTATTCTAGCGAAACCAAGACATCTTCTGCTAGAAATCATATAATGGGCCATGGTTGGATCTTCTATCAGGACAATGATCCAAAACAAACATCAAAATCAACACAAAAATGTGTTAATGATGACAAAATGAGCCTCAGCCGTGACTATGACCTGACCTGAACCCTATAAAATGAGTAAGGGGAAAAAACTAAGTGGAGACAACATGGATCTGAAGGATCTGGAGAGATCTTGTATATTATATTCTTAAAAAGAATATTTATATTGACCAAGGGTGCCAATAATTTTGACCATGACTGTATACCCCCTGATAATTTAAGTTAATATTTCAATTTAACAATAGATATAAATTTTTACAGTTCTAATGTTGGTTAATGGTTAAATGACATGCAGGAAAACAAATAAATATTTCACCTTTTTGTAAGTGTTTTTATTTGTTTATTTACAGTCTAGGATTGCTCGATTTGGTCAAATATATTGTGATTATTTTGGCATATATTATGAATATGCTAAACTCCTAAGTAATCATCTCAGTAATAGAAATAAGGGGAAAAAAATAATTGTTTTTACATTATTATTTGTCTATTTATGCATTTATTTATTGTATAAAAATTAAGGCAAATATACTATTGTAATTATTCAATTGTACCTTAAAATAAAGGAATATGTGATCATTAAACATGTTAAAATATTAAGTTCTCTCTTTTAAACCCTTGAACTTTTATTTTGGTGAAATTGCAGACCTTACAGTCTGTGTTTAGGTTATTTAAATGATTCCCTCACTGTAAAAAAAAATATTGTTGGTTTAACTTTAAAAAAAATAAGTAACCTGGTTGCCTTAATTTTAAGTTCATTGAAATGGAAAAATTGAGTTAATACAATGAAGGAGATTAATTTAATCACCAGAAACTCAAAATATTATGTTATCTGAACTACATAAATTATCTAAGTTAAAAAAATGTTGTGATAAAAAATCATGAAAATATTTTTTACAGTGTATTGATAAAATGCTGAAAACTGTGGGTTTAACTTTTCATTTTATGATTTAATCAATGAATAGCTTTTCATCAACTCACGAACCCACGTTTGGAAATCACTTATGCAACGTATATAAATATTACATTTCTTGTGTCAGACAATTATTTAAGTGGTTCGGTGTGTTGTGTTCAGATTGCAACAATGGCATCAGCAACCAGATTACCACTGTAAACAAAAAAATGACAACTCATTATGAAATATTAGTCAAATGTTAAATCTAAACAACAATACCCATACCCAGAAAAATATTTTGAAATCTGTGTAAGGTCAACAAATGCTTTCATCTGTTAGTTTCACTTTGGTATTTGTGAACATTATCGTATGCCAATGTTCCTATAAAATGTTACCTTCAATGTTAAACAGCTGCTGCCAGACACCATGAGTGAATAGCGACGTCTTGCCAAGATCTATACATTCTGTTGTTCGGCTGCCAACGGTTGGACACAATGTTTTCATTGTGGTAACGTGATTAGTTATCAGTGTGTCTTCGGGTTCCCATGTAATGAGTGGAGCTTCTACAATAGTTACGAAAGCATGCAGGAATGTCTGGATGTAATTTGAGTGTTTGAGAAGTCAAAGAGTCTCCGCACGGTTACAGTTTTTGAGGTCATAAATGATTGTATGAATAAAGTATCATTTGTGATTATCGTGTTTCTCTTTTGCCTCCCAGCTGATCTTAAACTTTCTGTCAAAGTCTTCAAGGTTCTGAACTCTTTCCTTGCGGCCGCCTTGTCTGACCCTGGCGCTTCTAGTATGGATACACAAAGGATGGAGTTTTAAAGTTGGCTTGTTTGATATAAAAACAGGAAATGTTTCTATATTTTGGTCTTACGGAACCATGGAAACATGCACTTTAATGACCATCAGTCATGTGTAAAACAATGGTGAAGATTAATAGGGCCTGTTTATATCCCATCAATCATATCACATTAGTGTTCAAATGGTTCTGTGTTGTTCTGGCAGTGTGTGAGAAATTAAAAGTTACTCACATTTAACACAAATGAAGCATTAGTTGACTAATCGAATGAACTGAAAAGTACTTTACTTGAAGGGGTGTGCTTAAGACTGAAATGATATGTCTTAAATATAATGTAAGTAAGGTTAATGCATGTTTATGACAACTGTCATTAAGTGTCTTTCGCTCAATAATGGCATTTTGAATGCAATTATGACATTGTTTAAGATGTCTTTGTTATGACATCTTGACATAAACCAATACATCATAACCTGTCAGTGTCGTTGTCATGACGACTTGACATAAAATTAAATTAAACTGTCATGTGGTTGGCCATGGGGCCATTATAACTGAATATTTTTCATGACCTCAACTACAGTGGTACTAATTAAATTTGTCATTAAAAAGTTATAATGGCTTCATGACAGCCAATGTCAAAACCAACCTGACAGTTTAATGTTATGTCCAATAAAGCTAAGTGGTTTCTTAAGTTTGATAATTAATCTGCTATGTCATGTTTATGACAGGTTGTGTTGTCTAGTAATGTCAAGTTGTCATGACCAAGACACTGACAGGTTATGATGTATTGGTTTATGTCAAGGTGTCATAACAAAGACATATCAAACAATGTCATATTTGCATTAAAAAATGTCATAACTTAGCGAATGACACTTAATGACAGTTGTCCTAAACATGAATAAACCTTCCTTTATATTCATAACATGTCATGTCATGATTATGAAGGTGTCATGTCAGTCTTATGCACACCCCTTAGTTTGTTTGTGAATTCATATAGAATTTATAGAGAATGAGAAATACTGACAACATGTATTTAATCCAAATATGTACACCTCTACTCAAAAGCTTGGGTCAGTGTTTTTTTTACTTTTATTCAGCAAGGACCCATTAAATTGATCATTGAACATATTTATAATGTTACAAAAGATTTCTCATTAAAATTCTTTCTTTTCATCAAAGAATCCAGAAAATTTAATAGTCAACACAAAGTACAGTTGCACTTGTTCCTTTGTATGACAAAAAAGATGTAAATGAGAACGGCTTTATGGGACATTCGACTATGTGTTATTAAATACAGTATGTAAGCAGCACTGATTAGGAGAGAAAACAGTTGCAAAGTACCGACAGTTGCTGAATGACATAATCTAGTGACAGCTTTTGCAGTCATTAACTACTTTCCATTGAAAATAGTTGGCAGCATGGGTACAGAAGCACTTGAGCTGAGGTCAGATGAGATCTCAGCTCCATTATTTTTCTTTTGTAAAAGCTCTCTGCTTTTCTTTGGCAGTCTCAAGAGGAAAGTCCACATGGAGCCAATTCTTGGAAACCCCATCATTTCTTTTTTTGTCCTCCATTTGTTGCCCTCAATAGCATATTCCACGGTCGCTCTGCGGTTCACCGTGAACACAGAGTCCCCTCGCACTACCGCTGTAAACAAAGCCCCCTTACTGTTCTCGTACTGCCCGGGCATGGCCGTCCACTGACCTGAGGTCAGATTGTAACAGTCCATCATGCATTTCAAAAAATCATCAGATGGCCCGTTCCTCATGACGTACAAATTGTCCCTGTGGCCCACCATGCAATGACCGTAACTTTGATGCCGAACGAGTGTTGTGATTAACGTCCATTCATCCTTGTTGGCTACGTACTCATAAATCTCAGTGGCGTCTTTAGGTCTCCAGAGGCATATGAAAAGTCTTCTCATGGCTTTGGTGCAAACGACGTTGGATGCAGGTCTTGGCAAATTGGCAGCAAAGCTCCAGGTGCCCGAAGACACTTTGTACCTCTCCACAGAGGACATTATCTTCTTTTCATACTCTCCACCGATGACAAAAAGGTCGCCCACATGGCTAACAAGGGTGCAGTTGTAGCGAATTTGCCGAGGGCTGGAAAATGTGCTCCAAGTGTCAGTAGATACATCATAGCAGAAACCAGACTCCACAACTTTATTGGTAATATCATAGACTCCTCCAACAATGTAGATCTTGTTGTCTAAAACTGTAACTCCTGCCATGGTGGTGCTGGCGTTGAGAGGCAAATGGGTGAGAACCTTCCAGTCTTTCTCATCCTCATCAAGATAACAAACGGTCCTCATGAAGTCCTGCAACAGCTCGATGGTTGGCGAATGACTACCAACCATGATGTACGTACTAGGAACCAAAGACTCTATATGTTCAATCAAATCTTCTGGCAAGCCCTTCACATCTTCTTTGAGGTCTTCGTAAATGTCTCGAATGAACAAAGCTGCACTCCGGAAGAGCTTCAATAACCCAAAGGTCGCCGATGTGTGATACATAAGAAGGCAGTTGTCTGAAGTGATAATGTTTATGAGGTGCTCGGTTAGAATCTCTATGTGGAGAAACGCAGTACACTCGATGGCGTCAACAATTTCATCACCGCTCAGCATGGGTCTTTCACTATGCATCACACGGAGGGCGATCAGGAATCCACGAGCACTCGGCACCTGAAGACAAACCTCATCCTCCTGGCATTCCTTCATGCCAGACTGGAAAAGCGCTCGAAAGTATTCACAATGTTCCTCCAGGAGGCTTCTCTCCACCGTAAAAACACTTTCGGCCAATTTCACTTTCACTGTTTTTTCCATGAAACCCATTGGGTGGTACACCGCCTTCCTTACGTCGATCTCTGAGCCAGCACAGCTGCCTGTCTCCGTCAGGTTACCTCCTCTCATTTTCATCTGAACTCCAGAGAAATGTCCACACAGTCAAACCTCTCTGTGAAGATATTCACAGCACCATTGACTGTCCATGATGTGTTCTACAGTGACAGTGTTGAAGCAGATGCACTTGACTCGAGTGTGCAGTGTTTGTATTACTAACTACAAGAATAGAATCAGCTATACATAGAGGTGAAAAGTATGGTAGCATTATACTGCTTAAAAGCAATGGCAGATAGCCACCGCCGTAGAGGGCAGCCGTCATCGTGGTTATTTATTACCTTTTGTTCTTGGCAGGCATGAAAAGCAGGCTAAAAATGTCATCTTCTCCTTTAATGAACAGGTGAACTGCCTAAAGCTGTAACAATGGTATGCTTGTAAGGGTCACTCTTTGTTGTGGGTTAGCATTCCAGGTGAACATGTGCTACTTAAAATAAAATAAAACCAAGCAGACTTATTGGTTGGGGGATGCTAGTTTCAAAACATTGCAGATGTAGTAGACCAGTTTAATTCGCTATCCTGTGACTCCAAATTATACATCTTTGAGTAGGATCGATAGCCCCAAATAGCATAGCAGCAGCCTACAAATTCATTGAAAGATATTTAAATCCTTAAAGCAGTTTAAATACCATAAAACTCTAAATTGCCATACATTGTGTGTTTGTGTAACAATGACAATTCCTATTTATAATAAGAATATAAATAAATATAAATCCTAGAATTTTGTGAACCGTAACAGTGACGTCGAACATCGTGTCTCGTGACCGATTGAAGCAAATTGACAAACGTCGTCAGCAAACAATTAATCATAATTTTCATTAATTATTTTCTTACATTTGGGTCTTTTTAGTACTTTTTAAAATATAAAACATAACAGTTTATTTGAGGAACGAAAAAAAATGCTGATTAATTTTCCTGGTGAAATCGTCGGGCCATATTTTTTTAAATAACGTTTGACATAACAAATTATTATATAATTATTTAAACATTACAAATAAGCGTGTTTTGTTTTATAAGTCTAAAAGTCGTTGCTACAGGTAGTCAACCTCGACGTCAAAAAAGTTTTCCCCGTAAAAGTAATTAGCATAGCTGTTAGCCTACAGGGAGGGGAACTGATTTATCAAACGCGAATTTTACAATTGCTAGCCTACAGTGTGAGCTTTGAAGATTATTTTTATGTTCATAGGAGGCGGATTCACTTCATTCCGTCATGTGCTCCAGCCCACCGAACCAAAATATTCCAGCATTATTTATTTCACCGTTCCCCTCTCGCAACATCCTCTTCGACTGCAAGAGACGTCCAAAGCACAGAGAAAATAAGAAAATACACCACCAATCTCGGACAAATGTTTTGTTGCGTGTTTGTAGACATGTCGTTTATACTGAAGGCGAGCCAGCTGTTTTGCAGAGAGCGCTGGTGAGAAATCAGAAGTCAGCATCATCCAGGTATGAACTCAGAAGATCAAAGCACATGTAACGTTAGGCTAATGTGTGTCTAATATGGATTCGTATCTTCTATGTGTTCATTCTTCTATCTTATCACTTCGTCTCGTCAGGATGTCTCTGATGTTTGGGAAAGCAAGAACGTGCAACATAGTCACAGTTCCTGAGCATGAGCCCTCGGAGTGTAACATAGTGATTTTGGGAGCTATGGGATCTGGAAAGTCAGGTATGATTAACATACATTGCAGGGGAATGTTTTCGTAATGTTCATAATCACAAACACTAGTTAATGCCAAATCAAGGTTTCTTCAATTTTTAGGGAAGACTTAGGCTATACTGATATAATGTGCCTTGATTGCACTGTAAAATCGTTTTGAATTTGTATTTCCCCAGATATATTTTCATATCTGAGAGTAATTGAAATGACTGATCTGTTTTGTATATTGTACATGTTTACCTGTGTAACATTTAGAGATTTAGTTTTAAGATGTTAACTTAAACAGCAGAACTTTTCCATTGTCATGTTGTGATGCTCTCTGTTATGTAATTGAAAATATTTCAAACTTAGACTTACAGGAAGTTTGTCTGTCCCCCCGCAGCACTTACTGTGAAATTCCTCACAAAGCGCTTCATCAGTGAATATGACCCAAACCTTGGTGAGTTTCCCAGCTTTTACTGTTGTCACCAAGGATGTAACCAAATATTGAGGGGATCAAAGGTAAAAGTTTAGGAATTGGTCAAATTAGAAAATACTGAGTACAATAATGAGTGATTGAACATCTGGAGGGGACGTGTACCTCTACGTCTATAGTGGTTATGGTCCTGGTCTTAACACAACACATATTTGAAAGTGATTTATCAATCAAACAGACCATTTATCATCTTACTGAAGCATTATTGCTAACTTAAGTTTCATATATAACCAATAGGAAACCAGATGGGTGACTTTAAAACTTAAAAGGGTTTTACTTAGAGACATGAAAGTCATTGTAAAGCTTCATTCTCTTTTTCATTTTTTTTTTCTTGGAAGAAGATGAAAAGTTAAGGCTGACAGCTTTAACGTTAATAAACTGACAGCTTTAACGTTAATAAAAAACATTCAACATTTTAAGACTCGCAGGCTTTTCCAAACCATTTAAAGTCCTTTTCCAACACCATATAGTTTTTTTTTTTTAAATTTGTCATTTGTTTTATCACATTTACATCTTGTTCAAATTTAATTCTTTCATGAAATCATTATATAAAATAATACAATTTATGATGCACGTGGATGGCAGGAACAGAAATGTTGTGTTTTATAAGAAAGAACTGGATGAAAAGACCTCATCTGGAAAAACTTTAAGACAAAACACATTATGTAACTTGAGCTGGTGTGAAATGCTTAATGTTTTAGTGAATACCAGTTCTTTTGGTTAGTTTCTTTAAAAAAAAAAAAAAACCAAACATTAGCTTCTTTTACACATTGCATTTTCAGAAGATACTTACTCTTCAGAAGAAGTTGTGGACCAGCAGCCGGTTATAGTCAAAGTGATGGACACGGCTGATCAGGTAATGATGTCCATTTGTCTCTTTTGAGAATATTCTGCTTTATATAGATCAGATTGATCTCCCCATAATGCTTGGTGTTTTACTTTCATGTAATGGAAGTTTGTTGCATAACCTAGGCAACTTTACAGTATATGCGAACAAATCTGTCTTTATTTAAATCAGGATGGACCAGTCAACTGTGAGCGCTATCTAAGCTGGGCCAATGCTTTCATCATTGTCTACAGCATTGACAACCAGAATAGCTTTCAGGCCTGCCAACAGTACATAGAGACTGTGACCCTTTACTCAAAAGGCCTGCAGCCAGACGCTCCTGTCATTCTTCTAGGCAACAAAGTGGACATGGAGAGATACAGGTGAATCAAACATCCTTCCTGTTAGACTCATACCCTCATTAACCCTCATTCACTATTCCCTACATTATTCCACTAATATAGTCGAAGAATATGAAGCGCTGCCGCTTTTGCATAGTTTGTGCTTGCTGTTTAATAATCATTTAAAACGTAGCAAAGTTGCATAATGTGTTTTGTAGCATTAAGCGGAATTATGGATCTTGTCGTCAAGTTGATGGACCTTTTATGGATGAGTGAAAACATTGATGTTTGTAACATGACTGTAGTATGAAGCAGGGCGCGATTGCTAGACGCATACCAGCTCCACACGCAACGTGAGTCCCGCGGATATAAAGGAATAAGGACATTTCATTCTACCGAATTACACGCTGAATTACTCGCACAGGTCAGTTTATTAGATGAATTAAATTTGAGGTAACGCAGCGCTGCTTCACTTGTTCTAACAGTTACACTATCACACTAAAAGGCATCTGTGTGTTGAATGTTAGTTACAGTGGTGTGAATAAGTGTTTGCCCCCATGCTAAAGTTGCCTAAAAAGAGGAATAAAAAAAATCATCTTTTGGATATTGATCTTAATGCCTTAATTAGAAAAATGAGGAAAACTCCAACCTTTAAGGACACAAATTTTCGTTGTGAATGAATAATGTATCATAAATAAATAAAAGTCATTGCCCCCCTATGTTAAATTCCCATAGAGTCAGGCAGATTTTTATTTTTAAAAGCCAGTTATTTCATGGATCCAGGATAATATGCATCCTGATAAAGTTCCCTTGACCTTTGGAATTAAAATATCCCCACATCATCACACACCTTCCACCACACCTAGAGATTGGCATGGGATACTTTCCATAAGATCATCTTTCAATGCAAATCAAACTAATGCAAATCAGCTATTAGGCTAACTGAAGTAAAACCATGCCAATCTCTAGGTGTGGTGGAAGGTGTGTGATGATGTGGGGATATTTTAATTCCAAAGGTCAAGGGAACTTTATCAGGATGCATATTATCCTGGATCCATGAAATAACTGGCTTTTAAAAATAAAAATCTGCCTGACTCTATGGGAATTTAACATAGGGGGGCAATGACTTATGCACCCTGTATTTTAAGGAAAAACATTTATTTATTTATTTATGATACATTATTCATTCACAAAGAAAATTTGTGTCCTTAAAGGTTGGAGTTTTCCTCATTTTTTTAATTAAGGCATTAAGATCAATATCCAAAAGATGATTTTTTTATTCCTATTTTTAGGCAACTTTAGCATGGGGGCAAAAACTTATTCACACCACTGTAGGTTGTTTGTTGGCTGTATGAGACTATAAGCTAGATTAACATTAGAGAATAACATAGAGATCATTTTCTAACTTTTTTATCATGTTCAACTACATAACATTGATTAGTTTTATATACATTGGTTTGCTCAACTGTTTGCTCACCTCTCGGCATCTCGAAAGATGTTGATCTTCGTTTTAGTCCTCTTTTTGTCTCAAAATCTGCTTGCTATGGTCCATAATGTTTGAACAAAACCCTGCTAGGGACGCTCACGCAGTTGAGCACGCATAACGGGCATAACCCAGTGGTCCACGTCTGTCACCGTGGTTACTATTGCAGTACGAGGTCAAACCTAGCGGAAACCGGGGGTAACGCGGATATGACGTCATTGACTGGCGACTCCTCAGCCTTGCTCACACACTCCCCGTTTCCTTGGTTAAAAATTGCCATTTTCTCACGATTTACAAATAAATGAAAATATTTGAGATATTGTAAGTGATCAACTAAACAAAATATATAACATTGGCCTAGTGGTTTTTGGATATTTTATTGCAAAATTCCTGCATATTGTACCTTTAATTAAACAATTCAATAATCCATTAAAAAGGAATTTATACCTGTATGATATTACGTTGTACCCACATTGGACCAGCTGTTTGGAAAATGGATGGATGTGCACGACCCTCACAGTGCATTATGGGTATTCTCTAGCCGTTGTTTGTAAATCAGGTGTACACTCGACTCGTTATTGCGGTGCATTATGGAATTGAATGAATGCCAGTGGTTTCGGACACCACTACAAATGGCTGTCCCCTCAAATAGTGCCCTATTTAAGGGTATAGGAGGCGATTTCAGACACAGCCAAAATGATTTGTCTTATACGAAAGCTATTGTGCACTTTTTCTTTATTTTATTTTGGGGTCTATTTTTTTTAAAAACACATTTTTTTCACATATTTTACATTGTTTCAGCACCTCTCTTCCCAGTCTTTTAAGTTCCTCTCCATGGCTGTCCGAAATCTCCACTCAAACCACTACTTCCTACCCCCTATGTATAGAGCACTATATAGTGAGCTCACCAGCATAATAGAAACACCACTTTCGGACACTAGTTGATTACGTCTTTGCTGTCGCACTATTTGTGCCGTAATGGGGCAATGCGTGCTTACAAACAATTTATATATGTCTGACAAAATTGTAAAACTACTACATGTCATAACGAGACAGAACATAACTTACATTTGTATGACAAATTTGCATTGCCGCGGTGCTCCCCTTGTTGTCCGCCCGCCATTTTTACCATCAGCGCAATGCATGATGGTATGTAGGGCTTGGGTTAGTGACAATCGGTTATACACTACTGTTCAATATGCATTCTAAGATACATTGAGTGGACTATATAGGGTATAATAATCATCAATATACATTCGGACAGCGCTAAAAATGGTGAGCTCACTATATATTCCACTATATAGTGAATAGTGGGAGATTTCGGACACAGCCTAAATGAAGTCCCTCTGATTGGTCGGCCGGAGCGGTATGTTGTGAGTGATTGGTCAATCGCTTTGAACATGGAGTTCAGAGTGTTTACTGATAGAATAACTCAATTTTGTGTAAAGTTGTAGACCTTTTTAATGCTCAAACAGCAACATTATACACTATTAAAAGTTGAAAATGTAAATTGACCTCTTTAAGCACAAATCTTAAACAGCCAAATTTCCTGTGTCAGAGTGGGTGTGTTAGTCAAAACAGTAACCAAACATAGTGAAATAGTGCGTTTACATATTTGTATGAATGTCCCTTTGTTAGTTTAACTGGAAGAACATATGACCTGTGACTAGCTAAATTACAGCAATTTTGCCCTGTACTACTGCATGTTATTTAGATTTCAATCTTTCATGATCTTAAAATGTTTAAGTAAGGATTTGATTGGTCCAGGAAACGGCCATTTATTACCTCTTTATTTTCCTTTCATTATGCAAACACAGTGCATAAAATGACCATAAAACAGCTGGATTCAATCGAATCTATCTATTTATGTAATGACAGTTTTAATGTGTGCTTCTTTGGCAGCCATGCTTTAAATAAATGTTTTAACTGCTCATCCCCAGTTTGTTTTCTGCTGTGCCATTCCTGTTACCATAGAGACTTTCCTTAACCATTTATTGCACAATTTTACTATAGGCTGCAGTTATCATATCAGTTTCTATTTAGATTTTAGATCTTTATTCCTGTGACGCAAAGCAAATTTTTCAGCATCATTACTCATCTCATCACATGATCCTTCAGAAATCATTCTAATATGATGATTTGCTGCTCAAGAAACATTTCTTAGTTTTATTATCAATGTTGGAAACTGAGATTTTTTTTTTGCGTCGTTGCTAAATATACTGTATCTATTTCTATAAAAAAAAATCACTTTGACTCCAAACTTTTGAACAGTAGTTGTGTAAAAAAAATATATATATATATATATATATATATATATAAAATATATATATATATATATATATATATATATATTTAATTCATATGTTATTTTTTCATGTTATTATTGTTAAATTTAATTGCATTGTTCTTTTACAATTCTTTTTTTCAATTATTAGCCGATTTTATTGACTCATTTAACTACACTAATTATTATTTACAATAACAGTACATTTTTAAGACATTTTATATTCATTGTTACACATTCGGATTCATGAAAAGGATCCTATATATTATAATTCAGAATTGATTTTTGATTTTAGTAAGAGGTCCATTTATGTAAGAAAAATTGTTAGGCCTACTTTATTTTACAGTGTCCTTACATATGTTACATGTACACTTACCATAGTAATAACTGTAAATGATGCATAATTTCATGCCCAACTAACCCTCAACCAAATCCTAATCACCCTAAAATAAAGTGTAACCCAAAAGTCATTCAAATGATTTCATAATGCAGACATTTGTGCAATAATAATCTGTCTCTCTCTCAGACAGGTGAGCAAGGAAGACGGTGCAGCACTGGCCTCGCGGTTCGGCTGCCGGTTCTTCGAAGTTTCCGCCTGCTTGGACTTCCTTTCCGTTCAGCACATCTTTCATGAAGTCGTTCGGGAAGTGAGGCGAGAGACCGATAGGAGTATCCGTCCGCTCTTCATCAGCGAAGACAAGTCCGCGATCAGCCTGTCCTCAGCTCCTCCACTCACCGCCTGCTATAAAGAGCTGCCCACTCCAGCCACCGCAAAGCTGGTTACGGTGAAGTCCTCCAGAGCTCAAAGCAAACGCAGAGCCCCCACGCTTACACTGCTCAAGGGCTTTAAGATCTTCTGATGTGATGCTGCCCTCTTCTGATACTGGAGAGGATCTACCAGAGGGAACGCTTGTCTTGATGTTATTTAACAGGACCCTGAAGGAGAACAACGTCTCTCGCATACTTGAGAATGCAGTAACTGTATGAGAATGGACAATGTATTAAGTATAGCCTATCAGAGCTCAAATTAATGTCTTTGTTAGCACTTCTAATATAATTTAGTTGATTTTTTTGTTTTTTTTGCACCACTTCTTGCATTTTATTGTGATAAAAACAATTTCCATTTTAAATTACAAGGATTCATTGGGGACATTTTATTTTTTTACACAGCAGAATATAAAACCTAATTATGCACAGAATTCCAAAGAAAGTTTCAGGAAATAAACACATGTATCTGTGTTTGTTCTTGTTAAACTGTAAAAAAAAAAGTTTTTAATATTGATTAAACACATTATAATTACCAAGTTTATTAGGTTGCATCTCAACAAGTGAGATAGAAGAGAATAACTTACTATGCTTTGTATGGGCTGCAAAGAAAATATACAGATTAAATATTTTATTTAAATCATATTATAGAAGTTTGTATGGTACACTATTATGGTTTGGGGGAAAAATCGGTAATTTTCAAGTTTCAGCTCATGACCAATTCTGACGCATTCTCACACAAAAAGTTTTTAATTCATGTTGTTATTATAACAAATAGTACAACTTGCCTTTTGAAATATACACTATAAAACTGAATATATGTGAATATATTGACACTGATTGTTTGACCCAAGGCTATATATTTTGGACTAGGGAAACCATGAGTAATACGCAAACAACTGGACTATATTAAAACACAATAGCCTCAGATGAAGCTATCACTTGGGGGGAGTTTTGGGACAGAGACTCCTCATCTGTGTTGTGGACGTCCTGTTCAACATCCCCCTCCGATTCCGGTTCAGGATACAAAGTAGACACGTTCCCGTCCTTCCAGGTCACCACAATTTCTCCAGGCTTCATTTCCTCCGAGGCTTTGCTGTTGGTTGAGGGCTCTTCCCAATCTTTATGGCTGTTGTGTGTTGTGACGTGTTCGGATGAGATGGAAAGGCTTTTCTCCTCTTTGACCTGTGTAACCTGATCAGTGACGATGACCTGCAACCCCTCCATTTCAGGGTTCAATTCTGTCAATTTTGTGGCCGCTTTGAACTTGGCTATTTGCTTCCTGTTCCTGTAAGGAAGACATGGAAGTTATGGAAGATATATATATATATATATATATATATATATATATATATATATATATATTTGTGTGTGTGTGTGTGTGTGTTCGCTATATATATATATATATATATATATATATATATATATTATGGGGTGTAAACAGGAAATAATTGTATGTAAATTAAATATGTAAAGATGTAGATACAAATCTGAATATATAGTCACAAATCTGAATATATAAATGTAAAGCCTGAATATATACGGTAGGTATAATTGAATATATATTTTTAAATCCTGAATATATAGTTATAACTTAAATGTAAATCCTATTATATAGCTGATATATATAGTATAGCTGAATATACAGTATATAGCCTATATACTGTATGAATATAAACAAAGAAACATATATATATATATATAATTATTTATATATATAAACAAAACAATTTGGTTACTATAAAAGTGCTGTTTGTTACCTGTTGTTGCAATGCTAGTTTGTACTAACCTATTAGCCATCATACCCATGACCAACAGCATAGCACCAATCAGAAGACCCAGAAAAGCAAATCCCATCATGCCAAACTTCCATGATGTTGCTGTTAAACAAGAAAAGGGCATTGGACAGTATGTGAGTATTAATGTGATAGAGCCACATACAAATGTGCACTTAAGCCATTTCATGGATGGGGAAATTAAAGTCTGTAAACGTGAGAAAGAAAGACTTTAAGAGCAAGCTTGGCACACTCACGGTCCTCTGTGCGGTAATACCACTGTAAAAACTTCATCTGTGCCTCTGTCATTCCCTGTGCAGGCGGCCCTTCATCATAGTCAAACTTGTCGGCCTCTGAATCACTGTCTCTTCTGGATCCTGTAAGAATGAGTGAAGATGAGATGAGTCGGAGCGAGGAAGGTCAGTGGAGTTTCTTTTCATTTTCTAAAATGTGGCAGAAATCGCTTTACATTCTTGTGATTGTGAACACAGAAATTGTGACATTATTGTCAAGCACACTCCCTCTATAATTCACATTACTATAATACAATATATAAATACTGGTCAGAATTATTTGCCCCCTTGGTGAATATGATCAAAGACGGCAGTAAAAAATAAATCTGCATTGTTTATCCCTTTGATATTTTATTTTTAAAAAAGTAAAAGAATTGAAAGTGGTGTTGGTGGTTCAAATCAAACATGACTTTAAAATATTGTGCGGATCGGTTAGGGGGGGGGGTGATTTTCAGACTTTGTTTCAGAACTCGCGATTAATCGTTTGACAGCCCTAATATGTATTTCATATTAAATAAATGCAGATTTGAGAGTGTATGTCTGCCAACCAGATAGAATGAACGTGATTACAAAATTCAAACAAAGAATCAAATAATTCAGACATTTTTTAGCTTCTACTCACTCAGTTTGTTTTGGCAGATATCAGCCGCATCCAGAGACTTCCAGATGTTGTGTTCACCCCTGTTGAGTTTGAGATTTCCTCTCTCTGAGCTCAACGCCAGGGCATTTTTCAGGCTGATGAGCTGTTGAGCTTTGCACTGCCATTTGATGTGTTGACCAGAATCACAGCTTATAGTCTGGACTGGGTCGCTGTGGATGGAAGAGAGACACCTCAGGGTGCCTGTGTTCATTAGGAACCAGTGATCGGCCCACATCCACTGTTGCAGGACTGAGTCCACATTGCATCTCTTTAACTCCACTCCTTCAGCTGAGTCCTCTAGACACAGGTCTTCCTTAATGTTGTGGATCGTGAAGCTGAATGTGCCTTGAAGAGAGATTATATCTGTGAGACATTGTGATTAAATCATACAAATCATACTTTTATATCTGGAAAAAGAGAATGAATGAATGGCAATTTTGTCTCACAGACTATAATTCAACCAATAATATATTATTATTGTTAGATTAAGGCTGATTTATACTTCTGCGTCGAGGGTACGCCGTAGTGTACGGCGTTGGCTACGCACGTAGGCGACGCCGTTGTGAGCATTTATACTTCTGCGTTCAGGTATTGGTTGCTCTGCAGTACTGCTCCGAAACGCTAGGAGGCGGCGGAGGGTTTTAATGTTCCACTGTGTTTAGATTCCTCGCGGCTAGGTTACTACAAGCAATAGCGACTGAAAGAGAGTGGATCATGTTGGAGTTGGAGCTTATTGAGGTGGAAAAACAGTTCATTTTAGTGAAATTACTAAAACTGAAAGGCAGAAATGAGAGAAGACGTCGGAGGAGAAGGTACGTGCGGAAATGCGTATGAGGAAATACGATGCTACCAAGCCGACCAATCACCGATCTTGCGGTCCGCGTCGTCGCGACGTGTAGTTACATTTTTGAAGAGGTGCGCGTCAGGCAACGCGGAAGGGTACGCGGTATGGGACGCGTCTGTGCGTATGCTACGCCGTACCTACTGCGCGCACCCTACGCAGAAGTATAAATTGGCCTTTATATTGTCTGTAGTTCACCCTGAATCTCACAAAAATATGTCAAGGTCACATTTCACCCAAATATCAAAAGACTGAAATTTGAAAAAATATTTAGTTCACTTTTAAAACAACTTTTGCTGATAATTTACTCACCCCCATGTCATCCAAGATGTCCATGTCTTTCTTTCTTCAGTCGAAAAGAAATTAAGGCTTTTGATGAAAACATTCCAGCATTTTTCTCCATATAATGCACTTCAATGGGAACCAAACGGTTCAAGGTCCAAAAGACACTTTCAGTACAAACTGCAAACTGTTCAAAGGGCTTTAAACGATTCCAGATAATGAATAAGGGTCTTTTCAAGCTAAACGATCGCTCATTTAATAAATAAACAGCAGTTTAAGTTTTATAAGCTCAAATGCTCGCCTTGCCCTGTACTGTGATGCACGTTCCTGACTCTGCTGTTCGAACTCGTTCATCAAAATGAACAAATCTTTTTCGAGTCAATTCGTTCATTTCGTTCGTTGAATGAACCAAATAACTCGGAAAAAGATTAGTTCATTTTGATTTGAACGAGTTTGAACAGGAGAGTCACGAACGTGAATCACAGAACAGAACAAGGCGAGCATTTGAGCTAATAAAACTTAAACTGTTGTTTATTTTTTAAAAGACCCTTATTCATCGTCTGGAATCGTTTAAAGCCCTTTGAACAGTTTGCAGTTTGCACTGAAACTGTCTTTTGGACCTTGAACCGTTTGGTTCCCATTGAAGTTCGTTATAAGGAGAAAAATGCTGGAATGTTTTCATCAAAAACCTTAATTTCTTTTCGACTGAAGAAAGAAAGACATGGATATCTTGGATGACATGGGGGTGAGTAAATTATCAGCAAAAGTTTTATGTTTATCAATGTAGTTACCTAAAAATGAAACCTTATTGTAAAGTGTTACAATATATTTTCTTTTTTTGTTGTTATTTTAGAGTGACTGTGTTTCTCAAAAGTGTTGTAAGCTCTTTGGAAAATTGTCACCATAGCGGTTAGTTTTATAATGCTTTTAGGAGATGCAGCCCTGGACATATTTGTGACAGGATTTGTAAGATTCCGGATATTTTCTGAGGTTAAGAGTGTGCTATACCAGGCCATGTGAGTAATAACGCTATCCACAGCAACGGCAGCATCGCTCCTGTAATACCAAACACAAAACACAATGGAGAGGTCCAAGACATGTGTTAATACTTCCAAACATGTTCAAAAACAACATATCAAGTCCGGTGAGAATTCCTCCCCCCACATAAACACACAATATCTGAAAGCTGACGTTGTGCAATGTTTAAAACTTTCCTAATGATATCATGCCTTGACAAAAAACAGATGTCGAACCACACCTCAATGTTGAAATATTTCCATCACATTTTCTTAATTCCACCTTAATCAAGATAGATAGGCTATGGTTGCAATTATAAAAAAAAATAAATTAAAAAAGTACATTTTTTGTGTCCTTATACTTTGTAGTTTTATGCATTGTTTACAGAAAATCCCTTAAAAGTCATAATGTTATATATGTACAGAAAAAAAGGTACAAAAGCTGTCACTGGGGCGGTACCTTTTCAAAAAGGTACACTTTTGTACCTAAAGGGTGCATATTGGTACCATAATTGTACAAATATGTACCATGAGGTACCAATAAAAGTGTATCTTTTTGAAAAGGTACCACCCCAGTGACAGCGTTCGTACCTTTTTTTCTGAGATATTATATTACCTATTAACTGTCACCCCCTTTTTTAGCATAGATCTGAACGTAAATGGTTGTAATTCACGAATTCTTTTGAATACAGATGGTCTCTTTTTTAAGACACTCCGATTATTGTATAAAAAATGTTTTCTGTAAAGCAGTTAAATGATTTTTTATTTTGTTTTATGCAAAAAATAATTTGGACTTTAAAATTGAGACAATCACTATATGTCTAACCAAGTTCTAAATTTGAAGTTTAAATGGAGAACACTAAAAGGTTCAGTGCCCAATTTAAAAATAGTCTTCACAGGATGAATATTTAGAATGCTTTTGAATCTGTTATAGGAAAAAATGCAATAAAAAGTGTCTCTACTGCAACACTGACAGTTAACAGGCAATAATGCGCATTATTGTAACAAACATGACAAGATGCATTACAATAGTGATTATTATCAGCAATTTTATCAAGACAGAATAACCCAATGGCTTAGATCAAAGAGCTTCTGTATGATAGCTACATATTAATGGGGACGTGTATAAATTCAACTCACCTGAAGTGCACAGCTCCAGAGGCGGACGTGGGACAGAACTGAAAGATCTATGCACATCTTGTGAACGCTTTACTACGGCAGAGAGTTTCCAAAGTTCAAATGGGAGGAGATACACTCATGTAATTCCTCTCCATTTTATAGTGCAGTTAGATTTAATTATGAACTCAGAGGTGAACGTTTTAGATGACGATGACTTGGGAGTTAGTTAGCAGCAAATATTTTTTAATTAATTCAATTTAATTAGGAGAAGCTGTAGTTATTGTGTGTATGTATATTCAGTTTATCGTTTCTTTTGTACAAATCTTGGGCTGAAATTGGACATGTTTATAGGCTACATCCAGGAAATACAGTATTAGAACTAGGCTATCTTGAGATAAATACAGGCAATAAATGAATTAACGTAAAAAGTAAAAAGTCATAGACGCTGTGCCTGTTTATGATTGATTGCTCTGTAAGGCCATTGTGTACCAGGGTTTTCTCTCAGTGTTTGTATAGCCTTGCTCCATGCCTTGCTATGTTAGTACAGCAGAATACAAATGAGAGGGATGCAGTCTTTGACTCGTCGGTCAAGTATCTGTCACGTGTCTCTGTGTTTGCTATAGACAGAGAGGTGGGTTTTATATCTTTATAGCAAATGATTGGAGCCGCTCAGGGTGAATGAACTAGGTGTCACTTTCATTGTTGCAGAGGTGAAGCGATAAACGCCATTCGTTTTTTTTAATGTTGTGAGCTCATAATAGGCCCTATAACAATGATTTTCCAATGTAATAATGATTTTTCACATAATGAACTAGGTTGTTGTGTGAGAAATGTATTACATTATAAACAACCAACTTATAAGGTAATCACAGTTCATAAAGTAGCCTAATACCTGCAGGTAATGTATAAGTGAAACAACAATATAATCAATACAATATATTATCTTTCAATCTAATAAATTTGAGCACAAAATGTAGATTTATGTAAAGTAGTCTATTTCATTAAGAGTAATAATCAAGCTACGATATATTTGTTTTGATTTTGACATTCTCCATTATTTTGAGTCACTTTAACCCAGAAATACATAGTAAGATGTATAAATAAAAACTTTCTTTCTTTCTTTCTTTCTTTCTTTCTTTCTTTCTTTCTTTCTTTCTTTCTTTCTTTCTTTCTTTCTTTCTTTCTTTCTTTCTTTCTTTCTTTCTTTCTTTCTTTCTTTCTTTTAATTATGAACTAGATTTAATTATGAACTCAGAGGTGAACGTTTTAGATGACGATGACTTGGGAGTTAGTTAGCAGCAAATATTTTTTAATTAATTCAATTTAATTAGGAGAAGCTGTAGTTATTGTGTGTATATTCAGTTTATCGTTTCTTTCTTTCTTTCTTTCTTTCTTTCTTTCTTTCTTTCTTTCTTTCTTTCTTTCTTTCTTTCTTTCTTTCTTTCTTTCTTTCTTTCTTTCTTTCTTTCTTTCTTCTTTCTTTCTTTCTTTCTTTCTTTCTTTCTTTCTTTCTTTCTTTCTCTTTCTTTAAAGTGAAGAGTTGTTTGCTTTTGCTCTGTGCTGCCATTGGCTGAATCAGGTATCTAACACCAACCAAAAATGACAAATAGGACACCATGGTATCATGGACACACACAAGACCCATGAGACAAAGTGCATATGAAGTGTGCCATTTGGGACAGGGCAACACACACACACACACACACACACATAGCTACACACACTATGTTTTGAGATATTTTGAATAAGTATGTACTTCATGACCACTAAAAAAAGTATGCTACATAGTATGAATGTGTTTATTAACCAATGAACTTTATACAATATAGTATGCAGAATTTACATATGAATACATCTCAAAACATGCCAGAGTGTACAAAATTAATTAATAAAACAACAACAACTGTATATTCATTCAAGATATTACAAGTCTTTCTTGCTTTCTTATTGACAATGTCCTCCAGACTGGTGCTGTACTCCTCAAGAAAATGAATACATTTTGTCTTAGATCCTGACCATTTCTTCTTGTTAATGACATTGACATTTTCCCAAAATAATAAAAAGTTATACAATAAAAGAAAAAATACTATTATTACTTAGATCGGAATAATATCAAAATAATTTAATTTGATTATAAAAATTTTTTTCCTTCTAATTAAATTTTCCACATTCACACAAAAATACTTTTTTTTTCAAGAAAAATCACATGAGTAATCAAAATCTAAATTAAACTTCTCTCACACACTTTTAGCTTGATTATACCATGTAAAATTTTAAATGTAACCTCTGTTACTTGATTAATTAAACAGTATGCTTCACAAATACACCAAGCTGTATTATATTTCTAAATATGGTCCACAAAGTGCTTTTATGAGTATAGCTGTTTCGCCTGTTTAAGTATTCCAAATACGTTTAATAGTAGGCTGTGTTTCAGACTATTAATGTCTACAAGAAATTTAAGTCTTTATTGCCTCAGAAGAATCAGTCCCACAAAAATATATAATAAATATAATTACCATTTTAGTTTAAAAGTTGTCTAACTAATATAATATTATTTTCATACCAACAATTGTAGAAGAGAGATCTATTTGAACTCTGCTTTTTAATATGTAGGGCCTTAGTGTCACTAATAAGTATGAATGTGTAGTATGAATGTAATCTGGACGTACTACATCCGCCATGGTGTCATTATCAGTGTCAGTCGCTTCACCGCCATTCACAAATCCTCTCCCGTGGCCTTAACATGGGATAGTAAAATGTCCATTTTAGGCTTCTTATACTGTCTATGATTTTAGGCCTATGCACACTTCAGAATCTCACCGAAGCAGTGGGTCATCCATCCGTGTACTTTTGCTTATAGCCAGTGTTGTGCAAGTTACTTCCAAACTGTAATACATTAGGTATTACTTGTTACTGTTATTTAAAAGTAATTCATTACCTTACAATATTACTGTCCCAGAATTGTAATGCGTTACATTACTCATGTATTACTTTTGAGTTACTTTCACCAAAATAACTAAGTAGAACTTAACTTTTGGGCTGTAACAATATGCGAATATGAAACCGAAATCGCGATTCGCCACACGACTCAGATCCACGAACCTACAGAATCACGACACACCTCTTCCAACTCCAGCGTTATTCTCCTTACCGTCCAGATCCAATGCTGCCTTATCTTTAAATTAGGCTATTAGTATTATTTGAAGTTAACATTATAAAATACGTAGACCTACACCACAAAACTAGTTGAGGATAAATTATTTAAAATTGGGGAAGTCCAGCATTATGGACATGACATTTGCAGTCAAAACTTGAAATAAAAATTATCAGAAAATACATGTATTGAAACGTATATAGGCTACTTCCTTAAAGGACCCCAGAGATTAGACAAATATCAGTGTATGTTTTATTTTTAGTGTTAGGGAAAAGACACACATTCATGCGTGACAAAAAAATAGGAGGCAAAATATATTTTTTGTAATTCTGTTAATTACACTGCGCAAATCGGATGAGGAAGGGTTGGCTCTCCAGTCTCCATAGAACTTAAAATATTCATTTTATTTTAGTTTTCGTGTTCGCATTTATGAGGAAAAAACAATGTTACAGACGCGACCGCTCTGAACTGGCACTAAAAGACTGCTTTAAAACTTTCACATAGTCTGTTGCCTTTTAGAAGTAAAAGCAGACAATACACTGTAATACAACTGTAATACAAGCCTCACTAAACATGTAAAGAGTAAAATATTACTGAAAATTGATTAGTAATGCCTTACACTACTGCGTTACAGCAAAAAGTAATATGTTACTGTAATGTATTACTTTTGTAATGCGTTACTCCCAACACTGCTTATAGCCTACTCTTTTATGAGTAGGCCTTGGCTACTGTTGGTGCACTCGTAAAGATCGTAGGCTATTTACGAGTTGAACGCACACGAACGCCACCACAATGTCGTAAATACGAGTGGGAAGCTTCAGTTTGTCAGTTGTAGTCAATGTGTGCACTTTTGAACACCCCATCACCATTAAAATTCTGTTTAAACACCAAACAAATATCTAAGTGCAACATTTTGCATTTTTGTTTTGGAGAAAATGCCAATTTCTAAAATGTGTGTTGCCCTATCAGTGTGCTTCAGGATTTAAAGTATTTTTTAAATGGGCTAATAATTAAATGGGAGTTTAAATGTGCCTTTTGGTCCAGGGGAATGTTTACAATTTATTTGTGCTACGCCCCCTGTTGGAACAGACAGGAAATGTAAAAAAAAAAGCGTTAAAAAATGTCCTTTTACAATAATTTCATGGTTGTTATAGGTATAGGTAGATCACACTACTCTTCTGAACAATGTCAGTCTAGAAGTAGAATGTATTATATTTTGTATGCTGTCTATCAAATATGACCTAATAGTTTAATCTCCATAATGCACTTCAAAAATGTAATGCCATTTCACAAGGTGGAGCTAGTTTGCAACCAATAACAACCTGCAGCTATAAACAAGATAGATCTCAATACTAAACAGCAGCAGAAAACCTTTGACATTCTGGGGACAAAGGTAAAAAATAGTAGCTGACAGTAATCGGTTAGTCGAGAAAAAAAACAAATTGGCACATATATAAACTGTATAGTTTATAGAAGTGCGCTGTCAGCCACATTGAGAAATGTTATGTACAAATGTATATGTCGGTTGAATAACTCCGAGAATTATTTAGTTGTGGGATTGACCAAATATCAAGTTTAGCACTACGTAAGTCCATGGAAGCATTGGTATAGTTGTCTCCACTTAAGTTGTATTTGTTTTTATTATATTGTATTATATTGTGTGTACTGTCTTGTTTGTTTGTTTTTATTTGGACCGGTGAGCTGTAATAAAGTTTATTATTATTATTATTATTGTATAGCCTACAATGTACAAAAACAAATGTGACTTGTGTAATACAATTAGAATGTAGACCGACGACATTGTAACCTAAATACAAAAAAATGTAGGTTATATTATTTTTAACTCCTGAGGCGCAAAATTTCAACCACCTTCCTCTCATTTGCAGCCAGTGCTTGAGTGCATGTGCTTGAAACGTGACTTCTACAAAAGGAGGCGGTGCTCCATGACATAACTGCTTTATTTAGCCAATAGGGCGCGTGATATGTAAATGACTTCTTCTAAAGCAGGAAGTGCGCTGCGTGTCTGTCTGTCTGTAGATGAGACGAGAAGGAAGAAAATGCTAGAAAGGGGACCGCGGATAATACAACGCTAAGTAAACACACCGTGTCTCAAGGAGACAGGATAAAGCTACATTTGACCAATACAGAAAGGGAGCTGTTTGTGATAGAGTGGGCAAAGAGGTATGATGCGTTCATCCGCACTGAATGCGATGCGTTTTATTCTACTTCTGTATGTGTTGTAGGGGTGTCGTCTCGTTTTCCTGTTTACACTGCACATCTTAACAACATTCTGCGGTTTTTAACATAACAGTACCTTTTTGTATTTTTTTTTATCTACCTCGTGTTTTGTTCACCATTAGCGATGTGTTAAGCGGATATTTGTGTATAACGTATGTCATGTACGTAACGTTGTCCGTCACAATAACATCTTGGACATTTGATTCCTATTTACCCTTTGACATCTGCAATGTCACTTGTTTTCCGTAGACATTCATATCCACACTGTATATAAATATAAAAATCACAGGTTATGTCAGTATGTGAGGTTGTTTTGAAGTAATGGCAGATGCTGGGCCTTATTTTGCAGCAAACACTTATAATCGCCACACTGTCACGATCATCATAACACCTCCATTAAGTGTGTGTTTAACTAGTGTTTATGTGCTTTAATAATACTCTTGATAAATACTTTTTGATATTTAACACCTATTTCAATGCCATTAATGAGTGCCCGTGGAGAGCGTGGATTGATTTTTCTTTCTAAGTGTAATATATATATATATATATATATTGATGACAATTAATCAGATTTTACCCCTCCATTCTCATTACAGTAATGCAACCATGAGGTTTACTTACATTTACTATTTCCATTATTTTTAATGATGATGATGATATTCATTGTGCAATTATGTTTTTTTATTACTCCATTACACAAAGGTTATTATTTAGGCTATATTAAATTAGAGAAGTACAACAAATGCAATATACATACTTTTAAATTGTGTGTATGTGCTGTATACAAACAATATTTCAACTGATATGTTAAACGTATTTAAATATGAATTGTACGAACAATACAAAGTTTTATGATGCTGACGTGCTTGAATGATATGACGACCTGTTAAGTGTTATGTTATCACATTTATTGATATTAATAATGGAATTTTGTAAAACAAAATTGTGTAGTATTAGTATATATTTTTTAATTATATTTCTCTTCAAGGTGATTTTTGACCTCACATTATTTTATAGGAGATTACACGCCAAATTTGGATTGTTTTGGATTATCTTTGATTAGTGATTGTTGCTGGCTGTATTTGCTTTATAATGTCCTATTGCATTAATTTTATTCATTCAGATTAATTTCACAAAGCTCATCCTCGTGGATGGATACAAAAACACATAAGGTCTTCCTCTTTTAATTAGGGGACAAAATTCACATGTAGTGCATTTGTGAACTTAATGCATGTTAATACCGCAATGAGCATGGTCTCAGGGAATCAAGTTGACGGGTGCATTTCCTCACAATTAAAAATTGATCTAGCCCTGCTAACTCAGGAAGACTTCAAGTACCATGTGCCTTAAGATTCGTCTAATTGAAATCAAGAAATTTCCTTTGAATTTAGCACTCAATTTATATACATGTATCTCAAATGTAAGAAAGTCATACATTTGTAATATGATGATAACTGCCATTTTGGATGAATTATTCCTTTAATATGCACACAGCTGCTAGTTAAGGTATTAACATGGGTGTTGTACTTTATGACCCTGTTAGTCATCAACCTTATCTTATCATTTCTAATGCGTGTCACTGTTCTTTCTTCTCCTTCAAAGAATTGACCAGATCACTGTGACTTAAAATCCACACCCATAACATCTTCGCTCTTCATCAGAGAATACTAAGTCGCATTCAAGGACCCCATCTAACCTACAAAGTAAGTTACTCCATCAGTTAGCTATTGTTTGAATAATATTTTAAACCAAATATAGGTCATGTGACCTCATAGATCATCCTTTATTCTTCATTGTATTGTAGTTTACCCAAGCATGGCATCAGTCATCTGTTTTTGTTGATCTTCAGCGCAAATATGAACACTCACGATTCGGAGGTGTACACGGTTACACCGGAGATGCCCGCGATGTTTGACGGCATGAAGTTGGCGGCGGTGGCCACGGTTCTCTACGTCATCGTCCGGTGCCTAAACTTGAAAAGTCCCACTGCTCCACCAGACCTCACATACCAGGATACAACACTCAACCACTTCCTGCTCAAGTCCTGTCCTATCCTGACCAAAGAGTGAGTGTGACCGTTTAGATCATCATTTCACTGCAGTTACCGTGTCTAATGAGTGAGTAAACCACATCTCAGAATAGCTTAGAGGCTGTTCCTGAAACTGCGCTGCTTTTAGCATGTGGTTGCTAAGACTAATGCAGTGCTCCTAGAATCACTCATAAATATATGCGATCGTTCAAAAGTTTGGGATCAGAACGATTCTTCTTTGGAGAAATTTTTGCAAGAACACATATAATTGACCAGAAGTGACATTTTATAATTTTTGGTTTCTATGTCAGGTAAATATTGTTCTAATGAACTTTTTACTCAAAGAATTGAATACTTGCAAAAGTATTAAGCAGCACAACTGTTTTCAATATTGATAGTAATACAAATACATTTTTCTTGATAATAATAAAAATAATTTTTTTCTTGAGCAGCAAATCAGAATATTAGAATGCTTTCTGAATAGTCATGTGACACTAATACGTCTAAAATATATTAAAACGGTTATTTTAGATTATAATAATACATCACACTATTACTGTTTTACTCTATTTTCCATCAAATAAATGCAGCCTTGGTGAAGATTAGAGACTTCAGTTGACCCCAAATTGACCTATTATGTGCATTTCCAAAAATACCATGGTAGTACCTTGTTTTTGTACTTGGCACCATGGTAATACCATGTTTTTTAGACATGCATTTAATATTCTTTGAATTAACTTGGACTGCATGTAGAAACCATGGTATATGAATATTGTAAGCATTCAGTACCATGGTATTATTATCAGATTCCATCACTCTAGCTGTCTTTTTTTAATTATCTATTTTATATTGTCAATTTTCCCTTAATTTAGTCATTTTTATTATTTTCTTTATATTTCTTTTTAGATTTAATTGTATTTCAGTTTTATTTTGATTATTAAAACTAGGGCTGTCAAACGATTAATCGCATCCAAAATAAAAGTTTGTGTTTACATAATATATGTAGGTGCACTGTTTATAATTATTTTAGATTTAGAAATACACACACATGCTTGTATATATTTAAGAAATATTTTCATGTATATATTGTATATAAATTTATTTATAATTTATATTATATATAAATATAAATATTTTATATATAAATAATATTTTCTCTTAAAAATACATGCATGTGTTTACATAATATATGTAGGTGCACTGTTTATAATTATTTTAGATATGAAGAGTTCAGATGCAAAAGCCTCTAAGTGCCATTTGAAATTTTCTTCTAGAATGATCATTTTTATCAAACTTGTATATTTAAGTTCAGTGATTTCACTTAAATTGCAATGATAATTACCTATTAATTGTGAAATTACTGAACTTAAATATACAAGTTTGATAAAAATCATCATTAAAGAAGAAAATTTCAAATGGCATTTAGAGGCTTTTGCATCTGAACTCTTCATATATAAATACACACATGCTTGTATATATTTAAGAAATATTTTAATGTATATATTGTATATAGAATCTATATATTTATTTATAATTTATATTATATATAAATGTAAATATTTTTATATGTAAATAATATTTTTTTTTAAATATACATGCATGTGTGTATATTATTTATTTATATATATATATATACACAAAATAATTATAGACAGTGCACCCACATTATGTAAACACCAACTTTTATTTTGGATGCGATTAATCGTGATTAATCATTTGACAGCCTTAATTAAAACTATTTTGAAAGCAAATTTGCATAAAATAAAGGCTTTTTCATGCTTAAATCCAACAACAGTGGATTCAGTTCAACGGTGAGGTGCTGCTTCACGAATTTATTGTGAGCTGAAACAACATATGGTTATTATACTGTTTATATTTGAGGCCAAGACAAAGCATGCCTTTCCAATAACATCATCAGAAACGTTTGTGTACCTGGACTGCTATTGTATAGTGTGTAATACACTTGACAGGGTGATTCATCAAGTCTTGGCAATGTTAATATTTCAATTCCACGTGGTGGTAATCGTTCATTGCTTGTTGTAGCACAGAATCAGCAGTTAAAATGAGAAACATGTCTTCTGGAGGCCGTTTTGCACGCATTGACCTCTGAAGTTGTCTGTTGCACTGTGCGGGTGTGTGTTACTTTTGTGACTCCCAGCTGGTTATGTAATCATTATTTTCCAGTACAGCTACTACACTAGGGGCCAAGATCAATCGACCAAAAAAAACAGCCCATTGTCCGTACTTATCCTTATCTCTTCAGTGCCAAAACTTATTCCATGTTTGTTTGACTAGAGGGTTGTCTAGCAAAACCGCCTTTTAAGAAAACAACGGCTTCAGTGTAGACCATTCAGAGTTTGAAGATCCGTCGGATATTTTCTCAAGCATTGATAATAGTCGTGCATGCCTGTGATGTTGCATTGTGGGTCTGGACTTTGGAGCATTATTAGGCGTGTCACGCCAACGCAGCCCTGCCGCTGCATGCTTCCTTTTTTTTATTATCTTTTATGCTTGCGGATGACTGCAGTTCAGTCAACAAAGAGAGGAATGGTTCAAGATGAAGTACAGGGAACAAAAAGCATGTCTCTTCTCTAGACAGTTCTGTGGTTAGTTAAGTAACACTCAAGCCTTGTTTGTCAACATTCCTGGTTATTTAAAGCCAGTATGCATGCAATTGTGGTGCTTATTTTATCTGCCCTAGTAGGAACTGAACTCACCTCAAATGTCTTGTTTTTTTTTACGGTAAAGCCATCTGTGCTGATCCTCTTGTCTTCTTATTTGACCGTGTCATAGTAGCAGATTAAACCAGCCAAGCTTTCCCTCACATCTCATAACTGATATTTTAAGGAAAGTCACATATAGTAGACACTGGTTATGTAGCTACGCTTGAGGCTATCATGAGAGCATCTTATGTAATACTTCAGGAGGTGTGGAATAGATTGCAGTGACAATGAGATAGGAAAGATGTGGAAGGTGTTTTTTGTACTTTGTTTACTGCTGTTTTTAGCCTCACTTTGTGGGAATAAATGTGGTTTAAGTGGTCTGGGTGCCTGTAGGAGTTGTTTCATTGTCAATGAGAAAGAGTTATGGAATGTTACAGCTCTAGTTGTGTTGCGTCTCAAAACAGTATAATTCTAGAATTTTTACCTCATAACAGTGATACTCTGAAATGTTGTCTCAATGGTGATATTCCAGAAAGTTACATCTACAAACAGTAGCTAAATTATTGTAGTTGTTTTTTTTTTAATCACTTTGTTGTTCAAGGAAATCTGCTTAAAGGAGCATTGCGGAAGTTCTGAAATTTCTTACCGTTACTGACACCAGTGGCCGTTAGAGAAACTAAAATTGCGAGATATAGAGTCGCAATTCTGAGAAATAGTCGCAACTCTGAGAAATAATGTCGCAATTGCGAGATATAAAGTCACAATTCTGAGAAATAAAGTCGCAATTGCGAGATATAAAGTCGCAATTCTGAGAAAATAAAGTCGCAATTGTGTGTTTACATTTCGCAATTCTGACTTTATAACACATAATTGCGAGTTTTTTTATGACAAAATTCTGACATCTTTTCTCAGAATTGTGAGAGAGTTATCAGGCCAATTCTAAGTTATATCTCACAATTCTGACTTTATAACACGCAAATTCGACTTTATATCAATCAATTCTGACTTTATATGATATCACGCAATTCTGACTTTCTATCACGCAATTCTGACTTTATATCTCGCGATTCTGACTTTATATCTCGCAGTATCATGCAATTCTGAGAATTAAAGTCAGAATTGCGAGATGTAAACTCGCAAATGTGAGAAAATAAAATCAGAATTGTGAGATAAAAAGTTGCAATTAATTACCTTCTTTATTTTTTATTAAGTGGCGGAAACAAGCTTCCATAGGATTGACTGGAGCCTGGTCGCTTCTTTCCGTCCGCAGAATCCATTTGAAACACTGCTGCTAGCGATTGCCTGCTTACTATGGCTGCCGTATGGATGTAAGCCCAAGTAGACAAGAACACGCATGACATCACATTTTGTGAATTTTAACGCCAATTCGGACCCGACTCCTCCACACACAATTGAGCCTACAGGCTGATAGAGGCAACCGTGGTGGACAGTCAAGGTGTCATTCTTTCTATTACATTATGATTGGCTCATGAATGGACAAATGAAGACTCTATCTTAAAGATTTTAAGTAAAAACCTACACATAGGCCCTTTAACATGTGATGAATTTTTTGTACTTTTAATTTTTGCCCCTTTTCAAATTTAAATAAGTCCTAAAGTTCATGCTATTTAAAAATCATTTGTCAGCCATTATTCACAAGTAAACATTTATGTCTTAAGTAATGATCCCTGCATTAGCTGCAATGTAAAATCACTCTAATATGTTGATTTGCCGCTCAAGACACATTTCTTACTTTTAATGCTGAAAACTGAGATGCATTTGCTTTTTTAGATTCTTTAATGAATAGAAATTTTGAGATTTGTTAGATTGTAAAGGTTTTTACTGTCACTTGATAAATTTAATGTGTCCTTGCTGAGTAAAGTATTCATTTCTTACTGACCCCAAACTTTTGAACAGCAGAGTATTATTTTATATTGTTTTAGTTAAGTATGAATTGAGAAAATAGTAGTCGTGATTGCAAGTAACCATGCCCAAACAAAGAACTGACTAATAGTTTTGTTCATTTATAATCACTATAAAATAAAGCTTTTTCAGTTGTCAGTGGAAAAAAAATTCTCTATTTTGGGCCTCTGACCTTTTATCACAGTAATTATATAATTTCCTATATTTTTTATAGACAAACAGCTGATAAAAATGCTTTTACTTCATCCTGCCCACACAAGTGTAATATCCATTACCACTTCATGAGCACATTTAATCAAAAATCGTATTGTTCTGGTGAAATCCAGTTCATTCCTATGAGACTGTTACACGGACAACCTACAAGCTTAGCAAAGGGTCAGTGTGTAATTGGTTAAACCCTAATTGGTGGGCGTAACTATTACATAAGTGCAGCGTGCACCTCTGTGACGCCGCGTGGTGACCTGTCCCAGTGCCTGCTTAGTATACAGACCCAGAAACAAACCTTAAAGCACTGTGGAAATGTGGGCCGCTTCACTAATCGTTCATAATCATCAGAAAAATCTGCACATTCTGTTTTATTTTGATGAAACATTAACCTAGAAACAAAATCTTAACTATTGATTTAACCGCAGTTTCTTTTGTTTTTCGAAATGCCCTATGCCACACCCATTGCACCTATTTTTGTTTTCGAATAATTCTCATCTATCTGAGCTGACTATAAGCCACCTTTTTGAAGTAGTTAGTTGGGCACAAAATCAAATCATGTACCTCTCTATAAACCTGAGATTTTGCTTCATGTTCTAGGTACATTCCTCCTCTGCTATGGGGTAAAAGCGGTCATCTGCAGACAGCACTTTATGGAAAGTTGGGTCGGGTCAGTTCACCTCACCCATTCGGCCTGCGCAAATATCTACCCATGCAGGATGGGGCCACTGCAACTTTTGACCTCTTTGAACCCCTGGCGGATCATCAGTCTGGAGGTCAGTGCCATGTAGTCGGGCGCATTTAGTCTGTAACACTACTCTCCATTGTGGAAACCTGATAAATGAAAGTCTTGCGCTTGTTTCAAGGAGAAAGCATCTCTTAAATTACATTTGAATAGTTTGCTTACTCATCGTTCGCCTCAAAGAGATATTAAATAAAGCACATTCATGTAAAGATCAATATGAAATGCCATTTGCAACCTTGTGATCTTTCTGAGGAAAACTAAAAAAGAGATGTTTTTCTAAATAATATTTTAAGTTATAAATGCATGTTAACAATTGCACAAAATATTTGCCATAAATATTATGTCGATATTTAAGATGACTACAGCACAGAAATTAAATTAGTTCACTTTAAAAAAAACTTTTGCTGATATTTGGACATCAAAGATGTCCATGTTTTTCTTTCTTCAGTTGAAAAGAAGTTAAGGTTTTTGATGAAAACATTCCAGGATTTTTCTCCATATAATGGACTTCAATGGGAACCAAACGGTTCAAGGTCCAATATACAGTTTCAGTGCAAACTGCAAACTGTTCAAAGGGCTTTAAATGATTCCAGATGCAGGGCTCCAGACTGCGACCAAATGGTCGCATTTTGCGAGCAAAATTTGAGAGTGTGCGACTGAATTTTACATCCAGTCGCACATGTGCGACCAGTAAATTTGCCACACGTTAAACGCATGGTAAAACGTGGAAGAGGCGCGTCAATGAATCCGTGACAAGAATAGCGCGCGTCTGTGGGAAGGAGACGGAGACAAATATCACAACCTGATGTGCGTCTGAGCAATCGGCGACCTATCGACTCGTTAGTCGTTACCTAGCAGCGAATGCAAACAAAATGAAAGTAGAACGAAAATACGCCACTCATATATGATTAGGACCGTGGAGCAGCAGCAGCGATCCGAACCGTAAAGCCCCGAACTTGCCAGTCGCGGCCCGCGGGCCGATCTCGCTCACGCAACACTGTTAGGAGATCCAGTGAAGAAATCCATTGAATTCGCCTCAGAATTAATAACATCAACACCACGAGATCCAGTGAGAAACACTCCGATTCGGCGCAGAGTTCTGTTATAAACCATATCAGATCAAACAGCGCTGACGTGGAAACCAGGAGAAACTCTTACAGAAGGCTTTCAGTCCACAAATCAGCCTAAGAGAACCATGGATTTAGGCTAATGTAGTAAGTTAACTCCAACAATAAATATGTTAATGTACAAGTAGCATACTACACATCTTTTCCCAGCACTTCAATAATATCATATATAAATGTTTGTTTGTTTTTTTGTTGTATTTTGTATATGATTACCAACACATTTTTTGTTGATCTTTTAAAGATTGTCCTAAAATGAAAAATTTTAAGATGTTGGAAAACTCTTATTTAAACACTTAAAAAATAATAATAATACCATTGTAAACAGTATTGGCTATTTTCACTCCATATACATATTTTCACTACTTTTATTAATTAATATTAAGACATTATAAATGATAATAACTAAAGTTAATTTCATCTACACCCTAAATTAAGCTTAGTGATTTATTGTCAGCCCCAGTGCTACCAGAATTTTTTTTTTTTGTCCTGTGAACTTAAAATAAAACAGCATATCATAATGTTAAGTCTATTTATTATTAAAAAAATTGTCAGTATTACAGTTATTTTGGGGGAAATTTGAATAATTGCATTGCAAGCTGATTTAAGGTTTTGCCCCTAAATTTTCTGCTTGCGCTCCTAAAATTTTCAGTCAGGGGCAACAGCGCTCCTAGGAAAAAAAGTTAGTCTGGAGCCCTGAGATGATAAATAAAGGTCTTATCAAGCGAAACGATCGCTCATTTAAAAAAAACATTAACAAAAGTTAAGTTTTATAAGCTCAAATGGTCGCCTTGCTCTGTTCTGTGATGAGCGTTCGTGACTCTCCTGTTCAAACACGTTCAGCAAAATGAACGAATCTTTTTCCGAGTCAATTCATTAATTTCGTTCGTTGAATCAACCAAATGACACAAAAAAGATTTGTTCATCTTGAAACTGTATTTTGGCCCTTGACCCGTTTGGTTCCCATTAAAGTCCATTATATGGAGAAAAATCCTGGATTGTTTTCATCAAATTTCTTTTCGACTGAAGAAAGAATGACATGGACGTCTTGGATAACATGGGGGTGAGTAAATTATCAGCAATTTTTTTTTTTAAAAGTGAACTACTCCTTTAAGTTAATTTAGTATATAAATTAAACAAAACATCCATCTGTCCTAATGCATTATGTCAATGCATTAGAAAGTGTTGTACAAACAATGTATTTTGCACTTGTTTGCTTTGTGCCAACATTGTGACGCATTACCTGGAAAAGAAAAGATAAACGCACCACATTTGCTTGGTAATGTTGATCAACTCAAGCATTTATTTGCATGTATTTGTCTACATGTGTAATTTCTTCCACATCAAGGGCTCTTAATGTTTTGTGTTGGTTTCACAGAGGACGTCACCATGGTCATTTGTCCTGGCATTGGGAACCACAGTGAGAAGCACTATATCCGCACCTTTGTGGACCATTCGCAGAAACAGGGCTACCGATGTGCTGTGCTCAATCACCTCGGGGCCTTGCCGAACATTGAGCTCACCTCCCCTCGCATGTTCACCTACGGTACGAGACTTATGCATTATGGTGAACAAATGCGTTCATCCAGGAGATGTCATATTTGAATGAAGTTATTAAACAATTATAAAGGTAACTGAGATTTTGAAGCTCAAAAAAAGTGTATCCATCCATCATAAAATGAATCCATATTGCTCCAGGGAGTTAATAAAGGCTTTCTGAAGCAACACGATGCATTTTTGTGGGACTTAACCTTATACATTAGAATCACTGGCTTCCAGTAATGGGCGTATGCAAGTCTAGTTCCTGTGGAAGAGTGACCTCTGACCTAACGCATGACAAATGTGGAAGCACAGAGGATAGAGCGAAACGAGAGAGTCTAAAACGAGAATGTTTAAAGAGAAATGATGGAAGTGCTTCTGTTTGTTGCCTAGTCCTATTTGTTTGAACCCCTATAGGAGTCTACTTCTACATCCTATGTCATGCGTCGGGCCAGAGGTCACTCTTCCGCTGGAACTGAACTCTCTTACCAGAAACCTTTTATCCCTGGAGCCGTATGGATTACTTTTATGATGGATGGATGGATGTGCTTTTTTGGCTTCAAAAACCAATGCACCTTTGACTCCCATTAAAAAGCTTGGAAGTGCAAGGATATTTTTTAATATAACTCTAATTGTGTTTGGGTGAATAAGAAAGTCATATACACATGGGCGTAATTTGCGGGGGGGTCAGACCCAGCTATATAACCCCCCCCCCCCCCCAATATCATCACATCATTCAGATTAGAAATAAATATGAAATATTCTGAATTAATATTAAATACGTTTGCCAGCAAGAAAGATAGTATCATATTTTAAATAATCTGTAATGTACCCCCCGCCCACCGCACCGACTTGGTATTACCCAACCCGCTTTCTCTACCAAGTTTGTTTATTATGTTGCGCAGTCGCTGGGATGAATGGAGGAAATAGCTGGTGGTGCATTCTAACGGATAGAAATATGGAAAGGACATTGAAAGGCATCCAGACAACGATTTTTTAATTGTTGGTCAGCTCCAAAAAAAGGAAAAATCCTGACCAAACGGAGGTACCCCATTTAGCTGTTTCTCAAAGTGTGGCGCGTGGGCGCGGCCTACTGTTGGGGAATAGAGACGAGTGGGGCACGACAAACAGGTTTTTTTTTGTGCCCATCTTTTTAATTCCTTTATTTATTGACCATACACTCAAAACAAAACAAAGACGCATTTAAATGTAAGCCTTACTTAACCTTTTCACACGTAAGTTTAAAAGTTTTTCAAGGCGACCGTTATTGATCGTAGTATCATTTTATGGTTCCCATGGAGACGCGTCCTTCATTGCCTGTCACACTGCAGCCACAACAGCTGAATGACTGATGATCTGCTTTTATTTAAATTTTCTTATTCAGAATTTCACAATTTTCTAGCCATATTAGGATCTGATATTCCGATTGTCAAATATGTGCAAGTGAATGTGTTTTGTTGTTGTTGAAACACCTTTGCTGTAGGCTATGCGCAACGTATTTTAGGTATCTTATGTACATTATTAGGAATTTGCCACCTTCAGCTCAATTTGATATTATTATTATTTTATTTTTTGTTCTTTTTGCATGGAGTTTGCAAAATGACAAAATGAATCATAGCACAACTAACGTTAGTTAGTCAACTAAAGTTACACACTTGTATTTTCTCAGTGTCTGAATTTTATGTTATTAGATATAATAAATGCAAACACAATTTTTCCATCTACTTTTGAGTCGTATTTCATGCAAAGTAATAATATAATTGCACTTTCTTTTTTCTCTGTTTGTTTTTGGTTTTAATGCTGTTATTGGATGCTAAGTTTTTACAATGTGATGTTAATAAAATACATTTTAACAGTTAAACTTCAAGCCTAGTTTCTTAACATTTTGTTTCCTACCTCAGAAGTGGGGAATAAAAGTATATCACAATGGATTTCTAATACAGGAACGGCAAATTAGCATGTTACCATTTACAAAAGAAAATTATTCAATATAAATAAATTAATATATATGGCGCGAGTTTAACCCCCCCAATGGTAGACCCAAAGTTACGCCCTTGCATATACACCTAAGATGAGTATATTATGGCATCATTTTAATTTTGGGTTGAACTAATGGCTTAGTATTTTTGTTCTTTCCGTAGGTTGTACATGGGAGTTCGCAGCAATGGTTGGCTTCATTAAAAAAACATATCCCCAAACCAAACTTATTGTCGTGGGCTTCAGTCTGGGGGGAAATATCGTCTGCAAGTTCCTGGGAGAGAACCGTACCAACCAGGAGCGTGTTCTGTGCTGTGTTAGCGTGTGCCAGGGCTACAGTGCACTAAGGTGAGCCACTCGGTTCTCTGACAGAAGCTACATAATACCTGATGTCGCTCCAGAGGGGTGTGGAACGGGGATTCATGAAGCCATGGGCAAAATGCCCAGATTCAAATCCTGCCAGCTTGCTTTGAGTGCGAGTTAGACCATTTTACTATTGCTTACCGTGGATGACGGCTGAACTCTAGATAAGAATTAACAGTCTGTACACGTTGTACTTAGTTATTTAAAAGAGGCACAGATGGTCTCAGTATTGTCCGCCTGTTTCCTCCTCTTGACATTTGCATATTGCATGAAACTCGTTTGTTTGTACATTTGTGCAAGCATATCTCTGTTAGCCTGATTAGAGCCTCCCTAACGGCACTGTTCAAAAATTGAAGTGACATAAACTGTGAATTTCCAGGGCATGTTTGCACCCTCCAAAAGGAAGTCAAATGTACTAAGCACCTTTATTTCAACATTAAATGAGGAACATTTCTCGTCACAATAGTTATGCAATTCAAAATGTTGCGGTCATTAAGATTATTATAAAAAAAGAAGAAGAAAAAGAAATTAATACTCATTATTCACCAAGGATACATTAAATGAATCAAAAGTTACATTTAAAATGTTTCAAAGATTTCTATTTCAAATAAAGGCAGTTCTTTTTTTTGTGATCAACTCTTTACTGTCTTTAGAAACAAAGATAAAACAAACATCTACAAAAATAAAATAAGACAGGGAAGAGGGAACAACAGACACATCAAGAAATGTACAGTATGACAGAGAACATAACATAAGAAAAAACATTTATATATATATATATATAAATATAAATAAAAAGCAAAATAAAATAAGAAATCTTTATACAGTCATTCCTTTTAAAGGCAGTTCTTTTTAACTTGCACAGAAATTTGAAGCAGGAACTGTTTTCAACATTGACAATCATCATATTAGAATGTCTGCAGTCACATGATCCTTCACATTCTACAAACATTCTAATATGATGATTGTCAATGTTGAAAACAGTTCCTGACACTGAAGACTTGTGTAATGCTAAAAATAAAGTATTTCCAGTATCATTTGATAATAGACTTAAAATTCGCATGATATAATCTAATTTAATATTTTGGATATTTTGAGCCTCAAAAAAGTCATTGTATACTTGTACCCACTGGCTATAAAGATGTCAGTGTTGACATGTCAACACTAAAGGGCACCATAGCAACTGGTCTAACAACCAAACAGTGTGCATCACTGTCAGAGAACAAGCTTGTGATGTCCGTACCGCTGAGCAGAGGCAGCTCTGGAATGCAGTGGGTGTGTTTGGACTTCAGTAAGCCACACCTTTGCTGTCTGTTGTGTTTGTCAGCAGCTCTGCTGGGTTTTTTACAGCATGTCCACACACTTGGCACTGCCAAAACAGTCTAGCTCTGCCTTCAGACCGGATTACCGAATCTATAAAGCCCCTGCTAATCTGCTCTCCCCTATTATCTGCTGGATTATTATATTCAAGATCCCTTTTAATGCACCTTATGAATTTAGATGGAATTGATATTGAAGGGCTCATGCATATCTTAGTTGATTGTTTCTAAGTCCACTTAATCAGCATTATGAGTCTAACATATATATATATATATATATATATATATTTTTATTTATTTAACACACTGGTGTTCAAAAAGGTTTTGGATCGGTAAGATTTTTTTTTTAAATTCTCTTTTTTTTAAAGTCTCTTATGCTCATCAAGACTTATAATTTATTTGATTAAAAATACCACAAAAAACTGCAGTATTGTTAAAAATCATGAAAAAATAAAAGAACTGTTTTCTATTTGAATATATTTGAATATATAATATAAATGCAAAGCTGAATTTTCAGCATCATTACTCTAGTCTTCAGTGTCACATGATCCTTCAGAAATCGTTCTTCAGAAATTTGCTTTTTTGATGCTCAAAAAACATTAATTATTATTATCAATGTTGAAAATGTATTTAAATATTTAATTTATTTGAAACGAAATCTTTTTTAACATTATAAATGTCTTTACTGTAACTTTTGATCAATTGAATATAGATCCTTGCTGAATAAAAGTATTGATATATATATATATATATATATTATATTGTTTGTGTGAGTGTGTGTGTATATATATACACAATATAATAATATATATTTATATTTAGTTTTTTTGAATGTTATTTAGTGTTACCCATCATAACATTTAAAAGTATGAAAGAAACACACCTTTTTTTTTAAATTGCGTTGAAAAATTGTGTTGTGTATTTGTGCTTTACTTCAGAGCTCAGGAGACGTTTCTGCAGTGGGACCAGTGTCGTCGTTTCTATAACTTCCTCATGGCCGACAACATGAAGAAGATCATTTTGTCCCACAGGTACCGTTCATCTTGTCTTTGGCATTGAATCTCTAGACAGATGTCTCTGTGAGCAGTGTTTAGTTGCCAGCTGTGACGTTCACTCTTCTCCTGAAACTGTTTTGAGCTCACATGTTCTTTTGCAATCAAGCCATTAGGAGACCTCAGAATAACTTACAGTAATGCTGTCACTGATGATACAAAAACAAGATAAATGTACTGCCTTCTGAGTGGTAAGAGTATACAAATCTAACCACCGAGTTGTCATTTTAACAGAGTCAGGAGAGCGTTTCTTTTTTGTTCAACAGGAGCTCCTTGTTCGGTATGGGCTCCACTAAAATGGTGGATGCAGATCTGAGCCGGCTCTATACTGCCACATCACTCATGCAGATCGATGACAACATCATGAGGTGAGTGCAAGGACATGGCTAAATGTGAATCATTTTCAAACGTTCTTGTGAAACCGAGACGAGAGACACAGTTTGAGACCCGAGAAATGTGATAGACCACACACTGAGACATATTAGTATTTTTAGGGGTTATTTTATGTCACTTTCTCTGAAATTGAATCTTCACTTCGCATTGTCAAAGAATGTTTTGTGCTTTAATTTATAGAATACCATGTTTACCATAGCTATTGTTACCGCAATAGAATTGTGCTTATATCCTGCTTGTATGCTCTAGTTTAACTCTTTCCCTGCCAGCGTTTCTTTTTTTATTTAAAGGGTTAGTTCACCCAAAAATGAAAATTAAGTCATTAATGACTCACCCCCATGCTGTACCAACCCCGTAAGACCTTCGTTCATCTTCGGAACACAAATAAAGATATTTTTGATTGAATCTGAGAGCTGGATCAGTCCTACATAGACTTCCTAAGGGACTGGCTCTTGACGGCCCATAAAGTCATTAAAGAAAAGGTTTAAATATTCTATGTGCCTACAGCGGCTCAATTATAAGTTTATCAAGCGACAAGACTACTTTTTGTGCGAAAAAAACATAAATAACGACTTTATTCCACTATTCCATTACTTCCTTATTGGCGCATGCGCGAGAACTGAGACGAGGACGTTCTCATTCGTCTACTTCTTGTTACCGGCTGCTCACCGCTTAGGAGTTTTACCGCCCCCCTACCGTATAAGATGATGTGCTGATATAGCTGGAAGCGCAAAACTTTCTATTTACAAGCAGAGGAAGATGTGCGCTGTACATACGCTTTTCAATTTGCGTATTTTCCGCACTATAAGGTGCACTTAAAAGCCTTTTAATCTTCTCAAAAAACGACAGTGTTCCTTATAATCCGGAGCGCCTTATATATGGATCATCATTTTATACGGTAGGGGGCGGTAAAACTCCTAAGCGGTGAGCAGCCGGTAACAAGAAGTGGTCGAATGAGAACGTCCTCGTCTCAGTTCTCGCGCATGCGCCCATAAGGAAGTAATGGAATATTGGAATAAAGTCGTTATTTATGTTTTTTTCGCACAAAAAGTAGTCTCGTCGCTTGATAAACTTATAATTGAGCCGCTGTAGGCACATGGAATATTTAAACCTTTTCTGTAATGACTTTATGGGCCGTCAAGAGCCAGTCCCTTAGGAAGCCTATGGAAGAGTGATCCAGCTCTCAGATTCAATCAAAAATATCTTTATTTGTGTTCCGAAGATGAACGAAGGTCTTACGGGGTTGGTACAGCATGGGGGTGAGTAATTAATGACTTAATTTTCATTTTTGGGTGAACTAACCCTTTAAGTTGCCAGCCATCGGCAGCATTTTTGATAATGTTCTCAAAATATGGCCTACTGAATATTTTGTTGTATGAATATCTGAACATAAAATATCAAAAGAAAGATCAGAGTCTCTGCTTTAAAAGTCTTGTTTTTTTTTAATATCAACAAATGAATGTGGATACGTTTCATAAAAAATGCAATATTTTTTTGCCGCGGAAAATTCCGTCAATCACGGGGAAGAGTTTATATAAAATTTTACGTATATAAAAATGTTTTAAACATTAAATGTACTCTGAACATTAATTAGAAAATTAACAGTAGTACATTTATGAACGAACCTAGAATAGTAAATTATATTATTAGTCCTTCATGAATTAATGCATTAATGTATTCAATTTTCTAAATATAGTTTCAGTACATGAGTATATCAGTAGGCATACTAATATACTACTAGTATATTAGTATACTATTCCTAGTATAGAAAGATGTCAATTTGTTTTTTAGAAAATTCCATGGTCACAACTCTCTGAAGGAATACTACGAGAAGGAGAGCTGTGTTCATTACATTCATAATGTGAGTAAAATGATAATGGAATTTAGTGAATAATTTATGAGAGTCTAAGGAAATGTGTTTGCTTCCTGTTTTTGACTAGTTTTTCTTGCTGTGTTGCAGATAAATGTGCCTCTGCTGCTGGTGAACTCGGCTGATGATCCGCTTGTGCACAACACGTTGCTCACCATTCCTCGCACACTCGCAGGTACAGCACTGCACACCAAACTATCAAAAGACATGGGGGGGGAAACCAAAGAGTGTAGTTTGAGTTATACAAAAGAATAGTTATTCATTTTATCCTCAGTCCGCAGAAAATGTGCTTGACCGTGATAAATGTGGTGCCAGATTGCTATAACTATGGGTAAAGTGGAAGAGATGATCTGTTCGCTTCATGGTGATCTGTGCGACCTCGTAGTCAATGAAAAAGTAGTCACGATTTTGTCAAATTGCACAATGGATAAATTGATAATCACGGTTATTCTGCTCAAAATTGTTGTTATTTGAGAAATGTGTTTTTTACGTTTCATCAGAATTATTTACCTTTTATCTATTGTGTTCTGAAGATGAACAAAGTTTTTAGGTTAGGAGCGACCTGAGGTTGAGTAATTGAAAGAATTTATTTCTGGGTGAATTATTGAATATACTTTGAAATATTGAAAGTGATGCTTTTTTTAACCCTTTTTTTGAAGTGCTGTATTTTTCTTGTAGTCATTTCTGCCCACTTCGCATGGCTTCTCCGAGTTCTTCAACATGCTTACAGCCTATTTCCACACTGATCTTTTATTAGATTATGACCTCATATGCCAAAAACACCCATAATTACTACAGAGCCCCACATAAACGCATGTGACTCATGAGATCTCTATTTGCTTAAACATACTCGGTATATAATAAATATTGTGTCATAAGGCAAACTCTGGTCAACATTGGTGGCCTATTTATTGCTAAGTGTGACAGGAAGTCAGAGTTGGAAACCTGAGTGTTTTATCGTGTATGAAAGAGCTCAGTATTTTTGAATATTACCTAGATATAAAATGACTCATGTCGTCATAAGATTTATCACACCGCCTACAATAGATGCTATCCTCTGTATTTGAGCTGTTGCAATTCTGAGATTCGTTGGTTAATTTTCACCTTCCAGAAAAGAAAGAAAACGTGATCTTCGCACTGACACTGCACGGTGGACACCTGGGTTTCTTCGAGGGCGCTGTGCTGTTCCCTCAGCCCCTCACCTGGATGGACAAGGTCATTGTCGGCTACGTTAATGCAATCTGCCAGTGGGAGAAACAGAAACCACCGTGCCTAAGTCAAGGCGCCCATTCCAGCGAAACCAAATGCCAAGACAGTAAATCTTAACCGACCCCGTCTCCGTTGCACCTCCACCGAGACGTTTTCACCGCCGCACACGAGGGGGATCGGACAACTATTTTCAAGCGTTCACTGTCAGTGGGGAATATGTGTTTCTCTTTTGTATCACGGTTTATAAACGACATGAATCGTAATGACTTTTCAAAGGAGAAAACGGAAAAGCCACTCGATGACCAAAAACAGTCATATAACCGGTGTAGCGAGAGCACCTTTTTATATTTACTGTAGTTTGTAGTTGTTTAGATATGATCAGTATATCTTGCCCTCGAATTAGGACACTAAAAACTGATTAGTTATCACTGCTAAATAGGATCGAACAGAGCTGAGCGAATCTCACAAAAAACATCCAAAGTCAAAAAAGGAAAAGGGGAGGGAAGGGGTTGGGGGAGTAATATTTTGGATAATATTAATAGTCAATATTTTGCATAAATAAATAGAAGGATGCCTATTTTTGGACAATTAAAAATGTCTGCACATCCCCTCACTTTTGTTATTATTATTTTTTTTTTGTAAATGTTTGGTGAATCTCTATACTCGCAGTAATGTTTTACTGGAATACAATAGTTTGAATCAGCATAAACTAAAGGCGGTGCAACAAGTAATAAAGAGAATGAGATTTTATCTCAAGATTAATTATAATTGCATGTTATGATGCAAAAATGTAATGGCCCTTAAAGGAGAACTCCGGTCAATTTTAACCTTGAACTTATTTTTTTTGTACATTTGGAGTGCTGTCAGTACAGACAAAAACGACAGAAATCGGTGTTGCCCACACCGTGTTATCGTCTTTTTAAAATTATTACCCTGTTGACTTCAATGGGGCATGTTCAAAACCTGCTTTTAGCCTCTTAACATCCTTGATTTGTCATTACGAGTGCGCAGCCATGTGAGTGGTGTTATGAAGAGTGACCACGGTCAATCTGACTGCAGTAGATGTGAAAGATATTAATAAAAATGATGTTAATTCAGCCAGCTTACATACCTCTATTTACTTCCTGTTTTCAGTCGTAGCCCACAGTAGTCGATTGTCCAATGATGTACCAATGATCGCGTGCGCGAACTCGACAATCGACTACTGTGGACTTCGACCGGAAACAGGAAGTAAATAGTGGTATGTGAGCTGGTTGAATTACCATAATTTTGACTGCAGTAGATGTGAAATATATTAATAAAAATTATGTTAATTCAACCAACTCACATACCTGTATTTACTTCCTGTTTTCGGTCGTAGCCCACAGTAGTCGATTGTTGAGTTCACGCGTGCGCGATCATTGTTAACTAAGCAACAGTGGCGACCCAGACTGCCAGCCGATGACGGTGCTGTGTGGTGTTCTGGGAATATCAGCTCAAATGGATGGTTAATCCGAATCAGATGTTGAACATCATTTAGTTACCAATGATCGCGCGCGCACTAACTCGACAATCGACTACTGTGGACTTCGACCGAAAACAGGAAGTAAATAGAGGTATGTGAGCTGGCTGAATTAACATCATTTTTATTAATATCGTTCACGTCTACTGCAGTCAGATTGACCGTTATTACACTTTTAATAAGACCACTCACATGGCTGTGCACTCGTAATGACAAATCAAGGAGGTTAACAGGCTAAAAGCAGGTTTTGAACATGCCCCATTGAAGTCAACAGGGTGCGAATTTTAAAAAGAGGATAACACTGTGTGGGCAACACAGCACTCCAACTGACAGCACTCCAAATTTACAAAAAAATAAGCTCAATGTTAAAATTGACCGGAGTTCTCCTTTAAGAATCTCATTCGGCTAAATAATTCATTACTTCCTTTTGTTTTTGGATGGGAATACTACCTACATGTTTTTGACGACTTTTGTGAGATTCACCCAGCCAGCCATCTTATTAAACAGACCCGGCAAACTTCACAATACGTAACACGTAAGTTTATGGGAAGTGAGTGTTATGCAGGCACTGTGTGCTTCTGGATACGACCGGCGCACCGTTTGAGTGCACATTAACATTTGATATTAAGTAGCTATCTTCGGTTTTTGGTCTGGTAACTGTGTTAGCACAGGCTCGCATTCACGTCGCTCATATTTCAAAACTAACTAGACCTTTTCAAGTATACCAGGGTATGATGAGAAAACGCGTGAATCTATACCAGTCCTTGTCGGTTGAATCCAAGTCACATTCCTAGTCGGATCAGTTTTTGTTTAGCACTTTTATATAATGTTTGCCATATGATCCGTTATGTTGTCAGAAAGAGCTTAGAGAGACTAGCCGACCATATTAAAACTAGAGATGAAAAATGAAAACAAGAGGGAGAGCGAAAACCTTGAATAAATTCCTGGATGATTCCTCCTGATCACAAGCCCACTATGATACCACAAGCACTAAGACGCAGTTTTAGATGGCAAATCCCATTGCGTTCAGATCCTGCTGGAGAACAGCAGACACTGTTGCTGCAGTATTGACTCGTGTTTGTGGAGAACCATTGAAGTTAGTAGAACTAGATTGTGTAATGTGTTGATTTGGGACCCAGTGGGAGACAACAGTGCATTGCTAGGTGCATGTCTGTGAAAACTGGTTACTTAAAGGGATTTGTGTTATTGTATTGTTTTAAGGTTTTTTTTAATTTATCTTGTTCATTTTCATTTCGCTGTTTTGTGCAATTACTTGATGCAATTTATGTGTTTCTTTACTTTTGGTATCAAGACTGCCTGAAATGGAACTAATCTTCTTCTTCTTTTTTCTGTGACCCACTTGAATAATCAAAAGCTGAGGGGAAAATATATGTTTAAAATTTGAAGGGAACATTTTTCCAAAGGCCTGTGCGGATTCTCCAGACTCGTAAACCTTTAACACAGCGGTTTAGTGCAGTTAGACTTGATTTGTTTCAGGGAAGTCATCAAATGTGAATTTCACAAAATGCCCAGGTCATATTTCACCCCACAATAAAAAAAGATTTTTAATTATACGTATATTTAAATGTATCATTTATAATGAGATCATATAATTAGATCATTTAAATATATATTTAAAATAAACATATATTTTTACTAGGGCTGTCATACGATTAATCGCATCCAAAATAAAAGTTTGTGTTTACATAATATATGTGGGTGCCCTCTGTATAATTATTTTATATATATAAATAACATACACATTCTTGTATATATTTAAGTAATATTTTCATATATATACTGTATATAGATTTATATATAATTTACATTATATATAAATATAAATATTTTATATATAAATAATATTTTTTCTTAATTATACATGCATGTGTGTGTATTTATATATACAAAATAATCATACAAAGTGCACCCACATATATTATGTAAACACAAACTTTTATTTTGGATGTGATTAATCGCAATTAATCATTGGACAGCCCTAATTTTTGCATTATCTTCATGGCAAATATGCTGTTTCCTTCATTTTTCTCAATATTCCACCAATAATTTCTTATTTTAACAGTATTTTTTTTTTTTGCAATGAAAATAATATTGTTACAAGCAACACATGACACAAATTGAGAAATTTTCGTTACAATTTTTGATTTTGGGATGAAATATTACTTGGCCATTTCTTGACAGATTTTGTGAGATTACATGATCTTTATTGATTTATCATCATGCTGCAGCTGTGAAAGAAAACTACGAATCTTGCACACAAATCTATTTGCGTTTCCAATGGAAAAGCCATTCGATGACCAAAAAAACAATCAAATAGCCTGTGTAGTGCTATATATATTGTTTAATTGAAAGTTAAGATTTGTCACTGATTGCTGAAAACCCTCAGTCATATGTTGTGAAAAATGTGTATTTCTTAACATATGTAATTGCCTTCATTATTAGTGTTTAGGTGTCTATAGTGAAGCATCTTCTTAAAGGAGAAGGTGCCAACAGCACTTTTTAGTGTTATACGTGTCAAAAGATTTTTAGCAATTAGCAGTTGAACGACGCCTCCTATGGGTTATCGGGTGTAAAAGCACTGAGCTGAATGTGCAGTTTGACAGAAAATCCCATCCAGATATTTAGTATTAATTGGTTTAGAGAGAGCGTTTACCCAACCCCCCCTTACCCCCCTGTTAGGTCTTGTTTTGTGAATTAGTTCTTGTCTTATTTCTTGAACCTTTGGAAAACGGCAAAATGGTGTTGTAAGCCTAAAAAGCTCCCGATTGGGTGTCAGTGTTCGGCTGTTTCCAGTGATCGGATCTATTTGGCCTTTTACACCAGCGCAAATTCAATCTCTGTTGTAACTCGATCCAGTTTGCCTTTCAGAATGTCTCTTCACTTACTTTTTGCACAAAAAACAAACAAAAACATGCTCATGTTGTACATCCTCTGCAAATGTTAACCAAATTTGTCTATTTTACATTAATTTCAATGTTGTTATTTTTATGTTGTTATTCTTTAATGTACAAAAGTATGATTGTAAACGTGTGCGTTATTGTTTGTATCATATCACCATGTCTGCTTATGAAAACTACCAACAAACTTGCATTGGCTGGTAAAAAAAAAATATAAATGTTTAGTTGAAATATATTGATTGTTTATGGAAACCAAGGAACATTACTTTGTTTGATGATCAGCAATAACCCTCTGAATTATTTTCTCTTTTTCTCCACGCCAAACCGAGATCATTAGCTATTGTGTCAAATGGAGTTTAGAGAAAAGGCATTCATGCTGCAGTCACAAATAGGAATTATAAAAAGAAAGTGAAAGGCCATATATATGTATAAAACATATTTGTCTATTTGCAGAATATAGAGAAGAGTGTTCAGGCTTTCAGATTGACACTGCCCAATGCTCCTGTAATCTCACTTGTAAGGGATTATTTTATCGAAGAGCACTCAATTTTCCTATTTCGACCCACTTTTTCATTAGTTTATTGTGCTTGATGGCTGGTTTTTGAATGTGTCATTTCCATGACCTCAAAACCCCATGCAGCATAATATCTCAATCATTGGTGTCTTTTTGATTTGCGGAAGAAAAAAAAAGGTGTGTGACTGAATAATTTATTATTACAAGAATGGTTATTGTGTTCCAGAAATAAATTATTTTCTTGTTTAAAAAAAAAACAGAGTTGCTGTTACATTATTTTTTTGGTATTTATGCTGTTTATTATTTTTATTTATTTTATTTTTTT
>NW_024121876.1:24794791-24811721 GCF_016745375.1 Pimephales promelas | reverse complement strand
TTTCTTTTTTTATTTAAAGGGTTAGTTCACCCAAAAATGAAAATTAAGTCATTAATAACTCACCCCATGCTGTACCACCCGTAAGACCTTCGTTCATCTTCGGAACACAAATAAAGATATTTTTGATTGAATCTGAGAGCTGGATCAGTCCTACATAGACTTCCTAAGGGACTGGCTCTTGACGGCCCATAAAGTCATTAAAGAAAAGGTTTAAATATTCTATGTGCCTACAGCGGCTCAATTATAAGTTTATCAAGCGACAAGACTACTTTTTGTGCGAAAAAAACATAAATAACGACTTTATTCCACTATTCCATTACTTCCTTATTGGCGCATGCGCGAGAACTGAGACGAGGACGTTCTCATTCGTCTACTTCTTGTTACCGGCTGCTCACCGCTTAGGAGTTTTACCGCCCCCTACCGTATAAGATGATGTGCTGATATAGCTGGAAGCGCAAAACTTTCTATTTACAAGCAGAGGAAGATGCGCGCTGTACATACGCTTTTCAATTTGCGTATTTTCCGCACTATAAGGTGCACTTAAAAGCCTTTAATCTTCTCAAAAAACGACAGTGTTCCTTATAATCCGGAGCGCCTTATATATGGATCATCATTTTATACGGTAGGGGGCGGTAAAACTCCTAAGCGGTGAGCAGCCGGTAACAAGAAGTGGTCGAATGAGAACGTCCTCGTCTCAGTTCTCGCGCATGCGCCAATAAGGAAGTAATGGAATAGTGGAATAAAGTCGTTATTTATGTTTTTTTCGCACAAAAAGTATTCTCGTCGCTTGATAAACTTATAATTGAGCCGCTGTAGGCACATGGAATATTTAAACCTTTTCTGTAATGACTTTATGGGCCGTCAAGAGCCAGTCTCTTAGGAAGCCTATGGAAGAGTGATCCAGCTCTCAGATTCAATCAAAAATATCTTTATTTGTGTTCCGAAGATGAACGAAGGTCTTACGGGGTTGGTACAGCATGGGGGTGAGTAATTAATGACTTAATTTTCATTTTTGGGTGAACTAACCCTTTAAGTTGCCAGCCATCGGCAGCATTTTTGATGATGTTCTCAAAATATGGCCTACTGTATATTTTGTTGTATGAATATCTGAACATAAAATATCAAAAGAAAGATCAGAGTCTCCGCTTTAAAAGTCTTGTTTTTTTTTTTATATCAACAAATGAATGTGGATACGTTTCATAAAAAATGCAATATTTTTTTGCCGCGGAAAATTCCGTCAATCACGGGGAAGAGTTTATATAAAATTCTACGTATATAAAAATGTTTTAAACATTAAATGTACTCTGAACATTAATTAGAAAATTAACAGTAGTACATTTATGAACGAACCTAGAATAGTAAATTATATTATTAGTCCTTCATGAATTAATGCATTAATGTATTCAATTTTCTAAATATAGTTTCAGTACATGAGTATATCAGTAGGCATACTAATATACTACTAGTATATTAGTATACTATTCCTAGTATAGAAAGATGTCAATTTGTTTTTTAGAAAATTCCATGGTCACAACTCTCTGAAGGAATACTACGAGAAGGAGAGCTGTGTTCATTACATTCATAATGTGAGTAAAATGATAATGAAATTTAGTGCATAATTTTCGAGAGTCTAAGGAAATGTGTGTTTGCTTTCTGTTTTTCACTAGTTTTTCTTGCTGTGTTGCAGATAAATGTGCCTCTGCTGCTGGTGAACTCGGCTGATGATCCGCTTGTGCACAACACGTTGCTCACCATTCCTCGCACACTCGCAGGTACTGCACTGCACACCAAACTATCAAAAGACATGGGGGGAAAACCAAAGAGTGTAGTTTGAGTTATACAAAAGAATAGTTATTCATTTTATCCTCAGTCCACAGAAAATGTGCTTGACCGTGATAAATGTGGTGCCAGATTTCTATAACTATTGGTAAAGTGGAAGAGATGATCTGTTCGCTTCACGATGATCTGTGCGACCTCGTAGTCAATGAAAAAGTAGTCACGATTTTATCACGGTTATTCTGCTCAAAATTGTTGTTATTTGAGAAATGTGTTTTTTACGTTTCATCAGAATTATTTCCCTTTTATCTATAAGCACATATCCTGTGTTACGCAGCATGTCTCATGTGTCAAGCAAGCAGGTTCGGCTGAGTTTCTGTTTTTGTTTGATCAATGTTTAAATGCGAGTAAAAGCTTAAAGTCGATCTGCTCATCACCTAATGCGATCGTGTCTCTTCATAAAATTTGGACTAAACCGCTCAATTCATATGGATTAGTTTTGCGATTTTTTTTATTTTTTATTTTATTTTTATTTATTTATTTATTTTTTTTATTTATGACCTTTTATGAAGCGTCAAAGTGGTAGTTGTGTAGCTGTCTATGGAGGGACTGAAAGCTCTCTGATTTCAAAGTTTATTACTTGGCCAAAGTTTTCAGGTTAGGAGAGACCTGAGGTTGAGTAATTGAAAGAATTTATTTCTGGGTGAATTATTGAATATACTTTGAAATATTGAAAGTGATGCTTTTTTTAACCCTTTTTTTGAAGTGCTGTATTTTTCTTGTAGTCATTTCTGCCCACTTCGCATGGCTTCTCCGGGTTCTTCAACATGCTTACAGCCTGTTTCCACACTGATCTTTTATTAGATTATGACCTCATATGCCAAAAACACCCATAATTACTACAGAGCCCCACATAAACGCATGTGACTCATGAGATCTCTATTTGCTTAAACATACTTGGTATATAATAAATATTGTGTCATAAGGCAAACTCTGGTCAACATTGGTGGCCTATTTATTGCTAAGTGTGACAGGAAGTCAGAGTTGGAAACCTGAGTGTTTTATCGTGTATGAAAGAGCTCAGTATTTTTGAATATTACCTAGATATAAAATGACTCATGTTGTCATAAGATTTATCACACCGCCTACAATAGATGCTATTCTCTGTATTTGAGCTGTTGCAATTCTGAGATTCGTTGGTTAATTTTCACCTTCCAGAAAAGAAAGAAAACGTGATCTTCGCACTGACACTGCACGGTGGACACCTGGGTTTCTTCGAGGGCGCTGTGCTGTTCCCTCAGCCCCTCACCTGGATGGACAAGGTCATTGTCGGCTACGTTAATGCAATCTGCCAGTGGGAGAAACAGAAACCACCGTGCCTAAGTCAAGGCGCCCATTCCAGCGAAACCAAATGCCAAGACAGTAAATCTTAACCGACCCCGTCTCCGTTGCACCTCCACCGAGACGTTTTCACCGCCGCACACGAGGGGGATCGGACAACTATTTTCAAGCGTTCACTGTCAGTGGGGAATATGTGTTTCTCTTTTGTATCACGGTTTATAAACGACATGAATCGTAATGACTTTTCAAAGGAGAAAACGGAAAAGCCACTCGATGACCAAAAACAGTCATATAACCGGTGTAGCGAGAGCACCTTTTTATATTTACTGTAGTTTGTAGTTGTTTAGATATGATCAGTATATCTTGCCCTCGAATTAGGACACTAAAAACTGATTAGTTATCACTGCTAAATAGGATCGAACAGAGCTGAGCGAATCTCACAAAAAACATCCAAAGTCAAAAAAGGAAAAGGGGAGGGAAGGGGTTGGGGGAGTAATATTTTGGATAATATTAATAGTCAATATTTTGCATAAATAAATAGAAGGATGCCTATTTTTGGACAATTAAAAATGTCTGCACATCCCCTCACTTTTGTTATTATTATTTTTTTTTGTAAATGTTTGGTGAATCTCTATACTCGCAGTAATGTTTTACTGGAATACAATAGTTTAAATCAGCATAAACTAAAGGCGGTGCAACAAGTAATAAAGAGAATGAGATTTTATCTCAAGATTAATTATAATTGCATGTTATGATGCAAAAATGTAATGGCCCTTAAAGGAGAACTCCGGTCAATTTTAACCTTGAGCTTATTTTTTTTGTACATTTGGAGTGCTGTCAGTACAGACAAAAACGACAGAAATCGGTGTTGCCCACACCGTGTTATCATCTTTTTAAAATTAGTACCCTGTTGACTTCAATGGGGCATGTTCAAAACCTGCTTTTAGCCTCTTAACATCCTTGATTTGTCATTACGAGTGCGCAGCCATGTGAGTGGTGTTATGAAGAGTGACCACGGTCAATCTGACTGCAGTAGATGTGAAAGATATTAATAAAAATGATGTTAATTCAGCCAGCTCACATTCCTGTATTTACTTCCTGTTTTCGGTCGAAGTCCACAGTAGTCGATTGTCCAATGATGTACCAATGATCGTGTGCGCGAACTCGACAATCGACTACTGTGGACTTCGACCGGAAACAGGAAGTAAATAGTGGTATGTTGAATTACCATAATTTTGACTGCAGTAGATGTGAAAGATATTAATAAAAATGATGTTAATTCAACCAGCTCACATACCTCTATTTACTTCCTGTTTTCGGTCGAAGTCCATAGTAGTCGATTGTTGAGTTTGCGTGTGCGCGATCATTGGTAACTAAGCGACAGTGGCGACCCAGACTGCCAGCCGATGACGGTGCTGTGTGGTGTTCTGGGAATATCAGCTCAAATGGATAGTTAATCCGAATCAGATGTTGAACATCATTTAGTTACCAATGATCGCGCGCACTAACTCGACAATCGACTACTGTGGACTTCGACCGAAAACAGGAAGTAAATACAGGTATGTGAGCTGGCTGAATTAACATCATTTTTATTAATATCGTTCACGTCTACTGCAGTCAGATTGACCGTTATTACACTTTTAATAAGACCACTCACATGGCTGCGCACTCGTAATGACAAATCAAGGAGGTTAACAGGCTAAAAGCAGGTTTTGAACATGCCCCATTGAAGTCAACAGGGTGCGAATTTTAAAAAGAGGATAACACTGTGTGGGCAACATAGCACTCCAACTGACAACTGACAGCACTCCAAATGTACAAAAAAATAAGCTCAATGTTAAAATTGACCGGAGTTCTCCTTTAAGAATCTCTTTCGGCTAAATAATTCATTACTTCCTTTTGTTTTTGGATGGGAATACTACCTACATGTTTTTGACGACTTTTGTGAGATTCACCCAGCCAGCCATCTTATTAAACAGACCCGGCAAACTTCACAATACGTAACACGTAAGTTTATGGGAAGTGAGTGTTATGCAGGCACTGTGTGCTTCTGGATAAGACCGGCGTACCGTTTGAGTGCACATTAACATTTGATATTAAGTAGCTGTCTTCGGTTTTTGGTCTGGTAACTGTGTTAGCACAGGCTAGCATTCACGTCGCTCATATTTCAAAACTAACTAGACCTTTTCAAGTATACCAGGGTATGATGAGAAAACGCGTGAATCTATACCAGTCCTTGTCGGTTGAATCCAAGTCACATTCCTAGTCGGATCAGTTTTTGTTTAGCACTTTTATATAATGTTTGCCATATGATCCGTTATGTTGTCAGAAAGAGCTTAGAGAGACTAGCCGACCATATTAAAACTAGAGATGAAAAATGAAAACAAGAGGGAGAGCGAAAACCTTGAATAAATTCCTGGATGATTCCTCCTTGATCACAAGCCCACTATGATACCACAAGCACTAAGACGCAGCTTTAGATGGCAAATCCCATTGCGTTCAGATCCTGCTGGAGAACAGCAGACACTGTTGCTGCAGTATTGACTCGTGTTTGTGGAGAACCATTGAAGTTAGTAGAACTAGATTGTGTAATGGGTTGATTTGGGACCCAGTGGGAGACAACAGTGCATTGCTAGGTGCATGTCTGTGAAAACTGGTTACTTAAAGGGATTTGTGTTATTGTATTGTTTTAAGGTTTTTTTTATTTATCTTGTTCATTTTCATTTCGCTGTTTTGTGCAATTACTTGATGCAATTTATGTGTTTCTTTACTTTTGGTATCAAGACTGCCTGAAATGGAACTAATCTTCTTCTTCTTTTTTCTGTGACCCACTTGAATAATCAAAAGCTGAGGGGAAAATATATGTTTAAAATTTGAAGGGAACATTTTTCCAAAGGCCTGTGCGGATTCTCCAGACTCGTAAACCTTTAACACAGCGGTTTAGTGCAGTTAGACTTGATTTGTTTCAGGGAAGTCATCAAATGTGAATTTCACAAAATGCCCAGGTCATATTTCACCCCACAATAAAAAAAAGATTTTTAATTATACATATATTTAAATGTATCATTTATAATGATATCATTTAAATATGTATTTAAAATAAACATATATTTTTACTAGGGCTGTCGTACGATTAATCGCATCCAAAATAAAAGTTTGTGTTTACATAATATATGTGGGTGCCCTCTGTATAATTATTTTATATATATAAATACACACACATTCTTGTATACATTTAAGAAATATTTTCATATATATACTGTATATAGATTTCTATATAATTTACATTATATGTAAATATAAATATTTTATATATAAATAATATTTTTTCTTAAATATACATGCATATGTGTGTATTTATATATACAAAATAATCATACAAAGTGCACCCACATATATTATGTAAACACAAACTTTTATTTTGGATGTGATTAATCGCAATTAATCGTTTGACAGCCCTAATTTTTGCATTATCTTCATGGCAAATATGCTGTTTCCTTCATTTTTCTCAATATTCCACCAATAATTTCTTATTTTAACAGTATTTTTTTTTTTTGCAATGAAAATAATATTGTTACAAGCAACACATGACACACATTGAGAAATTTTCGTTACAATTTTTGATTTTGGGATGAAATATTACTTGGCCATTTCTTGACAGATTTTGTGAGATTACATGATCTTTATTGATTTATCATCATGCTGCAGCTGTGAAAGAAAACTACGAATCTTGCACACATCTATTTGCGTTTCCAATGGAAAAGCCATTCGATGACCAAAAAAACAATCAAATAGCCTGTGTAGTGCTATATATATTGTTTAATTGAAAGTTAAGATTTGTCACTGATTGCTGAAAACCCTCAGTCATATGTTGTGAAAAATGTGTATTTCTTAACATATGTAATTGCCTTCATTATTAGTGTTTAGGTGTCTATAGTGAAGCATCTTCTTAAAGGAGAAGGTACCAACTGCACTTTTTAGTGTTATACGTGTCAAAAGATTTTTAGCAATTAGCAGTTGAACGACGCCTCCTATGGGTTATCGGGTGTAAAAGCACTGAGCTGAATGTGCAGTTTCACAGAAAATCCCATCCAGATATTTAGTATTAATTGGTTTAGAGAGAACGTTTACCCAACCCCCCCTTACCCCCCTGTTAGGTCTTGTTTTGTGAATTAGTTCTTGTCTTATTTCTTGAACCTTTGGAAAACGGCAAAATGGTGTTGTAAGCCTAAAAAGCTCCCGATTGGGTGTCAGTGTTCGGCTGTTTCCAGTGATCGGATCTATTTGGCCTTTTACACCAGCGCAAATTCAATCTCTGTTGTAACTCGATCCAGTTTGCCTTTCAGAATGTCTCTTCACTTACTTTTTGCACAAAAAACAAACAAAAACATGCTCATGTTGTACATCCTCTGCAAATGTTAACCAAATTTGTGTATTTTACATTAATTTCAATGTTGTTATTTTTATGTTGTTATTCTTTAATGTACAAAAGTATGATTGTAAACGTGTGCGTTATTGTTTGTATCATATCACCATGTCTGCTTATGAAAACTACCAACAAACTTGCATTGGCTGGTAAAAAAAAAATATAAATGTTTAGTTGAAATATATTGATTGTTTATGGAAACCAAGGAACATTACTTTGTTTGATGATCAGCAATAACCCTCTGAATTATTTTCTCTTTTTCTCCACGCCAAACCGAGATCATTAGCTATTGTGTCAAATGGAGTTTAGAGAAAAGGCATTCATGCTGCAGTCACAAATAGGAATTATAAAAAAAAAGTGAAAGGCCATATATATGTATAAAACATATTTGTCTATTTGCAGAATATAGAGAAGAGTGTTCAGGCTTTCAGATTGACACTGCCCAATGCTTCTGTAATCTCACTTGTAAGGGATTATTTTATCGAAGAGCACTCAATTTTCCTATTTCGACCCACTTTTTCATTAGTTTATTGTGCTTGATGGCTGGTTTTTGAATGTGTCATTTCCATGACCTCAAAACCCCATGCAGCATAATATCTCAATCATTGGTGTGTTTTTGATTTGCGGAAGAAAAAAAAAGGTGTGTGACTGAATAATTTATTATTACAAGAATGGTTATTGTGTTCCAGAAATAAATTATTTTCTTGTTTAAAAAAAAAACAGAGTTGCATTATTTTTTTGGTATTTATGCTGTTTATTATTTTTATTTATTTTATTTTTCCACCTTTTTAATATTGCTATCAACTCTTTCAGATAAGCCCATTTTTAAATACATATTATATAAAGAAGTTATTAATTAATTAAATGAACATTATATAAATATATTAGGATTATACATATTAGAAGTCTATTATGTTCACCGCGGATGCATTTATTTTAATTTTTAATTTCATTTAAAATTATTTTTATTAAAATTAAAATTTATTTTGAATTATAATTTTTTAAAATTAAAGGAACTGTTTTTTTTATTTTAAATTTATTCCTTTCATGTAAAGTGGATTTTTTTTTAACATCATTACTCCAGTCTTCAGTGTCACATGATCCTTCAGAAATCATTATGCTGATTTTCTGCTCAAGAAACATTAATTATTGATTTTGCTGCTTAATATTTTTGTGGAAACCATGGTAAAAAAAAAAAAAAATCAGCATTTTATGACATTATAAATGTGCAAACTTCAATAGTGCATATTATTATTTACATGTGCACAATGTAAAAATTGTACTTTTGCCCATTTTATTGAAAATATTTTATTTGTATTTGAAAATGTCAATTACACTTGACAGGCTAAAGCTCTGGTCTAGAAGAACCAACATGTGGGTTAAAAAGGAAAGCCACAATATTTTATACTTGATACAACCCATTCAGTGTAAAACAACTACGCAACATCTGTATTACCTCTTGGACAAGACTAGTATTTGATTCTCTAATTATTACACTTAATTTTAAAACACAACCAGCACAAAACTTTCTTTTGATCAACTTCAGGCCACGGTTTTCAAGGCAAATGATACATTTCAGTGAGATGAGTAATATTTAATCTCTGCAGTATACTGTACATCTGTCAACAGGTACAGCTTCTTATACTTTTATTGTAATAGAAAAGTGGTCAAAAGGATTAAACTATACATGTAATAATTTCCTATATACACTCTTGGAAAAAAATGGTTATTTGGGTTAATATATAGAACATAGGGTGCTTGACCATAAAGGTTCTATATAAAGAAAAATGTCAAATGATTGCGTGTTACTTTCATGTTCAATAGGTTATTTCAATTATTTCTATTGATAAAGTATGCTTACAAGCAGCTTAATTCATAAAATGAAATTAGAAAAAAAAAATCCATAAAAAGGTGCCATGAAGCGCCTGACAGAATCCTTTCTAGAACCTTTTCTTCTAAGAGTGTAGTGACTATATAAAACATTTTAATATTAAACATGCAAACAAAAGGTTGGTGTCTGTCCAAGTGTTGTACTATTGGCTTGGGTCTTTTAAAGGGCTGTATCTTCAGAGCCAAACAGCTTGATCGCCGTCTCTTTGCCGTCACAATTGGGACCCGTCCCCCCGAAATCCGGAGGAAGGATTTCAGCGCCAAAGTCCCTGAAGTAGCCATCCAGCTCGTCACCATGAACAAAAACCTAGATGAACAGGTTCAAAGTTTTCATTTAAACAGTTTCATATGCACATATGATTAGTCCTCAATATGGTGTGAATAAAATGGATTTGTGTCTTTTTTTAGGTGTACAAGGTTTTAAAGGGGTGGTATAATGCCCCTTTTTACAATGCAAAATAAGCATTGTTAGACTGTGTATGCTAAGTTTTAGCTCAAAATCCCCCACAGATAATTTTTTACAGCGTCTTAAAATTGCCCCTTTTTTGAGGGTCAGTAAAAACGGATCGTTTAGTGTGTCCCTTTAAATGCAAATGAGCTGCTGTACCCGGTATAGAGGGCGGAGCTTCAAGAGCGCACGTGCGTGTGTTAGCAGCTCCTCACATAGACCAGCACTAAAATGTTAGAAATGTTCTGCCTTTTATGTTTAAACTGGAATCTGACAATGATGGAAAGAATGGTTTCTGAATGGTTAGTTATGAATTTATTTGCTGATGTGGAGTTAACCATCTTCAATTAGCAAATTCTGTCATGATAATCTATAAAATCGCTTGTGTGGGAACAACTATAAGATGCTTACAGAGTGATATGGTATTGCATTTGTGTTATGTACTGTATTGCATGCGACAGCTTGAGCTGACTCACAAATAGGCTACTACAACAACTCTTCTCAACATGGACTGGGGTGGGGTTTATGTCAATTTTAGCGTTAGTGATGTCACTAACCCCAGAGGAATGTTGTGTAGTAGTCCCTATCAGCCGTTTGTTGTCCTTAAAAAGCAATTTCTTTAAAAGCAAATATCTTCCTTTGCTTTGAACTTTGAGCATCCTAACTTTGCATGTTAGCTCAAACAGCAAGTTTGAAAAGTGAAATCATAATCAACCATCACTTTTAATCTCCTTTTGAGTTAATTTGTCAGAATAGTGTCATAGTAAACCGTAAAGCTCTTGTGTGTGCCCTGTTCAGATTTTTTTTATACATCCATGATCCACCCCTCACTCCACTCACCCTCTCCAGCAGTTTGCTCTTCATGAAGGGCTTCACCACGTTATAGGTGGTTGTGAAGTACCAGGGCTGGTGGATCACGTGCACCGCCTTGAATCGCGCCGGGAAAGAGTCCTGTATCATACAGACAGCACAAGCTGAATGAGCCAGCACTTCATGATCTTCCTTGTGAGTTATATGAAATTGTTGTGGTTTAAAGGCAGTGTAAGCTGTTACTTGTAACATGTCCACCATCTTCTTCAGCTCGGTGTGTTTGATGCCAGAGGCGTGCTGCATCGTGAAGCCCTTGAAGTTCTCGATGAGGACAAAGCCGTTGATTTGGGTCTCTTCGTTTTCTAAAAGTTTCTCGAGGATTACGCAGTAGGCACGAAGAGTCTGTGGAAAGACACATGGGGTTACTTTAATTGTTAACAAGAACTAATTGCTAACAAAAAACATTGAAATAAAATAAATGTTAATTGAAAAGAATATTTTATTTCAGCTAGTTACCATAGCCTAATTAAGGCATAATTTCTCATTTTATTTTAGTTTTACTTGAAGCACTAAAATAATTATTATTTCAGTTATACTTAATATAATTAAGTATAACTGAAATAAAATAAAAACTGAATAGACACATTAAAAAAAGTGTGAAACAAATTAAAACAACAACAACAAAACAAAAAAAATACTAAAACTATAGCTATTGCTAAAAATATTATTTTAAACTATAATGGTAGGCTATATCAGTGATAGGCCTACTAAAACGATAGTTGGAGAGAAAGCCTCAGTAAAATATTGTGGTAACACTTTACAATAAGGTTCATATTTTACAGTTAACAACATGAACACTGTAGCAAATGTATTGTTCCTTGTTAGTTCGTGTAGGCTAATGTTAACTAATGGAACTTATTTATTGTAAAGCGTTACCAATATTGTCAACTCATTTGTTTTTGAGTAGGCTACTACAGTGCAAGCTTTCTTTTTATATTTAGTGATTAATCTGTATCATTTAAATTTACATCTGCGAAAAGCTTTCAAATTAATCCAGTGTCTTTATCAAACAGCTTCAATTGGACGTTTGTGGGAAGTCGTGTTTACGTCAGGTCAGGTGTGTTCATGTCATTTTCTTCGGAGTAAGATGGCGGTATACACAAAAATACAGCAAGGTTTGTAACTTTATACTTCTAGAAAATGAAAAACAAAGAATATGCATCAGGTGTGTTTTGCTTTTTTATGTTTATTAATTTATGAAGCCACTGTAAACGTGCGCTAGAGCTATGCCTATTAGCCTATTATTAACAATCTTTCCTATTTTGTGCAAGCAGTTAGTTTACTTTGTTGTAAAAAGCCTGACCATAGGCCTAAATACATTGTTTCTCACTGACACACCCCAACTCGTATACATCGGGGCTTAAGAAAATCCCGAGTTTAGCTAACCACTTGGTATGACATGTGGTCGTGACATTTCCGTCATGACTTGAACGTACATTTGCATGTTTGTATGCTTGCTTATAAGCTAAACCATAACAATCTGACAAACGTGTTCTTTTTCCCAGTGAAATGCATTAATGAACTTTAATGACCTCCAACTATTCTTTTGGCTTGTCTAATGACTTTTTTTAAAGCTTGATTTAGTTTTCAACTAAAAAAACGTGACACTTTCAGTTAACTTACACGACAACGGTGTTTTGGGGCCTGAAAATGCATTTTTTTTTTTAAATGGGTTTTCAAAGTGGAAGTTTTTTTCTTAAAAATAAACGATACCATTGAAATCTCTGTAGAAAAACTACAAAAACGCGAATTTGTTGTACATGTAATGCATGTAGTGTTTTTATTTATTTATTTATTTATTATTATTATTTTTTTTTTTTTTTTTTTTTTTTTTTTACAAAATTACTAACTATTCTGGCATGAATACAGCATTTTTAGTCATTTTCGTGGATCTGTGTGATTGTTTTGACAATGGTGTTTGTAATTTCCTTTGTAAATGCAAAGGAAAAAAAAATCAAATTTTTAGTACATTGTTGTCGTGACGTGTAAACATACCTTTATGTACAATATACAGGGTGAATTTAAGTAGCCTAAACTGGGCATTCTTGCTACTCATCTCACCCTGAAAGTGGCCTTATTTACCCGGATTCACTCACAAATTGAACTTTGACTGTTTATACAAGCCAAAATTTCATAAATATCATGCAAACTCTTTTAATTTGGTCATATTTTTTAAGAAAAGCTCAGTATTTTTGAACTGTAGATGGAAGGCTACGCAAATAGCCCACATACTTCATCAAAAGTGACCTCCTCTAGATCCCAGTTCTCAATGTTGAAGAGCAGCACCACTCGCCCATACTTGTCCCTGGTGGAGAGGATTCGTGGGTAACCGGCTTCAATTGTACTACGCACGGCCTCCGGGGTCAAATTCTCAAACAGCTCCGGATAGTCTCGTCTAAAGCGCACATAACCTGTCAAAGAGGGAGAAAAACAAATAGACTAATCATGATTTGTAGAATGTAAGTGAAAATCTTAGATCTCAACAATGCCTTTCTCACATTTGCCAAGATACCAAAATCTACAAACTACAGCCAGTGTATTCTTCAAAGACCAGATAATCTGAGCTGTTATCCAAATTATTTTACAGTTCTCTATGACAATAATTTACAGTAGTACACAAAAGTGATGGAAACTGACATTCACCTTTTATTTAAATATTATTCGATGTGTTGAAGATTTTGTAAGTAAATTGTATAGTTGTGCTTGGACTCAATTTTATTTGTGATGACGCAATGAAACATGCCAAAATGTGCTGACACAATTTTTGTCAAGGCTGTCATACAAAGAAATTATGAACGCATGTAAAAACAAGACAGAACCACTGAAATATTAATAACTGAATCGGATTATGCTGTTGTTTTTTTTTGGGCATAATAAAATAAAACCTGTAGCTGTAGTTCGCCTTTTTTGCCAAATCATTTTCATATAAATACTTTAACCAAGTTTAGTGTTTTGTTCTTCCCTAAACAAACAAATAATAGGCCTATGTGAAAAAATCTAAGATATTTTCCTCATATTTTGATGGTTTAATCAAAGTGGTAGAATATTTAAAACCAAAAAATCCCTCCAGACATCACTTTTTGCAACTCCTGTATGTATTTATTTTAATTTGTCTATTTGAAATAAGATATTTCAGGAGCTACTGTATGAAAGGTCTGTTTTGTGAGCAGTGTTGGGGAACATTACTTTTAAAATTAATGTTACAATTTTGCGTTACTCCCTAAAAAATGTAACTAATTGCGTTACTTGATTACTTTTTGTGTAAAGTAATGCATTATGTTTCTTTTTGTGTTACTTTCTCTATTTTTCTGCCACCCAGAATGGCAGCACATCCGAAAGGTTTGCAACTTCTTCGGGATTAATAATTTTTTACTTTATTTACATCAGCCAAAAGTTTGCACACGGCACCTTTACTCCTGATTTCTCTCAACTTCGGTCAGTCAATAAATGGGAAAACAAAGTAACTTGCATTATTTGACAAAGTAACAGAAATATTTTGTCGTAAATTTAAACGTAATGTTTGACTTTTCTAGTTACTTGAAAAAAGTAATCTGATTACTTGTAATGTTTTACCCCCAACACTGAATAATAGCAATACTGTTTCTTGTCATTCTCTCTTAGTGTGTTTGTCTCCATTAATGCAGTATTTCGTGCTGTTTCTCATGCATTTAAAGGTTCAGTCATGTGTGCAAGTGTTTCTGTGGGCTGTGCATGTCTATTAGAAATGCCAGATTGTGTGAAATATGCAGAACATCAAAGCCCAGCCTGTCTGGCTGTTCTCAGCCCCTTTGAGAAAGAGAACCTGCCCTATTTGTGCACAAAGGGTCTCTTTGAAAGTTTCGTTAAAGCCCCAATTAAAGCAGAGATTTTGTCCCTGTCCCAGAGACGAGGAGGTCTGAGGATGCGTAGATGAAGACAAAAGCATATTTAGATGGTCACAATAACACGGCCTAGCTGGGAAACAATGGAGCAAACGTGTAAATGCATTGATGCCACGGTATAGCGCTTTACCTTTCAAAAGCTCGTGTGCTCTCTTCACGTCAAACTTGCGTGCGCGTATGAATCTCAGCAGAAGGGAATCTGGTTTGTCCCTGAATTTTTCTTGCACAGCTTTGGCCAGATCGTCCCCTTCGTCCGCCTTTTCTTTTATCATGGCCCTCAATTCCTTTATAGAAGACACTTTCCTCTCCTCCGTTTCATTTAGTTCATCTTTAGCCTTTGAGATAGGAAGGTACATTTACGTTTATGTGGAACTTAAAGATACATGTGTTTATAGCAGCGTGTAGTACAGTGATACCTTCTGTTTTGTGTGATCCAAGACTTTCTTACAGGGTCCGTACACCGGGCCGTGGTCCTTAACAGTCAGATGTTCGAGCTTAGCACGTAATGCTTGTTCCTCCTCAGACACCATGCGAAATGTTCCAGTCTAATGGGATGAAAAGGAAAATAAGCATTATATTGCCACAGACAAGAGGGTTTAGAGAAAACTAATCCGTGTCTACATAACCCTGCTGGTTAGATCTGCAACTCTTAGTAAACCAGTGACTGTTTAATAATCCCTATCACATGACCCCCTTGAACACCTTGAGAAACAAGAGATTATTTCATCCCACGGAGTGCATTCAACAGTGGAGTTAATGCAGTCTTTTAAGTGCTTATTATGGAAGTAGAAATAATAGTGTACTTACAGCAGCCATGATGCTGAGATGCTCCAGTGGCTGAACGGAAACTGTAAAAATGATATTTCATATTTGGTCACTTTATTATTATTTTTTAGATTTAATCAATTTGAGAATTAAATAAAGCTACACATTTTGCATTTAGATGATCTAATTTATAAATAAAGCCATATATTATTTTGAAAAAAAAAAAAAAAAAGGTCATGGGAAGGTTTATCCCTAAAACCGTATTCTGGACCAATGTGGGCAAAATAGTTTTGATTTATTTTTAAAAAATACTTCTCTTCATCTGAGCGGTACAAGACTTGACTACTTTTCCTAAGTTTGCCTCCTGAACACACACAATTTTTTTTTTTGACTCAATTCTACAATGTTAAGTGGGTGAAAAAAACAACTAATCTTGCATTTGGGTCAAAAATGGGCACCCATAGAAATGAATGGGAAAAACTGTAATTTAGAGCATTCTAAAACAAGCCAAAATAAGATACCAGGTGACAGCAAAGTCACTTCATCTTTAGGTTTTAGCTCTAAGAACGTATTGGAATGATATTTTAATGTAGTTAAATAATAAAACATAAAATAAGCATAATTTGCATAGAAAATATGGTACTTTTTGAAGTAAATAAATTCAAAAATACCACCAAAATAAAAATGTGGATTTAGGGCTATAAAGTGAATACGGTTTGAGGGCTACTCTTAGGATCGTTTTTCCAAAAAGGCTTTTTGAATCTCTGCTGCAATAATCTTCAATTTATTTAAGATTATCTTTTATGACCCATTTTCAATCTGGGCATCATTTAGTTACTTTATATATATATATTTCATTAATTAATGTGAAGTTTAAGTCTATATTTGATGTAAACATAAAAATTGAACGTTCCAGGATTTACTGATGCAGTAGCCTAATAACTTAAATACATAACTGATGGGAAAAAAAGCAAATGTAATTTAGTCATATTAATTCAAACTCCATTTAAATATATTTATAAAAGGGAATATTGGCTTGAGAAAACCTTGTTTGAAAGTTTTTTGGGGAAAAAACAAAACATTTCATCAAAGCAGTTTTCCTGATCAGAGAACAGAATAAACTCCCGAGATTTGTAAGACGACAACAAACAATTGAAATGGCAACTAATGGATTAAGCTAAATACCAGCATCAGTCATTTAATAAAAAGCATGTTTGAAGTATCAGTCAGTGGACCCTGAATCTAGCTCAGCATCCTCTTAGCCTGTCAGCTCAGACACAGCAAGCCTGCAACTTTAATAACACTCAAAGACTGTGACTTACCTCAGCCGAGGGCGATTCAGAAGTGACTCGGAGAAGGGCTGAGAGAGGAGAGGGGTGATGAGGACTGTGGAGGGCTGAGATTAAACTGTCACACCCCATAACTCACAACAGATTCATGTAAGCTACATAATAAACACGCATGAGGGGAGGGCCGAACGGGACCAACAACTAAACATCATCTGGTGGACAAAAATGAGTGTGATCTACAGTA
>NW_024121876.1:24761463-24794291 GCF_016745375.1 Pimephales promelas | reverse complement strand
TTCTGTAGAAAGATGTTAGACATCAAAAAGCATGTCTATCTATCTAAAACTAAAACTATCTAAATGATTGCACATTAAACTGTACTTTCTAAACACCATTTGACATTAGGCTACAATGTTAACATTAGCAACAGACATAACTGTTTAAGTGATATAGCCTATAGGCAAATTTAAAATTAGATTGTATTAAACAAACAAGTCTAACATTTTGTAAACACATTCTCATGTATCGTTTGAATCGAAATGATTAGATACAAATTTTTAAATTTTTGTATTTGTTTTATCAGGGGTGGCTGGTTATCGCTGTCACTAAAATAAAATGGAAAACAATTTTAAACCATTACATACGGCTATATTTACAATTCAATGCCGCAGCATAAAAATCTACAAGTTCAAATATAATTTAAAAAACATTGAAAATTAGAATTTCTACACAAAACTCACTCCAGTTTTTAAAATCTTTAAAAGCGTTCCCTATGATTTATTTAGACCGAAACTCAATTAGGCTGTATGGAGCGCCTGAATATGAGAAGACTCTCCGCTAAGTGTCGCTGTTGTCAAAACTGTAGTTTGCTTACATGTCCTTCAAAACGCGTTGGTGAAACTTTAGGCTACATGATTATAAAAAGCCTGCAACGCTTTACATTAGTGTCCACTTATCACGCTTTAATAAACAATTAGCTACAGCATTAATGATATTAATAACGATTTTACAAGCAGTAAGCCTAGCCAACCACAAAGTCGTTCTAGCTTATCTATTATAAAGCTATCAGTTAACATGGAGACTGTGAAATGTAACCAAGGCCAAGGTCATTATCTATCTCTGGGGAATTTTAGTTATCCCCTCTAGCCAAGAACTTCGAGATAGAAATTCGCTCTTCTGATGTCTGGTTAAACTCCCGTTTAGTTCTCCACAGATCCAAATCAACATAGTGCTGTGGTGTATAAATGTCAAGCGATGCTCTGCGTGACACTCAGCTGCAGCAGTGCAGGACACACCACGACAACAGACACTCTCACAGCCGCAGGACATTCAGGACATTTAACCCAGCAGCTGACCTTTGTGAATGAACTGAGTTGACTTCACTTAAACGCCCTTCATAACGTGTGGCGGGGTCAAGAAAATAACATCATTTATCCGCTATCAGACTGGACATTCTCACGTATAGCCTATAGTGTAGACCTGATTATTAACGCACATTCAACTAATTGTGCGCGTATTTGTATTATAAAGTAATTCTAATAATTTGTAAAGTGAAGATTGCTTTAAAACTCCTTTTAAAAAACTAAGCGAAACCATAGGCTATATAGGCTAAGCGCCAGACCCTTCAATAGCTAATAGCTCTAATAATAATTAGATTAATGCTTAGAATGGCATACAGAAGATGAGGCCTAATTAAAAGAAATGATGGAGAGAAAACGAATGAGAGTTTATCAAATATGTAAAACTTATTTTTAAATTAGAAAAGAGCAGACAGTGGGTCAATCAGAGCAAGCAGATGCGATGGATAGCCTATTAAGCAACAGTTATTATATGACCAATTTCCAACTGATTTTCCGCACACGCGCTCCTTAAATGCCATAATTGTGGTCATAAAAATCATCTAACAGTAAGTAGCCTACCTCTAATGAAGACTATTCAAACGTCAGATGCCATAGCCTAGGATTTAATGTTAAGGATATACATTTGTCATAAATAAAACAATGTTCTAAATTATTTTAGTGATTTTTTTGTGCATCAAAAGTTGCAAGAATATTGTTAAAATGTGTTGAAGTGATCTTTGTCGTCCCAGGCGGTTTCAGAAGTGAAAATGTGTAGCCTATTAAGAAAGTTAAATGCCACACATGTAAGCCTATTTTTTACTTGTGCAGCATATTATTTGTTTAAGATCAGAATTCAAAACCTTGGACTAGACGCAAGAGGACAATTGGATCCTTGATAGGTCGATGACTGGTAAGAACTGCTTATTTCTGCTAGCCTATATGAAGTGCTCATTACAATTAGCTGAACACATGCTTTTGAAAATACATATTCCTCGTCTTACCATGCAGATAAGTTAACAGTTTTAAAGACATTCCATGTTCCGAAATTTAAATCGTTTCTGATTCTTTTATCACGTTATTTTCAATTTTACTTCATTGGTTATTATTGTTGCTGCCATCTGACATATTTATTATACATTATTTGTATAACTTCTGTGTCAGGCTATATGGTTGCATTTAATATTCCACGCGTGTACAGGCTAGTTTTTGTAGACAAACTGATAAATGCGCGTGCACATGTTTGGCTGGTTAATTTAGTAGACCTACGGTGTTTGCTGTCTTTAACCAGGAGCGTTTTTGCAAGTTTGCTTCATAAAAATTAACTATTTCTAACTCAAAACAGCGTATAGGATTTCAGCGCAAACTCTATTAGAAAATCCACAAATTTTCATACGATTTACTCCACAAGAATCACAAATATATGTGTGCCCTTTTCATTATGAATACACTATCTGAAATAATTCTCACGATTTAATAGGAAGAGCATATAGGGATTTCCTAAGATTTTGATATTATATTAGCATATTATATATTAGGTTCGTATGGAAATATGGCACACAAATCACAATTGCAAAAAGTGTCCCTCATTACCATAATCCACCTTATTAATATAATTCTCTACAACCTATAGTTATCAGATTTATTTTTTAAAGAATCGTTGAACTTACACTCTTGCATTTTCTTTTTAGACCCCAAATCAGCTTTGGACAAGTATGTTTGCGCACACATAGATTTTGTCATCGGTTCGGGCAGCTTACTTGGAAACATTGCACTCTTACTGTGTTGCCTTGTGTCGGATTGCTGTCAAAGAAAGATTAGCAGCCTATATAGTGAGTTACCATGCGCATATTTGAAAGGATATAGCCTACTTTTACAAAGTTTCCTCACTTTAAAATTCACAAACCTCTAACTCATTTTAAAAGGCAAATATTGCAGGGGAATGCTGAAACTATAGGCATGACTTAATTCATTTTAGGTTAGGTTACTATAGGAACTCTGGAACCTATAGGCGACACTCTGACGCGCGCGCACTCAGTAAACCAGGGAAAGCGCGCGCGCAAAAGGGAGAGAGAGAGGGAGAAAGGGAGCACGCGCGTGTGATTGGTCGCTCGGCTGCCTGCTGCTGGAGTGACGTCACTGCAGGAGAGAACTGCCAGAGGAGGATGCATTTAGTCAGAAACTAGACTCTCTCAAGCCGGAGAGAGAGAACACCACATCCACAGAGCGAGAATGAGAACATCGCGTGCAGGTTTCATAAAGTAAACCTTGCATTTCCTCTCACGTCCGTGCATGAACACTGTAAGCATGCCTTTCAAGAGTGGAATTCCCCATCTTGGAAATTAAACTGCCCGTTCCAATCCCTGGATGGCTGAGACGTAACATTCGATGGCTGAATACTTAAGGACTGCGAGTTTTGAACGGAAAACGCTTCACTGAAGAGATGCACGGAAGAGTTTGGCTTCTGACTAGATGCGTCTGCGCCGCTCCGAGATTTCAGCGTCATGTTCTTTAACGCAAGACGCACGGGAACCTCTATTTGTCCCCGACACACGGCCACTCATAGCTTACTTTCTGACACAGAGGAATATGTACGTCAGTTGTTTAAAGTAAGATTTTTTGAATTATCTCAATTATTTCTGCTTACTCTTTGTGCATTTTTAAAGCGAATGGACTCGTAGTACAGCTTGGATCACTGTTTTGGTCACAATGAATTAGAACTCTTATAGATTGGTGTCCATAAGTTGACTTTAAATGCATATCTGTAAAAATGCATGGATATATGCATGTATAATCCTAACATTTGATATGAATTGCTTATAACTGACCCCATCATCCCATGTGACCGACAAGGCCATGTTCAGTAAGTGCATGTGGCCTTCTGAACACTGTCTGGACTTTGTGCACTAGCAGGTGCATCTATCTGGAACATTTGTAGCTCTTTGGCCCTTAATAACTTGATCTTGATATGAGTGGCATTTTGTTTTAGTAAAGAAGTATCTGTTTATTGCACTTCCAGCCTATATAATATTTATAATGCTCTATATTTTTTAGGCTAGTCAATACAATACGGCATGCTTGTTCAAAAAAAGCAGGACAATTTGCATTAGCCTATATAGAAACAACAGACATTTACCAAGCAATAGATTTAACTGTATGACGTCACATTTACGTGAGGGGAAACGTGGGTTCAGGAGACACGTTTTAACCGAACAACTGATACCTTCGTTCTTATTAACTTTATAATCTATTTGGGTTTATATTGAAATCAAACTGAAAATAAACGTTACCTTTTGCAGTTTCTGAATTACAATGCACGGCATAAATGATGCATGATGTAGCCTAGACATGTGGTGTGATTGTTGGGGCCTAATGAGCCAAATGAAATGGTTAGACCTGATAATCGTCATTTTAAAAGATTATTACTGACCGGAAGGCAGGGACAAAATCCTGTTTAAATCGGTTTGTTGAATGGAAACCCTGACAATAACTCCAAAGGCTCAATTTGAAACGCATCCCGACAGAAACCGCAACTTGTGGATGTGGATTATGTCTTCTTCACCACATAATCCACATTCAGAACCTCATAAATCCTTTCAACACTTGACTTGTTAACAGTATTTACAGGTCTATAAAAAGAGTCAATTAAATGGAATTTGAGTGTCATTTATTTTCTTGCGCATTAACCCTGTTTTCATTTATCAGGTCAACTTTGTGAGATGTTCCACATTTAAAAAGTGTTGACTGGAGGTAGTTGCTGTCTTTGGTTATCTAGCTGTATGAGTGTTTATCTTCCTTCATAAAGCTAGATAACCGAAAGTAGAAACGTCCTCCTTAACTGCATGTGGACAAGTTGAATGGGAAGCAATGATTGCAGGGAAACTGCATGAGGTAAGCAGGCCCTCTGCGTGATTCATACAGGCTCTTTAAATCACTGCAATGTAAAGGAATATATAGCCTACGATGATAAATAATGTTTCAGCCCTTATTATTTTCAATACACCTTTGGACGCGTGCACGTTTGTGAAATTCACTATTTCAATTTCTGACAATTTCGTAAACGTCTTTGTTTAAAAAAAACCGTGTTCGACACTAGGCTATATAAAATGACTACATTTACACTTTTATTTATTTTTAAAATATAAATTATTATTGCTTATTTTACTCAATAGGCTATTGTTTCTTAAAGTTATAATTTGACCAATCAAGATTAGTTTTGTTGGCAACTGTTTAGTCTGACATTTAAAAAGCTATGAGAAATAAAAGAAAGCCTAATTAACAGCAGTTATTTACTTAGGCTATACATCACAAGATACTAATTTGCTAATAAAAAGGTTGTCAGTGTTGTCGTGCATTGTTAACTTAATAAGTTTATAAACTTCCAAGCTAGTTCCCATTCCCAAACTGCTTCAAACTAAGCACCCGATCTCATTACCTCAACCAGGGAAAACTCATTGCTGTTACGCTTGCTTTTGTTCCGCACCTGACACGCGCAAATGAGGCCTGCGCTTTATAATAATGCGCGTGTTCCGGATCAATCTTGGTATGATCTAGAAAAAGGGACTCCATGTGGATTTTACAATTAGTCTGTTACTAATCGAGGATAAATTAGCGCTCAAATGCTTGGTTGTAAATCTCTTCTCATTATGACAAATGACGACTACAATGATCTTTTAAATGAATTTTGTACAAAAAAAATTTCTGCGTGTTGGACTCACATTACTGATTAAGAGACAAAATTATTAAACCCTTTTTATTTATTTAAAAAATTCAGACCAAATTATTTCTTTCTTTTTTATAGACACTTGCTAGACATCTTTGCCCCCAAAACATAGCTTTTTTTTAAATGAAAAAAAAGTGTTAATTATGAAAGAGGCGTAGGCCATTCAAGTCATTTTTGTATGAATTTAATTTTATTGCAGCCTTGAACAACTTCGATCTAGGTAACAAACAAAAAATGAACGTGACGTCATTGACCCACAACACAACTCTTAAGCAATGACATCATGCTGAAGCAGCTTCATTATGATTGGCCATATTAATCTGGCTGTAGGCCTACACGTCAAAGATGTAGCGGAAAATAATGCGGAATAGATTTTTTTTTATCCCGTGTCCTTTTTTATGACTTAAGACGGCACTCACTACTGTAAAAAAAAAAGACTAAACAAAATGTTAGTTGAAAACGTTTAGAGTTTAAAATCATAAGAAGTGTAAGCGCTTTTAGAGCTCCGCCTCACGCTGAGCAACACACACACACACACACACACACACTAGTCTGTGTTACAATGCTCTTTTGTACCAATACCTATATTTAAAAATATGTTATCATAAAACATAAAAAAATATAAAAAAGTCTGTGTAAAATATGTGTTATAGTGAGACAACAAGACAATGCCAACTAAATGAAAAACCTATAGCTATCAAATGGCATGTGTACTTAAAATGTAGAAAATTTGAACCTGATTTGGACTTTTCCTAAATTTAGTTTCCTAAAGTAAATTTCCTGGTCTGAAAGTCATTGTTTCACTGCTCTAAGGATAATACTAAATACACAAGATGCACATTTTTATTTTCAGAGACAGACAGAAAGGTTTCTTAGGCTAGAAAATAGGACGTGTTAACACTATCAGAGTGCCAATTAAACTGAATGAAAAAATAAACTGAACAAAAATATTGATAATCACATCTTAAAGAAAAAAAGATGTAAAAATGGAAAGAACTCACAAAGAAATTATAGAGAGCAAAAAAAAAAAAAAGTTTAATGAGCTGACTAGGCAGATTTACATTCTCTATTTGCCCCCAAAAATTGTTTCACATGCCACGTATGATTTAAGGTGCATATTAGGCCATAGGTCAAATTGTAAAATCAAGGTTGTCTGGCATTTATTTGTTTGTAAATTATATATAATAATGAATGAATAAAAATGTAAGTGGGTTTATATGTAAAACTAAAATATTCTGATTATTGTCTCATCTTTATTTCTTTTATTACTCCAACTTACTATAGCCTCTCCAACTGCAGTGTCTTTGTGAGAGACCAGAGGACTGAAGCTAAGGGAAAAAACACCATCTGGTAAGTGCAATCAAAGCGTATTACAATGCAACATTGCAATTAGAACAATTAGTTTTATAGTAAATCTGATTCAAACACACACCACATCATAGAATATATATGCTAATGAATGCATGCACTTGAAAGGAGCCAAATGCAAATAGTAATCCTTAATCAAGTCCAAGACACTAAATGCATTACATAAATCTTTCATCAGAAAATCTATATATCTATTTATCTCTCTTTTTATACATGCATATTCATGTTCTATATTTATGCATACTCGAGTTTTTCCCTCTCAAATGTGCACTCCTCAAAGCCCACTGGCATTCTTTGACAAATTGCATGCGTATATAAATCAGTTATAGATATTTATCCTTGAAAAACACTAATATCAGTTTCACATTTGTGCTAGTCACCAATAATTTCTTTACAGTAAAAGTGCAGGTCGTAATCCAAAAGGCTCTCTTAATTATTCTATACATTAATGTTGCATTATGATGAATGGCATATGTTCACTTGCGCCTTTCAAATCGTTTCAGGCAGACGTTGTGCAGTTAACACACATATTAGCAAATGAATAAAGAAAGGGCTGTTAATCATAACAGGAAAAAAACACAAAGCGCATAATTCTCTCAAGAAAAATCCCTCAAAGGCATGACCCGTGTGTGAAAAAGAACGAAAATAAATCTAAATCGCAATGTGTTTTAACATGGCCGAGAATACGTGGTTAGTACGACTGCAGGACATTAGGCCAAAGGCTTCAATGCGATGAATGATCAGAGAGAGGAAATTATGTGTCCGTCTCCATCTCGATAATGATAAGAATGTATGGGCCACTATCACATCGCATATTACTTTATGTAAAATTAATGTGAGCAAAGAAATTCTGTCATCATTCATTAACAATGATCTTTTCCAGCTAAACTGGTTACCTAGCACAATTGAATAAGGGTTATTCAATGAAATTATGGGTGGACAGTAATTGATGTGGGCTGATTCAGTGACCAGCATTGGCAATCGCACAGCTATGAGAACACAAAATGCCTTTGCACGATTCGTGTAATTATTAACAACACTCCTAATAGGGGATTGTCTGTCCCTGGTAAAGTTGCTTAAAGCACAACAGTAACAAGAAATGTTACCCCTCAAAGAAATGATATATAGTAGTAGCCATGACATCTGCTTTGGCAGTGCTAAAAGGGAGCTTTTTGTCCTTTATTTTCTTCTTTCCCCTTGCCAGCCATTTACACTGCCTTTTCGGAGCAAGGGAGAGAGAGAGAGGGAAAAAAAATGGTGCAATTGTCCAAATGAAAGAAAAGAAAAATAATAGTCAACCCTCATCCTTCTTCAACCAGCTCCCCTCCCTTCTTCTTCAACGGAAGCATTTAGTGCCATCTGTGCCCCCGGAGAAAAGAGGGGAAAAAGAAAGGAGCGAGAGCCTACATCCCAAGTGCCAACGGGGACAAAGAGGCTGCCAGTTGCCACGGACCACCAGATGCTGGAAGACTGCAAGTCTGAATGAGGGGTGTGCTTTCAGGAAGCCATCTTGATGGAGAAACTGGCTGCTGCTTCCTAAAATGGCTGTGTTGGCATGAGGTAAGCTGCATCGTTGCCTACATCAGACTAGCTGCCGCGCTGTTAGCTCGACCGCTTGTACGTAAATGTTAAGCAAACGAATGCGTACACGAATTTGTCTCTAAAAAAGATGGAATGTGTTTCGTGGTTGTTCTGAGCGCAAGATTAGGCCTTGTCGGCCAAATCATTAGACCATCACACTCTCATCTTTCCTGACTAATTAGCCCCGTTACCTAAATGCACACACTCGTGCTGATATGTGGACGCAAATGAAGCCCTCGTGCTTCTGTATGCATTTTTCGAATGGGACGTAGCTGTTAATTCACGCACTCACCCCGTTAATTGACTCGAGGTCGTGTTACGCGTTTGCAAAGGACAAATTCGTGCAACTAAATCTTCAGCCATGCCAGTTGCCACAAAAAATGAACCAGGTGACCAGATTTTCAGATGAAACCAAGAGCTGCTCGAACTCACTCGAGAGACTAAGTTAATTGACACACCGCATCCTCTTGACCAATGCAACCGAGTCGACCTGGACTGAAGAGCACTTTTCTTTCTGCTGCTTAATGATGCACTAAATTGCTGGCACAAAGGTGCCAAGTGCCCCTCACCACATTACAAAAAGCATGTACGCATGCCCTGCCCGACTTTAATGTTGGAGAAGAGCTCTGCCGATTCACACTGTGCCATGTTTTTAATGATATTTGGTGCCTTGCAAAATAGCCACAGTTTGTATCATTAGCAGGTCAGAAAGAGAGAGGTGCAAAACGTCACATTGCTCTCTCGGTTCACTAAATTTACGCAGGCCGCTTGGTTACAGAGAGCTGCGTGTTATGTCATTGAAATGGATGGAAGACACTGAAATGTTCCTCACAAAGGTGAATGGTTGCGTCATAATGGATTGCTGGTGATACGCAGAGCTGTGCTGGTGTGTTTATTGCAGAAAATGATGAAAGTAGGTGGAACACAGGCATTCTGAAACACATTTGCTCTAGGAAGACGCATTTGCTTTGCTTTTTGTGCTTTAACCAACACGACACGGATGAATAAAACGCAAATATCCAAAATACATTGATATCTATTGAGATGCGAAGATGAGACAAATGATGCGTCATCTACTGAATATTTAAAGCCACCGAATCCTCCTCGTAATAACAGAAAACCGTTTTTGCATACTTACTGAGCGTGGAAACCCTGTGTGCCTAAAAGATCTCGTTGTCCATAAATGGGGGCGAAAAAAAGACTGACATTTTATCCTAAAAAGAGGAGGCTTGGCAGAATAGCCCGTAAAAAAAGATCACTGATGTACGGAAGGTGCCCGTGGAGCTTACAAATAAAGGAAACAATGATGCAAGCGCCTCTGTTAATGAAAAAGACCAGACAAGCTCTGCATATTAACATAATTGCATAGGAACAAACAGAGAGGACTGAGCCCCCAATTAAAGGCACAGCGGCGCTTTAAAAACGGCACGTGGCAATGCTTTATATTTTGAATGTTTACAATTCAAATTGTTGCATTTCACTGCAAAGACAAAAAATACTTTGAAGTTATTGTTGTGCTTGTGTTCTATCTGCGTTTAGAAATGCTTTTTTTTTTCCTCGCAGAGAACTATAGTGTGTACATGCGTTCTAGAAATTTCCAGGGATGAATATACACTCAAATGTGCGGTGCAAAAATCTGTCTATTTTTGATGCAAACACTATTTTTGCTGTTTAAGAAGGAGCATTTGCTTTCTCCGTTTTGCATGTGAGAGACAAGAACCATTTCTGTCTTTTTAGGATTTCTCATGGTAAACATTAATATTACACATAGTGAACTGGTTCAACACAAAGCTAGATATTTAAGATTTAACACAGACCATTTGTGTCAGTAGATGTTATTATTAATATATGGAAGTAGTTAGCATGTTGGATTTTTCAAGACAATGCAAAACTAAGAGTCTCCATTTGTATTATATTTTAAGCTCATCCTTAGACAAAATAGTAGCATGGAAATGAGAGTCTGCACCTTTAATATGGAATTTCTAATTAGGCTGTGTATCTTGCAGCGAGGGGGAGGGGTTTCCTCCCTCTGCATCTCTCAGGGTTTTATGTAAAAGACCTTCAGTGCTTCAAAATCTCAGATAGGGACACAAAACTAATTTTATACTCTTGAACAGAGAGTCTAATGCAATACTGTTACACAACAACATAGCATTTTCCTAGGTGGCAAATATCACAACTGGAGATGGTTTAACAGCAAATATGTGTTTACGAATATATGAAGAAGGAATAAATGTTCAGGTTTGCGTTCGGTGTGTTGGTTGTGTGAGTATAAGCGGTCGAGTAGGGGGAGTGGATGCTTGTCAGAGCATAATGTGACTGCTGCAGAGCAGTGGCTGAAAAGTGTTAATTATGCCGCTTGGCACGGTGCCAAACCCATACCAGATTTTTCCAGTTTTCAATATGCAAATCACGCTCTGAACTGTGTATTGTTTTTGTGGTTTACCAGGTCTTTGTGTTTTCCGTCAAACAGAATGCGCACGCAAATATTTGCGTCCGGATATGCACATGGGCAAAAATTAAATGTTTTTTTTTTTTTTTGCATCAAGCAAGCAATATTGCAGTGAAACAATTCCAGTCCAAATGCATATAAGTATACACACACACAAATGGAATTATTATTATTCAAATGAAAAAAAAAAATACTATTCGTTGTCATATTTGGATTACTGTCTGTAGTTAGCTTGATGGATGTGGCATATGTGGATTTTTAGGTATGACTCTGATTATATATTTTTTTCCCATGGACTGAAAAGGGCAAATTCTTGAAATGTCTCCCTAGGTGTCTGGCACAATAATCACTTTCACACAAGGTCATTTGCATCTGTGTATATGATGATAAATGTGTTTTATTTGTGTGTGTGGTCAAGAAAGTCAGTCTATTTTGAGACTTTTTTTCTCTCCTTACACATATTCAAGCATACCCCCAAATGACGATTTGCGATAAATAAAGAGTTAATCTTCAGCTGTAGGCTCTGTGTTGGTAAACAGTTTGATAGTTGCCCACATTATTATTCCAGACCCCTCTCCTCTTCCACAATGGCAGCATTGTACGGCGAGTACTTGACGTGGGTCCGCGGTCCCCCGTTTCCCACCATTGTCTGCATGGATGGAGTGCCAGAGACAGTGGAGGGTAATAAGCTGAGAAAGATGCTCAGGCCCAGACAGAGCCAGATGCCTAAATTAGCACCAAAACCCTAAGAGACTATCCTCAGGGAACGGCTGAGGGCTTTATTTCTCATCCGTGCTTCGTGTTAGCACCATTGTATGCTTGTGCAGCCCGGAATTGCGTGATCATTTGCACAATCACGTGTGCTCGCGCAAGTAGATGTTATGTATTTTTGCAGTGCATGCTTAAGAACCTTAAAAGGTTCTATCAGCGCTAACCCCTAAAGGTTCTATACAGAACCCCTTTTAAGGGTTCAATAAAAGAACCCTTTAGAGTTCTTTGGAACCAGGAAAAAGGTTCTATATGGAACCTTTTAGGTTAATTCATTATCATTTGTTTTGTCTATTCCGGATTTATCATATTATTGACAAACATCAAGACCCTAAAATGTATTTGAATGCATGTGAATGATCACAAAATTCAAGATATGGGGGTTATAAAATTTATATAGTTCTATCATTTTATGTAGTCAGAGTGCCATTTCAGTTTTCTCCTCCAAAAATCTGCATGATTAAAATGGTGATATTAAGTTACTACAACAGTTTAATATACAATAATTTAATTACAACAAAATGTTGCAGAATAATGTAATATATGAATGAATAAAGAACCTTTATGCCAAAATGGTTCTTTTTTGTCATTCTAGAACCTTTTTTAGCATAAAAGGTTCTTTGGAGTTGAGTAAAGAACCATATGCTTCATATATAGAACCCCAATGAACCCTTTTATCTATATCGAGTTTGTAACTCATATCTGTGTGTATTTGAGGGGCAGCATTTTATATTGCACAGTTTAATCTATTTATTTGATATAATGCATACAAATAAAGGTTCTTTATCTGCATTGATGGTTCCTTGAAGACATACATGGTATAAAAATATTAGACAAAATGGTTCTTTTAGGGGCTGTTCACTAAAAGCTTCTTTGGAGAACCATAAATGGTTCTTCAATGGCATTGCTTTGAAAAAAGTGCGTATGCAGCACATATGCAGTATATAGTAGCCTATATATTAAAGCATTTTGCATGTAAAATTTGAGTTTGTTCCTCTTCTCCCTTCTGCTAGGGCACAGCAGTTGGGCAAGCAATTAATTAAAGCTCCATTACAATATATTACCCAGCAAAATGGAGGCAGTGATACAGAAAACCACAGCGAAAGTTTAAACTGGGACAGCGACATTATATCACAGCAAAGCTAACGGGGAACCACAAAGAAAGGAGGAATTATTTATGCTAAAAAAAATAGAAGAAAGTTCTGCAGAACAGTTGGAGGACTTGAAAACGATTCATACGAACCCTACGAGGACAGTCTGAGGTTTTCTGTTCTCGGTGGGAGAAAAAAATAAATAGGGTGAGATAAACAATTGACGTTAATGAATGCACTGATGATGAACAATAAAATATGTAGGAAACATGTGTTTGGTGGAGAATAGATGTGGAGGGGGGAGGGCTGTTACTGTCTGGCTCAGTCTGTGGCCCCATGTGGCAGTTGCTGCAGCTGGCATGTTAATATCAAAGGCCTATGGGAGGTGGCTATCTGGGAATATTTGTCTGGCATACTAACAGTTTTCTCCCCGTCATATGTCATCTTTATGTCTGGTGCTATAGGGCTTCACATATTTAGTTCTAAAAGCCAGCTCTGAGACATTTCATTTCTTGCTCTGATAAAAAAAACTTTGTGCCACGTTCGATTTGGAAATTTCAGAAAGTGCTTTCTAAGAAAAAGCAGTCATATTTTTGGCATGAAAGACATTTTTCCAGGACAGGTTGAGAATGGATAGTGTTAATGAAGGCACTTAACAAGGAGCATTACGAATCACTTTCATCAGTAGTCATAACTGAGAAATGAACAATGGAGAGAAGGGACTCCGAAGCATCTCTTGGGTTCGTGTTAAAGACCATTGTGTGTTTTACGGGGAAAATTCCCCCTTTTTTCCCCTTGTGGATACCTCAGCTGTCGATCTCGTCTTAATCTGGGGATAAACGCGATTATCCCGCGAAGGGTTGTTCTTAGCTTTGTATCAGCTACGGGGGAGCTTTGAAATTCTTTCCCCCACCTTTTTCTCCCCGTCCTTGGACGAGTGGTCATGAAAAGCTTGGGATTGGGATTCCTCTGGCTGGAATAACAGGCAGCAAAAAGAACCGCAGTCAGCAGAGTGGTAGATCTAAACTGAACTATTAGACGCAGGTAATCCAGAACGACAATGGAGACGCGTTAAGATCACAGAACTATATTGCACCTTAATCATGACCTACTGCTAAGCTTGACAGATGGATGAAAGTGAGCATTGTACCTTAAAGGGATAGTTCACTCTAAAATGAAAATTGTCATTCATTCACCCTCATGTTGAAGTAAGATTGCTTTTCAAAGTATGTTCAACAGAAAATCATAGATGTTTGGAACAATATGAGGGTGAGTAAATAACAGGATTTATTTTTATGTGGATAATGCATTAAAGTGGGGTTTTGGGGTATATGAAAGTACCCTCACCTAAAATGAAGTCACTTAGGAAAGCAGTTCTTTCAGACTTTTCTTTTGTTGAGAACAATGAAGAGCTAAAGATGAGGTTGGAATAGCCTGTCTAGAGTGGAAGAAAGATGTAATTTTTTGTAATAAAGCAAAAAAAATGAGACCGAAGCTATAGGTCTTCTCTGCAAATCCTTAAAGCAGCCACTCACGTCACGGGAACGTCAATAAACTGACGCAAGAGTAAAGGCCAGGACTAGGAATTCAAAAACAGGAGAGTGGAGACCAGGGAACACTTAAACCTCCATCATGGCCCCACCATTATAAAAGACCTTGGGATATAATTATCCTCACTTTGTAGCTTTGCTTCGCTTTTTGCCCACTTTACATCCTAATGAGGAGAATTACCATCGCTTTTAAAATGTAAATTGAAAAGGAAATATATGTTGTTTAATGTTGGAAGTTTTAGAATTTCTGGAAACGTCATTGGATCCATCATCGATGGTTCAACAAAAAATAAAACGTCTGCCGTTGTTAAACAACATTGGACCCCTTTGACTTTCATTGTATGGACATAATAAATATCATTTTGTGTTCATTAAAGGAGTAGTCCACTTTTTAAAAAAACTTTTGCTGATAATTCACTCACCCCATGTCATCCAAGATGTCCACGTCTTCCTTTCTTCAGTCAAAAAGAAATTAAGGTTTTTGATGAAAACATTCCAGGATTTTCTCCATATAATGGACTTCATTGGGAACCAAACGGTTCAAGGTCCAAATGAGTGTTTCAGTGCAGCTTCAAAGGGCTTTAAACGACACCAGACGATGAAGTCATGACTCGAAAAAAGATTGTTCATTTTGATGAACGAGTTTGAACAGGAGAGTGCATCACAGGAGAGCAGAGCAAGGCGAGCATTTGTGCATATAAACCTTAAACTTTTTTATTTATTTTTTAAACGAGCGATCGTTTCGCTAGATAAGACCCTTATTCATCGTTTGGTGTCATTTAAAGCCCTTTGAAGCTGCACTGAAACTCTCATTTGGACCTTGAACCGTTTGGTTCCCATTGAAGTCCATTATATAGAGAAAACCCTGGAATGTTTATCAAAAACCTTAATTTCTTTACAACTGAGGAAAGAAAGACGTGGACATCTTGGATGACATGGGGGTGAGAAAATTATCAGCAAAAGTTTTTTTTAACAGTGAACTACTCCTTTAAGGTGAATAAATGAAAGGACATGCGATCCTCGTTATTGCTTTCAGAGTCAAGTTCAAGTTCAATGTCTGTTGGAGTCCCAGCCAGACTGGGAACTTCTTCATCCACCCCTGTGAACCAGCTCTCCCCTTGTAACCCACACCCTATTTGCCCCTGTCCCCCACCCCTGTCATTTCGGTGGCCGGCTGGAGGGGGCCGTTGCTAAGGGAGCGAGAGCTGGCCGGCCCAGCAATGCGCTGGTGAAAAGGCCCGCCTGTCAAAGTGTCTGAGGGAAGTCAGGCTGGTTGGCTCGCCCCTCCTTACACACACTCTTATATATACACAGCGTAGTTGGGTGTGGGTGTGTGTTCTAGACCCTGGGAATGGCAGCAAGCACTTTATATTCATCAGCCCCCCCACCTCCCCTTGTCACAGTGACTTTGGTAAACACCCCCACTAAAAGTCTAGTCTACTTCCATCCCATAATCTTCCTCATCGCAACTCCTCATCTAGGCTATTGGGAAAAATGATCCCTGGCTTTTGGTTCTACGGGGGTTCTAGTTCTCAGTTGCGAAGATATTAGGAACTTTTTAATATTATGCGTCTACTATAATCAACATAGAATGTCGTGAAGGGCTCCGTTCTCATTACAGTAGAGTGTGGTGATGAGAACAAGTGAGAGTTGAGTGAGTGTGTGTTTTCTTGAGGTCTCATTCAAGGCTGAGGACGAGAACTGAGAATAAAAGGCCAGTGATTTGCATAAGCTGCATGCTGTCTGAGGGTTTTTGGGACGGGGGTGGGGGGCTAGAGGGGGGCAAAAAAGATATGCAGGAATATAAAAAAAAGAGACAGAAAGAAACCCCACATTGTAGAGGCGCAGAAAGAGAGAGGGGGTTTGAATGAAGCAGAGGGTGAAAATTGACAGAGAAAGGGGTCTTGCCAAGACTCCTGCAGGGATTAAATTGTCCATAAACCTCTCTACATATAATTTGGGAAAACTGGTAATGGCGTTGGTACAAATCGTACACAAATTCTGAGGGTGACTGGGTATAGAAAAGATTCTCAACACCTTTGGAAGCAAACGAAGGAGGAATTGTAAACAAATACGGTCAATGAATGTAAAAGTGTCGGGAAGTTGTATGCATTCCCCTTCTCTAGATAAGCAAATTTGTTTTACCGCGTCATTCGAAGCAAAATAAAATACTTAATGATCTCGAAATGCCATCCTTTTAAGACTATAATGACTAAGCTGAGTGAGTGAACATGGTGAAAATTGTAGAATTACACACCAAGAAAAACTGTATTACCACATTGCAATTTAGATGCTTGATTGCTCTCATTAAAATGAACAATTGAAAAAGCCACCAATATGGATTCCAACCTTTCCAAAATCTGCAACCTTTGCATTTTAGGAGTGTCACAAACCCATAAATCCTCTTTCATCTATTTGTGGTGAAAAACAGTTGTGTGTTTGCATTGCATTGTTTCAGTTCACCATTTTCATAGTAGACTGGCTGATAATTCTAAAAACTCTTCCCAGACATTAACATTACATTTATGCATTTAGCAGACACTTTTATCCAAAGCATTCATCAAAGATACAACAATCGGAGTAGTACACTACACAATGGCAGGTTTATCAGACAACTAAGAAACCAGAAGAGAAGAAATGCAGAAATGTAATTTGCATTTCAGTCGATCAGATATTTTCAAGTTAAGAGTGGAGAGACTTTAAAGACCACAAACTTCAGTTTTGGCACACAGGATTATTTTTATAAAGTATTTTATTTTCCTTTCAGAAATGTCGAAAAACAATGTCAATAATCTTCACTTGAGTTTTCAATGTGCACATTGTTGTCCATTCCAATGTTATCTTACGTGTATGCATCACAACAGTAAGCCTTGTGATATTTCTATATTTATCTTCTTTTGTTCTCTCTCTCTCTCTGACCAGGTTCCTGAGAAACCGAGGCCATCCAGCTATATTGACTCAAATGGTCAATCACATCACCTCAGGAATCCAGCGTCCAGCATCTCTTTCAGATGGGTCGCTGTGAAGATTAAATAAATCAGACTTGAGGGATGGATTTCAAAATGTGCACTAATTGATTTCACTGGGTGTCTTAAATCCATTCAGTCTTCAAACATTCACTAATTCCGGATGAGTATGTGGATGAAAACACATTTGGGCTGTTCACTCTGAGATTTTGAAAAATGTGTTGGACAATCTTATGTTTTGTACTCACTGAAGAGAAAATGTGCCTTAATGTGTCAAATGTTTACAATGGCATTATTGAAACAAATGTCGATATATATGTGATCTGCACTTCTTACATAAAATGAGCTTTCATGCATGAACCTCGTTTATTTGAGAGTGTGCATAAGCCAAAATCCACGCCACCGTTCATATTTATATCTTCGACGTGAAAAAGTGGTTAGCAGCACGTCAGGGTCTAAGCAGACGTACGCACTTTCCCTTGTGGCAGAGAGGCGGAGTACTGCAGTTATTTAGGAATCTGAGCCGCTCGCCGTTCTCAACGTTTACTGGAGCTCTTTTATATGTTAATGACATTAAACGCCATTAGTATGCGTTTACAAGGCGGAGATCTGAAACCATTCAGCTGCACACAATTTCAAGATCATTTGTGATTTAGAAATTTCACATCTGGACAGACAGACAGGAAACGCACGTTTTTTGTGCGCATGTTCGTTCTCTGAATCACGTATGCATACGCATGTACACACACTTGAGAAATGATCAAGGACGGTTTTATACGCAACACTTTACAAAAAAAAAATGCCCTAGCCTATATTTACAAAATGTACCCGTTTTATTTAATTTACAGAAAATTGTTTAACATGCATGGCTATTTATGGTGTTATATCATGTAGCTGATTTGTTTGATTGTGTGTGATGTATTGGATGTATGAACAAAATGAGAAAACTGTAGCCTACTAACAAACATGCATTAAATACTCTGAATGGTTGTTGACATTGAAAACCCATTTCGGTATGGAAATGAACTTTAAAACCCTTCTCATGTAGTGGCCACAGGCTGTTTTGTATTTTGTGAGTTCTGGCACTCCTGTCAGCACCTTGGACAGCACATAATAAAGTGTGGAAAATAACGAGGAATGAGTCACCTCCCTTATTGATGCAGAAATCACACGCACGAAAAACAACATTTGGGTTGAGAATGAGTCAGCTTGATGCGTTTTAAGGTTTTGGGAAGGAGATCAAATATTTTCATCTAATTTTGTCAATGGGATTTTCTTGACTTTCTGTCAATGATAGTTTTCTATTTATTGAGATAATGTGACGCATATTTATAAGCTGTAGTGTGAGTTAAGAGTTTAGTAAACATATAAGTAAACATTGAGGTTGAAGCAAAAAAAATGAGTTTAAAATATTTTATGACGTAGCTGCCTACATATTTAAACACTTGGACAGCTGATGAGAAATACACTAGCGTAAAACACTGGTTAAATTATATTGCGCCGTAAAAGTATGATTCACACACCTTTAACGTTAAAATGGACGTATCTTTGCCAAATTTCACAAGCTTTAATCTTGAAGTAAAATTAAATTTGAATGGGGTTTCCCTCCGTGAATCTTCCAGAATCACAAAACAAATAGAAGAATTGGGAATCTTGTAAATTAATAGTTCATTAAGCGTCAAACTTCAGCTAAACCTTTATATAGCCTGCCTTTAGCAATGATATATCGCGTGTTGTGTGATCAAGGTGAAATCGTGTTATAGCTTGTATGCTTAATGTGCGCTATTTTATGATAGGCCTGCTCTTTCTTGGAATAGTCTACTTTAAATCAATGTCGGAAGTTCAATATTCTAATACTTTTCATGTAGCCTAATGTTAGCCTATTTCAAAACGTTAAAACAGATTAAACAGCTAAACAGATTAAAAATATAAACATTTTCAGAATTATATTTTTAAATCTATTAAAATGTATTGCAGGCGGTCGTTAGATTAATACGTTGAATTAGGTGGGCACACTATTTCGACCCATGTTAACCATCCCGAGAACAAATATAAAAGAGACGGAAACTTTGAAATGTTGTTGGATAATGAAAATCCTTCCCACCTGTTATACATTAATATTATAGCGTAATTGGCTCAGTTAAATAAATAAACAGAAGGAAAAAAATACAAACAGACCAGAGGTCTGAAATATCAACTGAATTCATTTATTTTAATCTATTATTTTGTTTGGGGGGATCCAGCGTGTTTGCAATTCAATAAACATGTACAGTAAGCAGTAAACGATCTCTGTAGATTTTCAGCAATCTAACCCTAACAAGCGCACATCGTTCATATCTGAACAAGCCTGTGGAGAAACAGGATAATATTGTAGGAAAGACCCACGACCGTGTAACACGGGGTAAGGTGTAACACAATTAGTTTACAATTAGAAATCAGCTACAGGGGTGAAATCATAATCATGAGCACCACTTATCTGAGTAAGAATATCGAGTTGTAATAAAAATATAAAGTATTTACAAGACAAAAAAAGAAGAGGCAATACAATAAGTTGGTATGCTCTATAATTTATTTTGATTTTAAAAAGATGTTAAATATCATTATTCAGCATTCATCGTGTTTAATTTGAACCACTCAACCTGGTCATTTATATGTTAAAATTTTAAATATTATACCTGACCAGACGGTAAGGGTAGCCATTTCCAATGTGGGCCTAAAGAAAGACTGAGCACAATCTCCTGGATAACTGCTTAGAGTTGTTCGCGTATTAGCCTGTTCCAAAAGTTATTTTCGGTAGCACTTTAATTCGCAGTGTACATACAATGTAGCCTACTTATATTTATTACAATAACTGCGTAATAACCAACCCTGAACCCATCCCTAAACCAACCTTAACCCATGTTACCTTATATTACATTACATTTCTTAAGCACTGTAAGTCCACGTGCGCGTAAGAGCGCGCAGCCTACTGTAAAATAAAGTGCAACGGTATTTAAACTAATAGGAAACACTAAGTTGCATTACCGTTTAAATATCTATTCACTTAAAACTTTCAAAATATCTTTATTCTTTAAATATTTCAACCCATCACTACAAGTGTAACAACAAGCTCTCTATTGCCTGACAATAATTTACACATTTTAGGTTGTATGGTTAAAAAAAAAAAACTTTCATTAAAAACAAATTAGAGAATAAATGCATTTATGTGAAGATGTATCTCACACACACACACACACACATACACACACACAAACACTCAATGATCCCCCCTTTATTTACCACAGCTTGTCGTGGTTGACCTCTGCAGTTTAGACAATAGAAAAAGGGTTGTGACCTGTTTATGGTGGACCAAGGGGGCAGACTGATTCAGAACTGACCAGACACGTGCCCTTTGCTCCAAACAAGCCTCTTAAATAGCATCAATGCATAATGGCAACTGATGGTGTGTGTGTGTGATGGGGGATTATTTTATTGTTTTATTAAAGTGTTAGGCTAGTGAAATTCTGAAAGTCTTGAATAGAACCTAAATAAAAAAAAGTCAGACCATCCATTTAATTAGAATTATATACTGTAGATGTTAACCAGTCTGCAATCCAACAGTCCGAAGAGTACACTTCATTAAAGCACTTCAGTGTCATATTTGAAGTTGATGTCAACATATAGTCTCTTGAGGACCGTCACAGCTGACACAAGGGTCAGAGGTCATGTGCTAGGTTCAAGTGGTTTGTCCAGTTATCCCCAAAGGGCCAATCGAATAATGAAAAGAAGATAAAAGAGATGACATGAATTTGATGGCATGAATTTGCTTCCTGTTTCCCACTATTCATTTTGCTCTAAAAGACAATATGTTTAGTAGGGGCTATACTATTTAGGCCACAAAACACTTTTTTTTTTCCTGTGCCATGGCAATGTCGGGACAAAATAAGCTATTTGGTCAACATAAACAAATGCGTTTCAGTTAAAGCTTAGATAATACAAATAAGCGTCGAAATGTAAACCATTTTCCAAACATCAAAGGACTCCATTGAATGGGCCTATTATTAGGCTATGTACACCCTCAACTCCTATCCTGCTGAATTCTCATGTGGCCTATTATCCTTGCGTCATATTTTGTATTAAATATAAAGCATGAGAACGCAAAAAAGGCCGGAAATGACCCACCACCAAGTGCGCTCCCTGCGCTCGCTAACTGCAGGTGTTAAGTCACGTGGCACGGATCGACTGTATTCATTTATTTTTTCTGCTCGGATTTTCTGCTTGTCATAAGCAGATAAATAGCAACTATTATAAAAAGAGGCACTGAGGGCTCACCTATTTAAAAAGCATTGAGAAAATAATCTTTATGCCTGCTGTTGGGGAGAGAAAAAACTTTTTTTTCGTTAAAATGGGCAAAGTAGGTAAACAAACAAACTAGCATGGGGGGGGGGGGGGGGGGTTAACGTCAGAAATAAGATACGTGACTAAAATCATTAGTACCCTGACTTGACAGTAGACAGAGAGAATAAAGTTAGATAAATAAATTCAGGTCTAAATACACCCTTAAAGATGATCAATCTTTAAAATATGGAACCTTTCCATTTCACAACAAGCTTTGCATTTATATAATTAAAATGTTCCTATACTTAAAAAAAAAAACTCCTGAATTGTTCATGTTCAACTTGTTATGTGGCATGCATCGCTAAAAAAAGAACCTTGGTTTTTAGAGGATTTTCGACCACGTCGTTTGATAATAAACGGCAGAACTGTTCATCTTAATCAGTTATTTCTCGTTTAATTGATATTGTGAAAAACACACACAGTCTTGTTTTGTCGCCCATTTATTTGCGGTTTTAATTTCAAATGTTTCTCGTGTAGTAGGCCAGTTTACATTTTTAAAATATATATATATAAACGAGATAAGAGTAGCTTAGCCTAGGGTGGTGTTTATATATTATTTATAGGCCTATATTATTTTTCAATATTATTATTTTTTCAATTTATAGGCTACTACAATAAATGGACGCGCAACATTGAAACTGCTGTGTTTGACTATGGTCTGACGTCATAGTTTTCTTAAAAAATATTTTATGTCATAGTTTGAGATATAGCCTAACATAAGAAATATTGACGTAGCCTGTTCTGCAACACTCCTCGGTCTCCCCTATAGCCTATCCCCAATAGCCTACACGATCCCCCAACTATAGCCTACTGAAAGATCCACGGAGAGAAAAAAAGCTCGACACCGAAAATCTTTCATTAAGAGCCAGACGAGCAGCAATTAGCAACAGAACAGCTCAGCAAAGCCAAGAGCGCCGGGATTATTGTCCAATCATTTATATCTTCCAAACCAGTAAGCATTCAAGTCTGTATTGTAAGTTAGCATAAGAATAGGAACAGGTCCTGTGAACTTCCCCGACCTTCTGACCCTCTTTTTCGAGATGAATAGCACCACTTTCAGACACCCCAGCCTCTTCAACAGGCTTGAACCATGCCTAAATTCACAATCATGGTAATTTAATATATTTTAAGCCCCCGGCTGCATGAGTCCAGTTTTTCTATAGTTTGATGTAGGCATCTATGTCGCCTCACCCTGTCATTAGGGCTGCTACGGGACTAGCTTTCTCTCGTTAACCTAAAAAGCCAGGGTGAATGGTCTTCCCATATTTTGAGTATCATTTTTATGAAAATGTAGCTACAATTAGTCTACCTCTCCAACAATAACACTGTCAAAATCCACCCAAAACCGCGCGTTACAAACTGATATGCACGCTTGCCTTCATAAAAGCAAGCTTTTTTCATGGATCAATGAGGGTATAGATTCCTTTTTATAACTAAATAGTAAGTTGAAGCTCATGACTGCCTCTTTCATTGCTCAGTGACAGACAGGTTTGAGGCATTAGGCGCGTGCGCAAGAGTCTAACAAATGCCCCTGCCTCTTTGATGAATGGCGAATATCTAATGAGGCAGATGGGCACCTACTGTACTTTTCATTGTTTGTTGATAATGCAATATAATGCATATTTGATTTAAAGGTAACAAATGTTTATTAATGGCTTTCCAATAATAATGAGACTCACACTGAGGACCGGAGACCTCAATTTTTTTACCCGTCAAGCGCACCCCACGCGTACTGCCTATTCACTCATCTGCAGAACTAAAGGAAAAAGGCGACATCTTTTGGCTGGAATAACAACAATAGAAGACACAAGCCTTTGAACAAGGCATTGAACAACCACTCGAATTTATGCTGAAACAGACGCATGCTATTATGCAGAACTATAGGCACAGCTAATATGAATATAAACCCTTAATAATCAAAGTATCGATAGCCTACCCCACAGTGATCTACGCCTCCATCTAGGGGATGTGCGTTGGTGTATGCTGCTGGGTGGATATTAAACTGTGTGAACATCAAGGCATCAACAACATTAATTATCGCGAGTTAATTTATGCATAGGCTAATTGTGTGTGATGTCACATTGCACCTCGTTGTATCGCGAGAATAAAACAGATATTTTAGCCTCAGTCTTTTCATGTACTGGTAAACACCAGCAACCATTCTCATAATAAGGTTATATTGTGAATACAATATATATATATATATATAATATTAATATATATATATATATATATAATTATAATATATATATATATATATTATATATATATATATATAATATTATATTATATATATATATATATATGTTAAACGTTATTGAATAAAGCGCTAAATTTATTTAGGCTACAACAATAGCTTGCCTATCAAACCAATAGGCTTAACACGTTTGATAGCCTATATATTAAAAATAATGCTCATCTTTTATTAAAGCAGTTAACAATGCGTTAATGGCTTATTGTCGATACCTTTAACATCTGACCATGTCTGAGAGAAAGGAAAAGTTTTAGAGTTGTCGATTAACAACTCACTCGAGGCCTATGTAAATAGCCAGTCTCCGCGGTTCATGAGGTCTGCTGTTGTAATTCCATTTTGACTTGGCTTTTAGTGGTTGTGGTCCAGTGTTCAGCACACAGAAAAGACCCTTTACACATAATTACAGCTAATGTAACACTTGGCAAAGAGGAAGGTGCCACATTTGGCGCGAAGCCAACACAGCGCTAGCCTTCAAAAGCCCGCCAATATGGATGCATATACTGCTAACGAAAATGCATACGAATGTGCTTTATGCATTTTTTGTGTGTTAACAATTAGGCTATTTAATTGCTTAGATCATTTATAAATCTACACTGTAAAATGAAATAAGTAAATAAGTAGGCTATAACTTAAATTTACTTATAAGTGAAATAACTTAATGGTTGCATTAATTTTGAGTTCATTGAATTAAAAAGTTGAGTTAGGCCTAATACAATGAATTGTGTTAAGAAAAAAAACGGCCCTTATCTTATGTTTATTAAATAAAGATAAATATATACTGGCTTATGCAGGAAAAAAGTATTCGTCCCAATTCGAAAGACAGTGTTGTCCAAATATATTAAACATAAAAAAAATTCTAAAATATGTTCCCACTGGCATCTTTCAGAGGCCACAGCTATTTTTAATGACGATAGGGGCCCAGAGGAATCAGATTGAATTAAATAAGCAAACAACAAGGAGGGAAATGAACAGCACTGATTGGCACATCAAAAGACACTTGAATGCCACAACACATGACGATAGCCACTGAACTTATTGAACAAATAATGCGTAATCTTTGAAAGCGCATGCATTATGAATCATTACATTTTTTAAGAACGTTTTTATCTTGTAAAGAAAATAAATTAAGTTTTCAGGATGTGCTTTACTTTTAATTCTACTACTACAAAGCTGTTTTTCAGATGAATCTTTAGTTCTCATTGAAAATCTCTACTGTTCGCGATGCAAATATTCCCCTAATTTGGCGCACTGCCAAATGGGCCTCTGGTTAATTGCACACTTGCATTGGTCTGTGAGGCTTTGTTTCACATATGAGATCTGAAATTTGGCTTAAAGCATAATTTCGTAAAAAGCACTTTTCATTCTTTCAAATTTTATCGTTATTAATGCATTAAAGCGACCAATGGAGAATCATTATTTATCTGAGATGTAAATGTGCCTTTACATCTCACAGCACGTTTTAAATGAACGAAATAACTAAAAAGGTGACTACAGTTAAAGCAAATGTGTTGTAGATTAGGCTTGGGTACTACATCTAAATATGTTGATGTATTAATATTTTTACGAACAAGCTTTTGAATTCGAATAGCTTACCTACTGTTGAATGTCCATTGAATGACATTTGATTTTCTATTCATTTTGAAAATGCATGATGGACATGACTGTTTTCCACATATACTAAAGCATCAATAAGCCATAATGTCTTTGTCTAGAAACGATTCAGTATTCATTCACGTTGGGTTTTTCTGAAACGATAATGAGTAGACAAAAGACCTGATGACAAAGGAACGCAGACAGTCTAAACTCCACGTGTTGTTATCAGTTGTGAGATTTGACACTCGTCTCCGAATTGTCAACGCAATTCACATGATTCCGAATGTAATACTAAAAATAGGCTAATTTATTAGATTAGATCATTATTAGGCAACTAGTATTATTTTATATTTTGTATACGTGTTTTATATTATATATTAAATAAAATTATTATTATTTAAGAATAACATTTCAACTCTAAAAAAAACAAACAATTTCCCCATGTTTCAAACATCTGAAAGATAAATACAAATTTTGAACGGCTGCGAGTTCTAGGCTATTTAAAAAAAAACAAAAAAACAAAGTTTTAAAAAAATTGTTTCTGAGCATCCTGTAATGCAGAACATGATGAAAACTAAACCCAGCCTACTTGTTAAAACGGAATAGTGCTAGTTGGCTTATCACCAGAAAACAAAATCATAAAACCCAGAAAACTTACAAACACGATCAGATACGAGATAATAGTCAGCAAGCAGAAGATTAACCAACACACATTTGCATGGTTCCAAAGTAATAATCTACTTCTTGAACATTTAGATTTAGAAAAGCTTCTAAATTATCAACAAAGGCCTATATAATAGGCTAGCCTATATAAAGAGGATAAATGAATCAGCATATATCTAAGGGTTGAGAAAAGTGTCCTTTTCATTCCATTCAGCAACACTTGCACCATAACTCACAGACACATTCAAAGTGGGAGATGGTGATGACCAAGAGAAAACCTGAAAAAATGAGCCATTTAAGTTAGATTAATTTTGTGTGCAGAGAGGGAGTTTTTACTTGTAAAAAGAGGGAAGTTAAAAAAGAGGAAGTCAGACAGAGGAGTCATTGTCCAGCAGACCACCACACTCATACAGCGATTCAGCTTCGCCTTTTCAGGGCCCAGAATCCTGCACAGGACCAACACAGAATGTTAATGCACTCCGGCCCTAGTGAGAGCAAGTACACACTGCTGTGGTTCTTTTCACATGCAAGGGGACGTTGTGATTTGTTGACTGTTTTTTTTTTTTTTTCGGCCTCTTCTTCCTGCGTTGCATTGAGTAAAGTGTAGCCCATTGAAAGAGGGAAGGCAATGAAAGGTTTGGGGGGGTTGAGACTCTGGCAACCCCCTGAGATGTCAGTTAGTGCCACCCAGGTATATGGCAAGCTGGGTTTCCGAGCTATTTTGGTTTGTTTTGACAAAATAAAGTGTTGAGGAGGAGACTCAAGAATATTGCATATGCATATAAATTTGAATCATGTAGTTTTAGAACATGAAATGTCCAAGTAATGGAGATTATTAGAACTCTAAGTTAAGGCAACATTACATAAACTGTAGAACAATTTGTCGTACTGTAAAAAAATAAGGTTCTTTATTGGCATAGATGGTTCCACAAAGAACCTCTATGAAACACTGCAAAAATGATCTTTAGTGGAAAGGTTCTTTAGATTATTAATGGTTATTTTCTGAACTGTTCACTTAAATATTCTTTGGGGAACCAAAAATGGTTCTTCTATGGCATCAGGAAACCCCTAATTGGAACCTTTATTTTTAAGAAATTATTTTTATTTCGGCCTTTTTCAATCTATTTGTACATTGTGTGCACATCTTTACTAGGTGTAACATGCAACTTATCAAAAACAAATGATTACAAGTAATTGTATGCCCCTTTATTTAAGAAGTGACAAATACAACTGTAATATATTTTATGCTTCCTTGCCAAAGCCAATAAGAAAAACATACAAAACAATTCTGTCATTTTACAATTATGTTCATTCCCAATCTTAAATGAACTTTTCTATACATTTATTCATATTGTTTTTATTATAAATTTCATGCCTAACAGTATTTTGAAGGATCTTACTTAATTTCCCTTGAATAATAAGGAATAAATTAACTGCAATTTGAACTACTGTAAATCACACTTGAGGCAGAGATACACTTGATACTGGTTTTTATCAAATCATGAAGCTATTATTTTAGCTAACTTGCATACTAACATACATTCTACATTTTGAGTGTGTCTTAGCATAATGCAGATGCAAACATGTTTAAAAGATCACTTCAGCTAATGCTCAAGGCAAATAAACAGGGTTCAAGTTTATTTGTGTGGACTAAAAGACCCCATTAGAGGGATGGTTTATCCAAAAAGGAAAATTCTGTCATTTCTGCCAACCAAACAGTTGACGGTAACCCTGACTTTCATAGAATATTTTTCCTATATGGAAGTCAATGGCTACAGTACATTACTAAATGGCTAAATTATGACAATTTTCATTTTTGGCTGAACTATAGACACAAAATATTCCCTCAGTTCTCATTAATTTACACATGCTGTTTAAACGAGTCTTTTAAAGCAAATTGCCATTACTGTCCATGTTTTGTTGTCCACTTTGTTTTACAGCTGCACGTTTAATCGTTAAAGAGACACAGATTGTCATAGGCTATGAAACAGCTTAACAAACATTCAAATTATCACAGAAGTACTGGGATGGAGTTTATAGTTCGGATATAAACACCTATGGCAGCGATCAAAATAGAGGAAATCACCTTTTGAAAGAAACTTTACCTTCAAATAAAGATTGCATCAATTACATCATTACACACCAGTAAGTGGCAACAAGTGACTGTTTAAAAAATTAATTTGTCACCGAATCATTCATTCCAGGGACTCAATCAAAAACGCAGATTCATCCATGAATTAAACAAGTGAAGTCTGAGTGAAAGATTCATTGAATCATTCATTTAAATCATTTTTTATGTAATTAATTCAGATTAATTAAATATTTTTAAATAGACAGCAGCAATTAACATCTGGTCAGAACCTCAAACATTTTGTTTAGTTGTCTATTCAGAATCGTGATCTCTATTTTAAAAAAATTGTGCAGCTCTTTGTTCATAGGCTACATTCAAATACTGTATATAGCGGCACCTAAATAAGATGATGGAAGACCAGGACTCTGTGTCAGACAAGCCAACAGTGCCCATCTCTGGACAGCATTATGCCACGGTGGCACCATCTTGTGGCAACAGGGGCAGTCAAGCTTGTAATGGCAAGCCCATCATGCCAGTCAGCAATCTTTTCAAGTATCATCCCACAATTCCTTTGTACCAAGTAGAGAAAGTTGACCTGAAAGATCAGGAAACGCATAACACTATTTGCATGGTTGGTTTGCAACAATGAGCTGAACCCCCCCCCCCCCAAAAAAAAAAAAACAATTAGTAATCAGCAGGAAAAATAATTCAGGCCATCCCACTCTTTCATTCGAGCGGAGGTCATTGTTTAAAATTATCGAGATGTCCGAGAGCCTTTGAATAAACGAGGTAGATGTGCCTTTTCACAAGGCCGAAGAGAACAAGGCATCCAGTCAGGGGCTGAGATGTACCTCACGGCCTGAGCAAAGTTTACCTCTCGCTTTGTCGGCACAACAAAAACACTCTCCTCACTTTGCCCATTTGAAGCTCCCAATTAACACTGAATGTCCTTGGGAGAGATCAGATGCCCATAATTATCTGCTTGTGCTTTGATGGCGCAGACTCGCCATCACTTCCAGTGGATGAACATTAAAAACAATCTTTGTGGGTCCACACACAGCACAATGAGGCAGGACAGTGTTTCGTGTGGATTCTTCCGCTGGGCAACCCAGAAGTAATGAGTGCTAGATTGGAGGTTCGGGTCATTTCACTCACATTCCAGGGCACAATGCTGCCGGGGCACCGCTAATTGCCCGTCAGAGATTTGATGCATTCAGAAGACGCCGGTACTGGGCATCCTCAAAAACATGCTTCTATCCGTGCATAAAACAATGATTAGGAGAGTGTTCAAGGCACTTTAAGGAAAGACAATGCGAGCAAACACACAAACAAATGCACAAAAATCTACACATATTTACTTAGCCATAGCATTTTTTAGAAGTAAAAAACAAATTAGGCTATATTTCCAAATGAGGGCCTCCCCAAATAGTGGTTTTCAAAGTTTTCAAATATGACCAAACACACAAAAAATGCACACATTACTAATAATTCAAACAAACTTTTTAAATAAAAGCAATTGAAGATGTGCCGTCCTCAATATGAGTAATTCATTTTATATTTACTGACTAACCCTTAAAGTGCATTTTATATAATGTAAAAAAAACAAACATTACTTAAATTAATATCTTTTTTTAAATATAATTCCAGTTGAATAACCATCAGATTATATTTTCTGGGCACATTTATAACACATTACTAGTTAATAAGGCATTAACCTAACTAGAGCCAGGACCGATATATCGGCAGACCGATATTAGGCATTTTCCAAACTATCGGTATCGGCAGTTATAATGGCCGATAAATGAATATTTCAAAAATAACATAAAACAGACAAAACAAGCTTGAACCATGTCATGAGTGTTGGAGTTGTATAGTTTTGTCCACCAGAGGGCACTCTACACCGATCCTGTTGGCAACACTCGTTGAATTGTTCACGATACATACATTGCTTGAATTACAATTAAAAGATCATCCCCATCAGTCCTCTTAACTCAAATAAGCATGACAAAATTTGTGACTATCATGTCCAGTTTAAAAAAATAAATGACAAAATAAATAAAATATCGTCCGATATATCGGAATATCGGATTTTAAAACCCCAAAATATTTGTATCGGCCTTCAAAAATCCTTTATCGGTCGGGCTCTAAACCTAACCCATGCTACCCCTCGAAGAATTATCAAACACATCTGGGGGACATAGTTACATGTGATTTGCCACTAAGGACAATTAGCAGTCCTTCCTGTCTCACTGTTATAGGCATCTTACATTATATAGATATTGCAGTTTATTGCTCTGGCATCTGCAGTCCTCATGCAGCAGAATAATGGCATGTTCACACAGAAGAGCAGGGACCCTAGGCATCTTTCGCCTGGCGTTTTTTTAAAGAGAGTAGTGACCTTAAAAGGTATGTGTAGGCAATTTCAGAGAGGCTAGCAATAGCAAGCTAGCTTTAAAAGCTTGAGATCCCACCCTCCCTCTCCAAAGCCACGCCTCCTTCAAAACACATGACTGCACAGAGCATCCTCTGCAAACCGTCACGAGAAAAGAGACGGCATTAAATTACCTCATGTCTCAAAACACATTACATTACAATAGTGATGAATCTAAACAACTTACAGATCTCTTACTTGAACCTGACTGCTGCAGATTCATTTCAGAGTTGATCGTGTTGATATAGAAATGGATAAACCCGATTGACGTGAACATCACAGGTTGACATCTCGTAATTCCAGTTACAACATGGCGGGAACACAGCATAAGCTTGTTGTTTTGGTTCAGGACGAACAGTAAAAGGTGGCTGCTGTTTGTTTGTGGTGCTCTGTGACCGTCTGTCTACAACTCTGCATAGCCTTAAGGAACACACTGATGACGTGTAATGTCTGCACTTAGCATTGCATTTCAGAACGAATGCAATGATTGGATGAACATTTTTTTGTTCCGAGACTTCCATAGAAGATACATGTACATGTTTTAATATTTAGACCACTTCTATTTTTGATTGCTGGATGTGAAAAGATATTAGATTTACATTTATTCATTTAGCAGGCGCTTTTATCCAAAGCAAATTACAAATGAGAATAACAGAAGCAGTTAAACTAATAATAGGACAAGAATTGCAAGTATAAACAATTCAAGTGCTATGACCTTTCCCAGTTTAATCTAAGACAGTACATGTACATTTTTCTTTTTTTTTTTTTGTATAAAGATAGATATAGATATAAAGATAATAGATAATATAAGCCTTCAGCTGTTTTTTAAAAATGACCACAGACTCAGCAGCTTTGGTTGCGTTGGGCAGGTTATTCAACCAGGTATTCAAGTATAACAAAAAACGCCTACCCATTAATTGTCTGTAAACAGTAAGTGTCTTAAGGACTGAGGACTGTTCCACAGGGCCATGAGCAATAATTGTTTGCGGCTCACTGAACAAGCACGGAAAACATTGTTTACACCCTTTCCAATAAAGATCTGTAAAGCTTTTTGGGGGGATTTTACAAAATTCTCTTTAAAACACAGTATCCTGGAAAAGGGACATTTTTTTTGCTGAGTTTATATGTCCAAGAAAGGGAACTTTTGTCAGATTCAGCCAAACTGAATGGGCATTCTGTCTACCAATTACAGCCTTGTAAACTCACAGATACACACACACACACACAGTATCTTTGCCAGTGTTGAGAAAGATCATTTCCTCCCTCTTTTTGATGTTCAAATACAAGACAGAGTTACAGAACGAGTATATATAAAACAGGGGTAGGCCTATCTCTCAGAGGCCAGGGCTGTTTGCATTTGACATCACTATTTGTGGGCTCCTGACAAGATGTGACAGCCCAACTATAACTCACCAAACCCAGCATTTTGGTGCATTTTCCAGCCTTAACCATTTACAATGGTTCAGTGGAGATTTCTTTATTTCAGCACAGACAATGGTCCCTTTCTTTTGGCTGCCCTCGCTCGCTCTTTCTCTTCCTCACACGCATATACACTCGCGAGCAGACTCACACTCGCCGTCGCGCGCATTTTTTAATGGTAATTAATGACATCACTGCAAAGCGAGGGGAAGAAAGGCCGAGGTGCGTTTGTTTGCTGTGCGGACCGTGGGAACCCCGAGCCTCTTGAGAGTGGCGAGTCAGGCGCTTGAACAATACTCACGCTGTCGCCTCTCACCAAACACCCCCTCGCGCACTCAAACCATCGCAGTCCTCCCTGTCTCCTCCTCTTCATGACCCTCCCTCTCTCCTGAAGCGTTGTGCTGGGAATCGGCTGCCCTCTTTCTGCCTGCTGCAGCGCATCGCTCGCTTTCATGCACGCGCTTTGACTTTTAAAGTTGT